>CM060966.1:181899181-182474181 GCA_030765045.1 Tenodera sinensis | reverse complement strand
GCTACTTGTGTTTGCAGGTCTCCATCATACCTCGAGGTAAAGGCCTCGGTTATGCCCAGTACTTGCCCAAGGAGCAGTACCTGTACAGCAAGGAACAGCTGTTTGACAGGATGTGCATGACACTTGGTGGTCGAGTCTCAGAAGAAATATTCTTCAGCAGAATAACAACAGGAGCACAAGATGACCTCAAGAAAGTTACACAGAGTGCTTATGCACAGGTATGGAACTGTTACGTTGTTAAACTGTACACTTAGTAACTTTACAGCTTTGTGGGCAGATTCAAACTGTTACAGATTTTCACCATAGACCTAATAAATCATTGAATTGTATAGTATTATACTGGGTTTTCACTTTTAATTGTTGTTTTGATGGTCACACATGATGTCACTACTGTTCTGTGTGTTTTGTTCAAACAAGTTGAAGAAAACTGGTATCACTACATAGAAAGTGCATTGGGGAAGTGAAGAAGGATGATGCATGATAGATGAAATACATAGTACTGTGGCTCGGGCTGGTGGCATCACACATGAAAGCGAGTGATGGTTAAGCTGCTGAGTGCCACTGCTTGTGAATACATAAGTGTTTCAAGAGTGTTCACGAGGCTTCAGGCTGCTGGCTTATTTGAAAAAGGTTTGAGAAAAGGGTGAATATCTAGAAAGATCCATACTACATCATACTCACTTATAAAAAGCTTGCAGAATGGCAAGAGGGGCCAGTTTTTGAGATCAAAGAGCAAAGTAGTTATTGGTTCCTGAATGGAACAGCCAATAGCAGTACTTTGTGTACAGTAGTTGTGAGAGAACTGTATGTGTCGACAGAGATGGTTGGGACATTGATATGTCATGTCCAAGTGAAGCAGTTTGTTAGACATAGAGAACTGAAAGACAGAAAAGTGTGTGTCAAGGTTATGAGAGGACATAACAGCTCATGAACAACTGTAGACTGTATTATCAGAAAAAGAATATTTTGTGCTTCAGCTTTACATGAGAAAATAAAGTGAAAAAGGAAAAGTAACGACTTCGGTGTCATTTTTGTCACAATATATACGTATAGTGTAGGGAGTGGTGTTGTTTGTGGTACCAGGAACTAGCAAGACTACGATGTCTTTCAGGATTTATATTTATTGTACTCAGAATTTTTGTACATTTAGTGCACTGAACATTCTACTGGTCTTAAATTTCATGTCGCTGTAAAATTATTGCAATTTACTGGACGAGAGACAGTTTAATGGATAGCTATTTCAATTTCAGCAAGTTTGGAAAGTATGTATATGCAGGCCATACAATACAGAAGACAGCTACTGGGGATTAAGGACATCAGAAATCCAACATCTGCCAGTGTTTTATGTACATTTGTATAAATATATTATTAAAACATTTGTTATTACAAATATTGGAGTTTATAAATTACAACGTAAATGATTAAAGTGGAGGTTGGTGATACAAATGTCAGGTGAAGCAGCTAGTATTGTAAAGGGTAAAGAGTAGAGAGGGTTGTGTGAGTGTAAGAGATCACATAGTAAGTTGTGTTTTTCTCCAACAGATTGTACATTATGGTATGAATGACAAGGTTGGAAACGTAAGTTTTGACATGCCGCAGCCTGGTGAGATGGTTCTGGAGAAACCATATTCGGAAAGAACAGCACAAATAATAGATATGGAAGTTCGTGACCTGATTCAGCGAGCACACACACACACAACACAGCTTCTCACCAAGCACAAGGAGGACGTCAGAAAGGTGAGTTCCTCTCTCCATACAAACGTCATACTAAAAGACATAAAAACTCTTTTTAAAAATCTTAATCTGTATTTTATAGACAAACCAAGTGCATAGTCTTAATATACAAACTTTTCTGTTATCATCTTCCTTTCTTAGAAGTTTGAAAATAGTGTTGTTATAATCAATTTAATTTAAAAGGTAAGTCAATTAATAACACTAAACAACACTTACAATTATAATTTTCCGAAACGCATTCTGGAAAATTATAAATGTAAGTGTTGTTTAGTGTTATTGACTCACCTTTTAAATTGAATTTTCTGTCCATCTTCAAAATAGTCTCCATTTAATTAAGGAAAATGAAGCTATTAACAGTGAAGCAACAAGATTCTAAAGTAAGAACAAATTAGAAACTAAAAACTTCACTTATCTTAGTAATGTTGCAAAAAGAACTTGCAACATTACTAAGATAAGTGAAGTTTTTAGTTTCTAATTTGTTCTTACTTTAGTCTCCGTTTATTTAAAGTAAGAACAAAATTAGAAACTAAAAGCTTCACTTATCTTAGTAATATTGCAAGTTCTTTGGTGCTGTGCTGACAATGTTTTGAGTTGACTCCAAGTCTTGTTTTGGACGCCGGAGCCTGTATTTCACGGCTTTGACTTCCCTGAGGATGCAGGATGAAGTTTTTGGCGAAACATTGGAAAATAAAGCTACTGGACCATGGCCTACAAGCCCGGAAAGAATGCATAATGGAATTAGCAACGCTGGCCGTGAAAGCCTTAGCATTTATGTGTAGTCGCTAATATTTGTTTATTCCTGCAACGTGTTTTGTTTGTTTCAATATGGACCGGACATAGACTGACCTTGCGTGATGAACCTGATTGTTGCATAGACTACTCAGCAACTTGTACAACAGGCTTGATATCAAGAATCTTTGTTCTTGCACATGAAGATATGTTTGTTCACATTCCACTTAATGTATACCAAGTGATAGAAACACTGAAACTTTGCAGATATTTTACAAGTATGAGTTAGACACTTATAGTATTACTTAAACTTACTTTTATCCGTTCGGACACATTTCAAGGACAAGTCTTCATTATTAATGGTTTCTCGATGTTTCCTCTTCAATCACCAGTTGAGAAACCATTAGAAATGAAGGCACTTGTCTTTGAAACGCGTCCAGATAAAAGTAAGTTTAAGTGAAACTATAAGTGTTTATAGGTCAACTCGTATTCTTCTAAAATATGTTCCCATGTTGACAATTGTTAATTTTTCAATAGTTTTGTGTTAATGTCATGATTTTCCTCCCCAAAATGGGTAGCAACTGCTAATTTTCCTAGATGTTTGTGTTTTATACATTTGAAATTTTCTTTAGCCCTTATTTCCAAGCTGCTCCTAGTTTTCCTTATATAAAGTTGTAGCAGGAATTGCATTCTATGTGAAAGGGTGCTGCCTTTAGTGGTAGAGTACCTTCCTTTGGACTAGACTCGGTTTTCCTCCATACTAGAGTCTTGGTATGCAACAGGAGTACATTTGATTATTCTCATTGCATGGAAAGTTGCTTCATCAAAGAAGCACATTTTATTTAGGGAAGTACTATCCTCTTCAGTTAAATCCAAAAGGTTCGCAGGAAACATCTTTCATTTCTTTTTGTCATGGGGATCAATTTGCTGATGTAGAACTATAGGCATAATGAGTAAGCGTAGGCTTTCACAGCCGGTGTTCGTAATTCTAAAAGAGTCTTCCGGGCTGATTTGCCGTGGTCTGCTGGTGGTGGTTGGAGGTTTTGTTGAGATAACGGTCTGTGTGAGTAGGCTTGCGGTATACTGTGTGTGTTGTCTTTTCTGCTGACTAGCACGTCCAGGAAGGCCAGCTGACCGTCTTTTTCTTTTTCCATGGTGAACTAGGTGCGCGGATTGAGGCTGTTGAGGTGTTGAAGAAAACCCAGCAGAGGCTGCTCGCTGTGACTCCATACGACGAAAGTGTCATCTACGTAGCGAAACCAAGCAGACGGTTTGTGAGATGCTGTGTTTAGAGCTGTAGCTTCAAAGAATTCCATAAAGAAGTTGGCAACTACTGGACTGAGTGGGCTGCCCATAGCCACGCCATCGATTTGTTCGTAGACCGTTATCTCAACAAAACCTCCAACCACCATCCAAGACAGAATCAGGCTATGATTCAAACTCTTCTACACCGTGCTTCCCGTATTTGCGAGCCTCATCTACTACCACAAGAGCTGCACCATCTGAAACAAGCCTTACAAGCCAATGGCTATTCAACACAAGAAATAAAGAGAGCCTTCCGACCACCCAGACGTCAGCCGATCTGTGCTAAGCCGACCCCACCTAGGAGCAAAGGCACGGTATTCCTTCCTTGTGTTCAAAACGTCACTGACAGGATTGAACACCTTCTGCTATGCCATATCAAGCTGGTCTTCCCGCCTACAAGAAAGCTCAACAGCTTACTACACTCAGCCAAGGACCCAAGGGACACCCTCTCCTCAGCTGGCGTATACCAGATCCCCTGCTCGTGTGGTGCAGTTTATATTGGCACAACGCTACATAGCATCAACACCAGACTAAACAAACACAAGAGATGCTGTCGCCTTGGACAATTTGAAAAGTCAGCAGTCACTGAACATGCTATAGAAGCGGAGGAGGAGCATGTCATCAAGTTTCAAGACACCAGCATTCTATCTAACATCTCACACTACCATGCCCGACTACAGCGCGAAGCCATAGAAATTTATAAGCATTCCAACAACTTCAATAGGAAGGAAGAAGCCCTTAAGCTCAATAAAACTTGGTACCCCTTCATCGATGACATTAAACAACACAGACAGTCAAGCAACACAAACCAATCAGAATCTAGTAGCGCCCGAGATGCAGCTAGCCCCCTCCCACCAACCGCACTGCCTCAGCGAGCCCTGAGCCAATCAGAGAAGTCCCCCCTGTGTATAAATACCGCATCCCAGACAGTCAACTCCCCAGACGCAACTGTACCTTCACCAAGAAGATTTCGACCATTCCACCGATGATGTCCACTGCAGTAGTGGACAAAACGTCTGGACCAAGTTACTCCAGCAGACCATGGCAAATCAGCCCGGAAGACTCTTTTAGAATTATAGGCATAATGTTTGGTGAAGTACAACATGAACTGTAGACCAAGGAATTGCAAGTACTACACTTCCATATAATTTGACTTCTTTGAACTTCTTACGAAGGTTGTACAAATCCTTTCCACATTTTCTGGAGACACATTGTGTTTGTTATGCTTTCCATAAAAGACTTATAGTTTCTTGTCCCATTTCATAATGCTAACACAGGAGAGGACATGGTTGTGATGGCCAAGATTAAACTCATGGTAAAAACTGTTGTGCACTCTTCAGATGTTTTCAGCCAGATGAAAAATACAGAAAAGCTTCTGATGTGATGTCCATGTTGCCATCTTTGCACTTTCTAATGTGATGGTTGTCATCATAAATGCCAAGACATCTGCTAATCACATGTCAATTATTTGGATCTGCTATAACCAAAGTTATAACACAGGCCCAAGGAGAGTTGGAGATTCCAACTTAGAGCCAACATATGGCAGGACAGAACTGTGAATACTTGTACGAGAGAGTCGAAAAATCCTCTGATGGGCTGCACAGTGTTTTGTCTGTCCAATTGTTGCTGTGTGTCGCTATCACAGAAAGGCACAGATGAAACCATACAACATTTTTAAAGGCTTTACTTACCAACTTTATGAAAGGAGATGCCACCATCGTCCATATGCACCTCTTTAGTTAGCTATCCATTACTCGCCGTAGTTCCTGTTGAGAAATGCCTGGTTATTCCCTGGCAGATATTTTGTTTTTAATTCTCCCAAGGTGTATGTTTACACTTTGTTTTAAGTTACCCTAGAGATAGAAATCACAGTGGGCTAGTATGGGGGACCAAAGGTGCAACAATTTTTTCTTATAATTCTGTTCTGAAACACACTTTCAAAAACACCATCAATAAGTTGGTTGGCATAAAAGAATAACATTTTGAATTGTTCTCATTGAAAGATTGGCCATATGAGCTGTTGCAGAGTCTTGTTGAAAAAAGGCAAAATCAGGCTCCCTGTCTGTACAAGAGTATACAAGACAAACCCATACGCCCAGGAAGAATTAAAGCAAAATATCTGCCAGGAAATTGCCAGCATTTCTCAACATGAGCAATGACGAGTGATGGAAGAGGTGCGTATGGACAAATATGGTGCCATCTGTGCCTTTCTATGACAATTGCAGATGCCAACGAGTGGACAGGCAAAACACCATGCAGCCCGTTTATAAGTTTTTTGACTCTCTTATTATCAAATTTGTGTATTTTAGGTTTGTTGTCAGTTTTTACGAAAGCTGAGCTCTGTGTTAAAGGTGGCAGAACGATTGCTGAAGAAAGAAATTCTAAGTCGTGAGGACATGATTGAACTGTTGGGACCCAGACCATTCCCTGAGAAGTCTACATATGAGCAGTTTGTGGAGGGAACAGGATCATTTGAGGAAGACACGACACTACCGGAAGGACTTAAGGAGTGGAACCAAAGCAGGGAAAAGGACGAAGGAGCTAATGGAAAACCAGAAGCTGTACCAGCAAAGTGAACACATTAGGTAACTAATTCTCTTCCACTGGTTCTTGAAATACTTTTAAATTATTATATTTTGTGTATCAGCTGAAGATGTGTTAACCAAAACATCTCTGTTTGTGTATAGTTTACATTTCTCATGTGTTGTTTAAACCTTGGCTGCATGCTCCTCTTTAACTTCCCTATATACAGGGTGGAAGGAAAGTCATTACATTCCAATATGTGCTTCATAGAAGCATTACAAACAAAAAGGTCTAATGGCATTTTGTTCTTTGATCAGCCGATTTTGAAAAAATAAATGGTGTTTGATCCAACTTGGATGCGTAATTCCACAGGAATGTACAAAGATAACAGTTTCTTACTTGTATGATGTGTAGAGTAACGTATTTCTGACGTAGCTTTGGTAGTAATTATGCGACATCACACAGGGTTTCGAAATAATTAATCACTTAAAAGACGTGAAGGAATACTACAAGCAGCTTTTTCACATGTAGAGTAAGTTGACAACGTTGCATTGAGGTTGGTCAGGGAATTGAGCTGGTTTGTGGATGTAAACAGGTCTGGCACTTTCCCTTTTGGGAGCTAACGCTTGTGATTGGCCTACACTCATGCAATGAACACAGGACAAGGCAGGGTATGTGTTTGTGTTCTCAAGAATCACCATTACTGTGTTTGTTTATATACTGAGCTAGGGAAAGACACTCACACAATCTGTAGTGTTGCCAGCTTGTTTTCGAGAGAACTAAAATATCTCCATAGGAGAGACAGAAATGTAACATACAAAATGTGTTCCAAATATCAAGATCTATCCAGTGGTGGCTATTCAAGTGAAGCCGGTGAAGAGGTTTTCACCTGAAAATAGCAGTATTCTATTTTTGTTCATGTTGGCATTATTACTGCCATTCTAACGGTTTAGTCACAAATTTCAACTGCTAGCAGCTCTAGCAGGGTCAGTGACCAACCCTTCTTTTGTTTGAAACATACAGCCTGGCAGCCGGCAGGGAAAATTGTGGGAATGCACCCTCTGATCGGTTGCAAGGACAAGTGCAGCAGTCAGAATTACGGAAGAAACTGCTGCACTAAACAGCTTGGTTGCCATGGCAACATGACGTCACGAAACGATGAATTACGGGGAAATAACACGGGCATGCACATGTTTCAGGCAAACAAGAAATATTTTAACTTGGGTAGAGGCACAGAACATGGTAGAGGGGATGGTTTCTGTTTTCGCACGCTTAGAAGATAATATTCGTTTACCTCGAGGAAGAGCTGGTGGTAAACTTAAAACGTGGCGTTTTAGCTCCAGTGTTTGTAATATTTAAATTACAGAATATAAGTGTTTTGTTATGAATCCAGTGAACGATATAGTTTGCAATTTACTAGAAACCCCATTTTCCAGGTGGAAAGATGAAGACAAGAAGGATGTTTTAAACTTTGGGCGGCCCACTGATATCATTGATATAGCCCTTAAAAGAGAGGATAAGAAATAGGGAAGACTTATAACATTAAATTCAAAAGCTCTTGGCTCGATAACTATTTTTGGTTATGCAGTAGCCGTAGTTTGTAATCGCTATTCTGTTGGCCTTGTTTACTTTTTAGCAACAAAAGCAACATGTGGGACAAAGGGAGACTCACAGATTTCATTAATATAACCTGTTCCCTTCACAAGCACAATGATTCGGCGGGACATTTAAAATGTAAATTACAACTAAATGCTTTTGAGGGGGTAAAAAAAAAAACAGAAACACAATAGCTGACGCTCTTCAAGAAAACAGCAGACTTTTTCATGTGCGTTTCAATGGAAACGTGACATTAAATAGGCTTTTCCTGCAGTTGATCATTAGACCAACACTGTATTTAGGTAAACAAGAGCTTGGATTCTGAGGTCATGATGAGAGTGCTCTTTGCTAAGTCGGGGAAATTTCAAGGAGCTTGTGTACTGAAACTCCATTAGAAATCCAAAACCACTATAATAAAATAAGATTAAAAGTATATTCAGCGGTGATTCTAAATCTATACAAAATGAGGCAATTGGATGTATTTCGGAATACTTACAGACCTGAAATTAATGTCTCAGATTTTGTTTCTGTTGAAGTTGACGACACTACAGATACTTGCCAACAGTCTCAGTGCTCTATCATTGTAAGATACGTGAATACAGAGAGCACATTGGTTGAACGATTTTTCGGATTTCATGATGTGAGTGTTGACAGGTCCACAGAAACATTGTTCCTTTTGCTGCATGGTGTTCTTAAATAATTTAATTATGAATGTAAATTAGTTGCACAAGAGTGTTATGTCAGGACATTTGAATGTTTGGCTCACTGTTTAAATTTGATTTTAAAACAAAGCTGTATATATTTGCATCCACCATGTTTATTTCTCGCGCTTACTACGCGAACTGTCTTATGTATTGGACTAAAATGAATCATAGTGTGACAGACAGTTTCTTTTGTGTACAGCTCCATTGGATACAAAAAGGTTGGTAAAAAATGTTGGACCGTGGTACACCGGCTTTGCATAGTATTTTCAGCATGCTTAAGTGAACTTCCTCACCTATTTTGTAAGGCACAATCTGTCACTGGATCTATCACTGGATCTATCACTGGTTTAAATTAATGTTGTTGTTGTTGTTAGCTAATGCTGGATTTCTGACAATGAAGTCATTAATCCTCTTGCTCTCCAATATTTTTCACTGATGGATGGGGCACTAGAAGTGGGCGGGCATATTTGAAGGTGGCCTCAATTCATTTCCTCTTGCAGATCACATAGAGGACAGAGTGGTGAAGAATATATCCCAATTGTGTTTAAATGTTTTGCCAATCATATCCTGTAATCAACCTGAAGGTTGCAACTGCTGTTTTTCGAGGATACTCAGGAATTACTGATTCAATGTTTGGTGGTTCCCATCTTTTACTCTTTGATTTTTCATAGTAATATTTTGCAATAAGTTAATTAAGGAAATTGAAGCTATTAATAGTGAAGCAACAAGATTCTAAAGTAAGAACAAATTAGAAACTAAAAACTTCACTTATCTTAGTAATGTTGCAAGTTATTTTTTCAAACTGACTCGAGTTTCAAGTTGATTCCAACTCATTCTCAAAGCTATACAAACAAATTCGTTACCAAAGCTACAATCCTTCATTTTTTTCTGAAAACAAAAAACATAAATATTGATTATTATTTATTTATGCCAACAAACTTTTTGTTGGTGTTTTTAAACACACGAGCCTCTCATAAATACTGATTCATTTTAATTACCAATCTCTGAAAACAAAAAATTTATAAATACAATCTATAGAAGGTAATTCAAAGTTCATAACATGGTTCCTGTTTTTTAAAATAAAAATTTTTCCCAAACCATTAAATTTATAGGTTCACTTAATTGTTTTTATAATTTAACTTCTGGATTAATTTCATGATTAAATGACCAAAAATGATCTGCCTCAGCTGATTTATCAATTTGTTTATATTTAATATTTCTAAAATGCTCTTTTATTGTGGTTTCTAAATGACGTTTAGTTTTACCAATATAAACCTTGTCACAATCTAAACAGCTAAATTGATAAATGCCAGATTTTTTATAATTTGGTATTTTATCTTTTTTAGAAAAATTAAGTAAATCTTGTATATTAAATTTATTTTGAGGGACCAAATTTATTCCATATTCTTCAAAAATCTATGTAAATTTTTTATTGTTTCATGGATGGTAAGTAAACTTTTTAAAAATACAATTATCTTTTATTTTTTTGAGGGTAGAAACTTCTTTAACAGCTTTTTGATACTTAAATTTTTCTATCTTTTTATGTATAAAATCTGTATTAAAACCATTAATTACTGCAGTGTTAATAATGTGTTTATATTCTGTGTCAAATTCTCCTTTATTAAGGGGTATATTTATTAACCTATAAATTAAACTATTGAAAACAGCAAATTTGTGTGCAAAAGGATTAAAACTTTTATTTTTTATATAATTATCAATGTGAGTAGATTTTCTGTAAATACCAAAATTCAATTTATTGTTATGTCTTTTAATTTTTAAGTCCAGAAATGAAAGGCATCCATTATTTTCAGTTTCCAAAGTGAATTGTATATCTTTATCTTGTAAATTTAAAAGTTTTAACCTCTTCAGCGATATGGGCATGAAATCACGTCCATTTAAAATGACAGATGAGCGATATGGGTGTGTATACACGTCCTGTGCGTTTAAGCATTTAACCTTATTTATCCCTTATCCAACTCAACATATTTTAATTTTCCCTTTATGAAACATTTTAGTAAAGTCTATATACTTTACTGGCTTACCTTAATATGTTCGTTCTGCAGTGATTTACCTCAAAACAGGGATAAACACACAAGGGTACCTACATCTTCACATTCGCAAATTCCCTTCTTGCGGCACACAAAACACTTTCGAGATGGGCAGGACTTCTTTGCTGTTGGTGGTATCCTTTTAGGATAATATTTTCCTTGAAGTCTGAGGGGTGCAGCATTTTGGATTTTCAACCCCCAACGTGGTATTGCTCAATTAGGCTGCGAGCTATTTATAGTCGGAAGTCAAGGTCGGTCATTGTCCTGTGTGGGTTTAGAGAGCTCTCCAAATTACCAAACAATTGTATATGGTTATATCCAGTTGGTGCAAAAATACCTTTTTATACCACTTCTCCCTTCAGCTACAAGCAGGAAAGAATACGTATGTATTTCAACAAAGAAAGACACAGACTCTACTAAGTTACGAAACTCGCGTAGGCAAAAGTTGCAATGTGCCTCTATTCTGATGACTCAAGAGACCACGCATACAGTAGTGCTTTATTACACAGTATGCTGACACATAAGCCACACATACAAGGGTGTTTCTTTACTGTTTTTTCCGAGAACTTACATTAGATGCGTTCGGCAGAGCAAAGTTGACTTTTCACCACAGTGAAACAAAATAGTGCCATTTCAACGTTTTGTAAATACAACTCAACTATGCTGATGACGTACATTTATACTGCATATAACGAGTTTTATACCAGTTTTTGTTTCATTAAAATAACTTAATATTTACACCAAATACAGCTGTGTATATACGACGCACTTTAAATGCCCTGTGCTGGATATTGGGTAGCAGTTCTCGGCTCGCGGACGTTTTAAATGGAAATCGCTCAAGAGGTTAAAGCATCATTTATCTGTTTTTTAGGGACAACAGCAAAAATGTCATCCACATATCTATACCATATTTTAAAAATTAGAGGGAATGATTTTATAAGCTGAGTTTCAAAAAAGCTCATGTAAAGATTAGCAAGAAATGGCAAAAGTGGACTACCCATTGCCAAGCCAGAAGTTTGTTGAAAAAAATTACCATTAAAACTAAAGAAATTTTGATCTAAACAAAGATTTGTAAGTTTTACAAAATCATCTATTAAATCTTTGTTTAATTCTAAAGAATTTAACCATTTTTTTAAAAAAATCAAAAGCTTTTTTCTAGGAATACTAGGAAATATCCTAGTATTATCATTATCAGACAATACTATGTTGCTAATCTTTTCTACTAATTCAAAAGAATTTTTAATACTTAAACTTTCAAATTGATCAAAAGTACTAAATTTTTTAGTTAACCATTTAGCTAAATTATACATAGGTGAATTTATACAATTTATAATTTATTAACGCGATAACAATGTTTACTTCCTATTGTACCTAACTCCAGCAGGCGATGCAACTGGTAAACCCAAAACTTCTAAGTGTTATGTCCTCCCCTTGCCACCCTTCGTCACATCCCCATACTTCTGTCCCATACATATTTTGACTTCCACTATTGCATTAAACGCTCTTTCTAGTTAATTTGTATCCCTGGGATTTTGAATATACATGCTCTAATCCCCTTTATGGCAATTTTACTGTTAGCTAAAACCGCTTTTTGTTGTGTCGTCTTCCATTACTAGTTAACTGAATCCTCAAGTACCCAGTTTTTCTTACTATGGCTATTTCCTTTCATGCCCATTTTTCTTCTCTTTTTAATTTATATTCCTTCTTACTTTCTCTACTGCCAAGTAGAGGAAGTATTGTATTCCACCCAAAAATTTGATGACGAGATTTCACAGGAAATATGTTTTGAGACCCCCTGAATTTAAAAAAAAAGCATTTTTAGAAAAAGGTCTGTGTGTGTCTCTCTCTCTGTCTGTGTACAGCATAACTCAAAAATGAAAAGTTGGCTAAAAACCAAAGTTGGTATTTAAGTTTAACATCTTTCAAGGATGTGACATGAAGATTTTGAAGAAAATAGTCCCACTCTAAATTACTCTTTAGTGGAAAATTTTTCAAAAATTTCCAGTTTCTTGAAAATGCCTCTAACAATTTTCATTATGGCAGTGTACAGAAATCTATAGTTAATCTACCATTTTATGCAGCTAAAAGATTAGTCAACTCTGAATTCAAAAAAATTATTGCAAAATATTACTATGAAAAATCAAAAAATAAAAGATGGGAACTACCAAACATTCAAACAGTGATTCCTGAGTATCCTCGAAAAGCGGCAGTTGCAACCTTCAGGTTGATTACAGGACATGATTGTCTGGCAAAACATTTAAACAGAATTGGGATATATTCTTCACCACTCTGTCCTCTATGTGATCTGCAAGAGGAAATGGATCGAGACCACCTTCAAATATGTCTGGCCACTTCTAATGCCCCATCCATCAGTGAAAAATATTGGAGAGCAAGAGGATTAATGACTTCATTGTCAGAAATCCAGCATTAGCTAACAACAACAATTTTGATTAAAATGACACATGTTTAAGATATTTTTATGATAAATGAAATGTATATTTTGAATTGTCTGGCTATAGCCCATGTAGTCCTGTTTACTCTGGATGACTTTTGAATAACTTGTAAGCCGTAAGAGATAGACAAAATAGTACTATACAGAAAATGTATATCTCGCTAAAACACTCAATTTATGTCTAAATAAAATTTTTTGTAGAGTGAACCGTTTCAGAGATTTTCCTTGTTATTTGTGTCAGTTTCAGAAAACTTAAAACCTTCATGAAATGGAACATCATCGTTCATTTTTGTAGATGTTAAGTGTGCAAAGATCCCGGGATATAAAGTACTTACAGTAGTAAGTCACCATTGGGGTAATTGTCTCTGATGTGAGACTGCCTCTGTGGCTTACCGGGTGAAATACGAACTGGTTTGAGAATTCAGTGTCATTCTGGCAGGTTGTCACAGTAGCTTAATGGTTAAAGCACCCGCCTGGCAAGCGGAGTGTCTGTGGTTCAAATCCCAGTTGTGGCATTGAATTTTTAAGTTCCAGTTCAACCTCTCAAACATTGCCCACACACGGCTTGTGTGATTAAAAATACCAATAGTAAGTTTGTTGGCATAAATAAATAATAATTCCATAAACATGCTGTTTGCAGGAGTCCCTCAAAGGTTCCAACAATCTCCCATTATGCGCCGTGCTTGCTAGCCTGGCATATGATGTGAAATACCTTAGTCCTGACAATCCTATGTTGAGTGCCATGCCCGACGTCACAATATTTAAATCGTACTTACTTTAAACACTTGCCTCATATTTATAGGGATATGTTTCCTTCCATACAATGTGCTTTTATATTATACCTTTGCATTTACTTTATTGTTTGCTTGTAAGTTGGTAAGAGTGGTGATAACTTGTGGTACTGTTTGTTATGAGAGATAAATTGCAGTGTTTTGTTTCAGGTGTTGGTTGGTATGCGTCCGAGTGTGCTGCAGCTACCTCTGCCTTGTTCATGTGTGTGTGTGGCTGAAATAGAATCCTGTATATTGCAATGCTGTAACTAATGTACATTTTAGAATACACTTTTCTGCAATGAACGAAGACCTAAATCTTCGAGTTTTATTTTTAAACTCTAAAATGCTATGTGTAAAAAAAATAAAGTTTTATATATTATGGTTTTTGCATAATAATGAGCACTTCACAACAATGCCAAAGAAACAAGCACCTAACGCCTGGCATATGTTGTAGAAGACATTTTGTTTGTGAAGTAAATTATGGTTGTACCACCTGCGCCGTCATCTTATGTACATCTCATTTGATAGCAGTATTATTAAAGTTTCTGTATCCAGCTTTTATTTTCATTTTAAAAATATTAGAAATAAAGTGATAAAATATATTACAGTTGTATTCATGAACACAAGTAAAAATAATAAAAAATTCGTTTTATTGTGTATAGAGGTGGCTTAGCTTGGACAATAGAGTAATATAACCAGACAAACAACTAACTTATTACTCAGGGGTCTCCGTCTAGGGGATATGTGAATGGCGACCACAAGGTACCAAAGCTGAGCAGAACATTACTTCCACTTACTGGTGTCTAGGGGATATGTTAATGGCGACAACAAGGTACCAAAGCTGAGCAGAACATTACTTCCACTTACTGGTGTCTAGGGGATATGTGAATGGCGACCACAAGGTACCCAAGCTGAGTAGAACATTACTTCCACTTACTGGTGCCTAGAGGATATGTGAATAGCGACCACAAGGTACCAAAGCTGAGCAGAACCTTACTTCCACTTACTGGTGCCTAGGGGATATGTGGATAGTGACCACAAGGTACCCAAGCTGAGCAGAACATTACTTCCACTTACTGGTGTCTAGGGGATATGTGAATGGTGACCACAAGGTACCCAAGCTGAGTAGAACATTACTTCCACTTACTGGTGTCTAGGGGATATGTGGATAGTGACCACAAGGTACCCAAGCTGAGCAGAACATTACTTCCACTTACTGGTGTCTAGGGGATATGTGGATACTGGCCACAAGGTACCCAAGCTGAGTAGAACATTACTTCCACTTACTGGTGTCTAGGGGACATGTGAATGGTAACCATAAGGTACCCAAGCTGAGCAGAACATTACTTCCACTTACTGGTGTCTAGGGGATATGTGGATAGTGACCACAAGGTACCCAAGCTGAGTAGAACATTACTTCCACTTACTGGTGTCTAGGGGACATGTGAATGGTAACCACAAGGTACCCAAGCTGAGCAGAACATTACTTCCACTTACTGGTGTCTAGGGGATATGTGGATACTGGCCACAAGGTACCCAAGCTGAGTAGAACATTACTTCCACTTACTGGTGTCTAGGGGACATGTGAATGGTAACCACAAGGTACCCAAGCTGAGCAGAACATTACTTCCACTTACTGGTGTCTAGGGGATATGTGGATACTGGCCACAAGGTACCCAAGCTGAGTAGAACATTACTTCCACTTACTGGTGTCTAGGGGATATGTGAATAGTGACCACAAGGTACCCAAGCTGAGGAGGACATTACTTCCACTTACTGGTGTCTAGGGGATATGTGAATGGCGACCACAAGGTACTCAAGTTGAGCAGAACATTACTTCCACTTACTGTTGTCTAGGGGATATGTGGATAGTGACCACAAGGTACCCAAGCTGAGTAGAACATTACTTCCACTTACTGGTGCCTAGGGGATATGTGAATGGCGACCACAAGGTACTCAAGCTGAGCAGAACATTACTTCCACTTACTGGTGCCTAGGGGATATGTGAATGGCGACCACAAGGTACCCAAGCTGAGTAGAACATTACTCCCACTTACTGGTGTCTAGGGGATATGTGAATGGCGACCACAAGGTACCAAAACTGAGCAGAACATTACTTCCACTTACTGGTGTCTAGGGGATATGTGGATAGTGACCACAAGGTACCCAAGCTGAGCAGAACATTACTTCCACTTACTGGTGTCTAGGGGATATGTGGATAGTGACCACAAGGTACCCAAGCTGAGCAGAACATTACTTCCACTTACTGGTGTCCAGGGGATATGTGGATAGTGACCACAAGGTACCCAAGCTGAGCAGAACATTACTTCCACTTACTGGTGTCCAGGGGATATGTGGATAGTGACCACAAGGTACCCAAGCTGAGCAGAACATTACTTCCACTTACTGGTGTCTAGGGGATATGTGGGTAGTGACCACAAGGTACCCAAGCTAAGGAGAACATTACTTCTACTTACTGGTGTCTAGGGGATATGTGGATGGTGACAAGGTACCCAAGCTGAGCAGAACATTACTTCCACTTACTGGTGTCTAGGGGATATGTGGGTAGTGACCACAAGGTACCCAAGCTGAGCAGAACATTACTTCCACTTACTGGTGTCTAGGGGATATGTGGATAGTGACCACAAGGTACCCAAGCTGAGCAGAACATTACTTCCACTTACTGGTGTCTAGGGGATATGTGGGTAGTGACCACAAGGTACCCAAGCTGAGCAGAACATTACTTCCACTTACTGGTGTCTAGGGGATATGTGGATAGTGACCACAAGGTACTCAAGCTGAGCAGAACATTACTTCCACTTACTGGTGTCTAGGGGATATGTGGATAGTGACCACAAGGTACTCAAGCTGAGCAGAACATTACTTCCACTTACTGGTGTCTAGGGGATATATGGATAGTGACCACAAGGTACCCAAGCTGAACAGAACATTACTTCCACTTACTGGTGTCTAGGGGATATGTGGATAGTGACCACATGGTTCCCAAGCTGAGCAGAACATTACTTCCACTTACTGATGTCTAGAAGATATGTGGATAGTGACTACAAGGTACCCAAGCTGAGCAGAACATTACTTCCACATACTGGTGTCTAGGGTATATGTGGGTAGTGACCACAAGGTACCCAAGCTGAGCAGAACATTACTTCCACTTACTGGTGTCTAGGGGATATGTGGATAGTGACCACAAGGTACTCAAGCTGAGCAGAACATTACTTCTAGTTACTGGTGTCTAGGGGATATGTGGATAGTGACCACAAGGTACTCAAGCTGAGCAGAACATTACTTCCACTTACTGGTGTCTAGGGGATATGTGAATAGTGACCACAAGGTACCCAAGCTGAACAGAACATTACTTTCACTTACTGGTGTCTAGGGGATATGTGAATGGTAACCACAAGGTACCCAAACTGAGGATAACATTACTTCCACTTACTGGTGTCTAGGGGATATGTGGATACTGGCCACAAGGTACCCAAGCTGAGTAGAACATTACTTCCACTTACTGGTGTCTAGGGGACATGTGAATGGTAACCACAAGGTACCCAAGCTGAGCAGAACATTACTTCCACTTACTGGTGTCTAGCGGATATGTGAATGGTGACCACAAGGTACCCAAGCTGAGTAGAACATTACTTCCACTTACTGGTGTCTAGGGGATATGTGGATAGTGGCCACAAGGTACCCAAGCTGAGCAGAACATTACTTCCACTTACTGGTGTCTAGGGGATATGTGGATAGTGAACACAAGGTACCCAAGCTGAGCATAACTACTTCCACTTACTGGTGTCTAGGGGATATGTGGATAATGACCACAAGGTACCCAAGCTTAGCAGAACATTACTTTCACTTACTGGTGTCTAGGGGATATGTGAATGGTAACCACAAGGTACCCAAACTGAGGATAACATTACTTCCACTTACTGGTGTCTAGGGGATATGTGGATAGTGGCCACAAGGTACCCAAGCTGAGCAGAACATTACTTCCACTTACTGGTGTCTAGGGGATATGTGGATAGTGAACACAAGGTACCCAAGCTGAGCATAACATTACTTCCACTTACTGGTGTCTAGGGGATATGTGGATAGTGACCACAAGGTACCCAAGCTGAGTAGAACATTACTTCCACTTACTGGTGTCTAGGGGATATGTGGATAGTGAACACAAGGTACCCAAGCTGAGCATAACATTACTTCCACTTACTGGTGTCTAGGGGATATGTGGATAGTGAACACAAGGTACCCAAGCTGAGCATAACATTACTTCCACTTACTGGTGTCTAGGGGATATTTTTTTTTTTTTTTTTTTTAAGATTCTTTATTGTTCTACATGTTCCATTACAATATGTAATACTACATGTTGGGTTTGCTTACAAAGTAAACTGATAAATACATCTTAATTTAACATTAATAATTACATAAATTTATATAGTTCAATTATTTTTTGTCAGATCAATGGCATTGGCATACTGAATATATTCTTTAAAATAACTTTTAGCAATTTCGACTTTAGTTGGTGGCCATTTTCCTCTTCTTTGAATTATTTTCCTTCTGAATGCTCTTCTTTTTTCTTCGAGATTTTTGCAGTCATAAATTATATGGTCTGTTGTTTGCTCTCCTCCATTACATGAACAACTTGGGTCGTCTGTGATGTGGAACCTATAGTAGTATGCTTTAAGTCTTCCGTGTCCTGTCAGTAGTGTTGTAAGGTTTGCCGTTAGATTTATCCTTAACTTCAGTCTGTCTGCTACAGTAGGAAAGTATTGCTTTGTTTCCTGACCTTTAGTTGTTTCTTGCCATTGACTTTCCCAATATTTTAGACTTTCTTGTCTTAGCGTTCTTCTAACAAAACTCTTTGGAAGTCTATTATAGCTGCATTCCTCTTCGTTTGTAATTGCTCTCTTTGCTAGTCGGTCTGCAATTTCATTGCCTTGTATCCCTATGTGTGCTTTGACCCACCCAATTTCTACATTCCAGTTTTGTTTTTCTAAAATTTTTAACATTGTTCTAATTGCTTCTGTTAGGTAATTATGAATTTTGTAGTTATGCAATGATTGTAATGTGACTCTACTGTCCGTGTATATCGCTGCAGTTTTGTTATCTTCTTCAGTTAAGTAAATATTTTCAACAGTTTCTAATGCTTTCAACACTGCAAATTGTTCAGCTTGGTTATTGGAGCACTGTTTATCTAGCTTATATTGTAGCTGATATTTCAGTTTGTTCTGATGATAAATTGCTACTCCAGAACCAACTCCTTCTTCTGTTTTACTGCCATCTGTATAAATTTCCAGTGCATACGTTTTATTCTGATTTATTTCATTTATTATTGGTATGTCGGCTGGATGACACCATTTCCTATATTCTACAGGTTTGTCTAATTTGTTCTCGGAGTTTTGTTTCAATATTGTATATTCATTGGCGATTTCCTGAAGTTTAATTGTAATAGGTGTAAGTCCCGTTAAAATGGATAGTGCTTTAGTAGATGTGGTCCTGAATGCTTTAGCAATTTTGATATTTATTTGTCTTTGCACTCTTGTAAACTTATTTGCATTATATTTTCTGTCAATGGCTTCTATCCATACTGGAGCTGCATAAGATAGTAATGGTAGAATTGCACCGTTGTACATAGTCTTTAAAGCCTGGTGTTTCAGTCCCCAATCTAGTTTTGCTGATTTAGATAAAATGTGTATCAATTTATTGGCTTTCTCTGTTACATACTGAATGTGATCATTAAAGGTGAAATTTTTATCAATGATTATTCCCAAATATTTGACGTTTTCTACTTGTTTTATTTGTCTGTTATTGATAAAGATGCTTATATCCCTTTCCACTCTACGTTTGCGTGTTATTAGGGGATATGTGTCTAGGGGATATGTGGATAGTGAACACAAGGTACCCAAGCTGAGCAGAACATTACTTCCACTTACTGGTGTCTAGGGGATATGTGGATAGTGACCACAAGGTACCCAAGCTGAACAGAACATTACTTCCACTTACTGGTGTCTAGGGGATATGTGGATAGTGACCACAAGGTACCCAAGCTTAGCAGAACATTACTTCCACTTACTGGTGTCTAGGGGATATGTGAATAGTGACCACAAGGTACCCAAGCTGAGCAGAACATTACTTCCACTTACTGGTGTCTAGGGGATATGTGGATAGCGACCACAAGGTACCCAAGCTGAGCATAACATTACTTCCACTTACTGGTGTCTAGGGGATATGTGGATAGTGACCACAAGGTACCCAAGCTTAGCAGAACATTACTTCCACTTACTGGTGTCTAGGGGATATGTGAATAGTGACCACAAGGTACCCAAGCTGAGCAGAACATTACTTCCACTTACTGGTGTCTAGGGGATATGTGGGTAGTGACCACAAGGTGCCCAAGCTGAGCAGAACATTACTTCTACTTACTGGTGTCTAGGGGATATGTGGATGGTGACAAGGTACCCAAGCTGAGCAGAACATTACTTCCACTTACTGGTGTCTAGGGGATATGTGGGTAGTGACCACAAGGTACCCAAGCTGAGCAGAACATTACTTCCACTTACTGGTGTCTAGGGGATATGTGGATAGTGACCACAAGGTACCCAAGCTGAGCAGAACATTACTTCCACTTACTGGTGTCTAGGGGATATGTGGGTAGTGACCACAAGGTACCCAAGCTGAGCAGAACATTACTTCCACTTACTGGTGTCTAGGGGATATGTGGATAGTGACCACAAGGTACTCAAGCTGAGCAGAACATTACTTCCACTTACTGGTGTCTAGGGGATATGTGGATAGTGACCACAAGGTACTCAAGCTGAGCAGAACATTACTTCCACTTACTGGTGTCTAGGGGATATATGGATAGTGACCACAAGGTACCCAAGCTGAACAGAACATTACTTCCACTTACTGGTGTCTAGGGGATATGTGGATAGTGACCACATGGTTCCCAAGCTGAGCAGAACATTACTTCCACTTACTGATGTCTAGAAGATATGTGGATAGTGACTACAAGGTACCCAAGCTGAGCAGAACATTACTTCCACATACTGGTGTCTAGGGGATATGTGGGTAGTGACCACAAGGTACCCAAGCTGAGCAGAACATTACTTCCACTTACTGGTGTCTAGGGGATATGTGCATAGTGACCACAAGGTACTCAAGCTGAGCAGAACATTACTTCTACTTAATGTGTCTAGGGGATATGTGGATAGTGACCACAAGGTACTCAAGCTGAGCAGAACATTACTTCCACTTACTGGTGTCTAGGGGATATGTGAATAGTGACCACAAGGTACCCAAGCTGAACAGAACATTACTTCCACTTACTGGTGTCTAGGGGATATGTGGATAGTGACCACAAGGTACCCAAGCTGAACAGTACCTTACTTCCACTTACTGATGTCTAGAAGATATGTGGATAGTGACTACAAGGTACCCAAGCTGAGCAGAACATTACTTCCACATACTGGTGTCTAGGGGATATGTGGATAATGACCACAAGGTACCCAAGCTTAGCAGAACATTACTTTCACTTACTGGTGTCTAGGGGATATGTGAATGGTAACCACAAGGTACCGAAACTGAGGATAACATTACTTCCACTTACTGGTGTCTAGGGGATATGTGGATAGTGGCCACAAGGTACCCAAGCTGAGCAGAACATTACTTCCACTTACTGGTGTCTAGGGGATATGTGGATAGTGAACACAAGGTACCCAAGCTGAGCATAACATTACTTCCACTTGCTGGTGTCTAGGGGATATGTGGATAATGACCACAAGGTACCCAAGCTTAGCAGAACATTACTTTCACTTACTGGTGTCTAGGGGATATGTGAATGGTAACCGCAAGGTACCCAAACTGAGGATAACATTACTTCCACTTACTGGTGTCTAGGGGATATGTGGATAGTGGCCACAAGGTACCCAAGCTGAGCAGAACATTACTTCCACTTACTGGTGTCTAGGGGATATGTGGATAGTGAACACAAGGTACCCAAGCTGAGCATAACATTACTTCCACTTACTGGTGTCTAGGGGATATTTTTTTTTTTTTTTTTTTAAGATTCTTTATTGTTCTAAATGTTCCATTACAATATTTAATACTACATGTTGGGTTTGCTTACAAAGTAAACTGATAAATACATCTTAATTTAACATTAATAATTACATAAATTTATATAGTTCAATTATTTTTTGTCAGATCAATGGCATTGGCATACTGAATATATTCTTTAAAATAACTTTTAGCAATTTCGACTTTAGTTGGTGGCCTTTTTCCTCTTCTTTGAATTATTTTCCTTCTGAATGCTCTTCTTTTTTCTTCGAGATTTTTGCAGTCATAAATTATATGGTCTGTTGTTTGCTCTCCTCCATTACATGAACAACTTGGGTCGTCTGTGATGTGGAACCTATAGTAGTATGCTTTAAGTCTTCCGTGTCCTGTCAGTAGTGTTGTAAGGTTTGCCGTTAGATTTATCCTTAACTTCAGTCTGTCTGCTACAGTAGGAAAGTATTGCTTTGTTTCCTGACCTTTAGTTGTTTCTTGCCATTGACTTTCCCAATATTTTAGACTTTCTTGTCTTAGCGTTCTTCTAACAAAACTCTTTGGAAGTCTATTATAGCTGCATTCCTCTTCGTTTGTAATTGCTCTCTTTGCTAGTCGGTCTGCAATTTCATTGCCTTGTATCCCTATGTGTGCTTTGACCCACCCAATTTCTACATTCCAGTTTTGTTTTTCTAAAATTTTTAACATTGTTCTAATTGCTTCTGTTAGGTAATTATGAATTTTGTAGTTATGCAATGATTGTAATGTGACTCTACTGTCCGTGTATATCGCTGCAGTTTTGTTATCTTCTTCAGTTAAGTAAATATTTTCAACAGTTTCTAATGCTTTCAACACTGCAAATTGTTCAGCTTGGTTATTGGAGCACTGTTTATCTAGCTTATATTGTAGCTGATATTTCAGTTTGTTCTGATGATAAATTGCTACTCCAGAACCAACTCCTTCTTCTGTTTTACTGCCATCTGTATAAATTTCCAGTGCATACGTTTTATTCTGATTTATTTCATTTATTATTGGTATGTCGGCTGGATGACACCATTTCCTATATTCTACAGGTTTGTCTAATTTGTTCTCGGAGTTTTGTTTCAATATTGTATATTCATTGGCGATTTCCTGAAGTTTAATTGTAATAGGTGTAAGTCCCGTTAAAATGGATAGTGCTTTAGTAGATGTGGTCCTGAATGCTTTAGCAATTTTGATATTTATTTGTCTTTGCACTCTTGTAAACTTATTTGCATTATATTTTCTGTCAATGGCTTCTATCCATACTGGAGCTGCATAAGATAGTAATGGTAGAATTGCACCGTTGTACATAGTCTTTAAAGCCTGGTGTTTCAGTCCCCAATCTAGTTTTGCTGATTTAGATAAAATGTGTATCAATTTATTGGCTTTCTCTGTTACATACTGAATGTGATCATTAAAGGTGAAATTTTTATCAATGATTATTCCCAAATATTTGACGTTTTCTACTTGTTTTATTTGTCTGTTATTGATAAAGATGCTTATATCCCTTTCCACTCTACGTTTGCGTGTTATTAGGGGATATGTGTCTAGGGGATATGTGGATAGTGAACACAAGGTACCCAAGCTGAGCAGAACATTACTTCCACTTACTGGTGTCTAGGGGATATGTGGATAGTGACCACAAGGTACCCAAGCTGAACAGAACATTACTTCCACTTACTGGTGTCTAGGGGATATGTGGATAGTGACCACAAGGTACCCAAGCTTAGCAGAACATTACTTCCACTTACTGGTGTCTAGGGGATATGTGAATAGTGACCACAAGGTACCCAAGCTGAGCAGAACATTACTTCCACTTACTGGTGTCTAGGGGATATGTGGATAGCGACCACAAGGTACCCAAGCTGAGCATAACATTACTTCCACTTACTGGTGTCTAGGGGATATGTGGATAGTGACCACAAGGTACCCAAGCTTAGCAGAACATTACTTCCACTTACTGGTGTCTAGGGGATATGTGAATAGTGACCACAAGGTACCCAAGCTGAGCAGAACATTACTTCCACTTACTGGTGTCTAGGGGATATGTGGGTAGTGACCACAAGGTGCCCAAGCTGAGCAGAACATTACTTCTACTTACTGGTGTCTAGGGGATATGTGGATGGTGACAAGGTACCCAAGCTGAGCAGAACATTACTTCCACTTACTGGTGTCTAGGGGATATGTGGGTAGTGACCACAAGGTACCCAAGCTGAGCAGAACATTACTTCCACTTACTGGTGTCTAGGGGATATGTGGATAGTGACCACAAGGTACCCAAGCTGAGCAGAACATTACTTCCACTTACTGGTGTCTAGGGGATATGTGGGTAGTGACCACAAGGTACCCAAGCTGAGCAGAACATTACTTCCACTTACTGGTGTCTAGGGGATATGTGGATAGTGACCACAAGGTACTCAAGCTGAGCAGAACATTACTTCCACTTACTGGTGTCTAGGGGATATGTGGATAGTGACCACAAGGTACTCAAGCTGAGCAGAACATTACTTCCACTTACTGGTGTCTAGGGGATATATGGATAGTGACCACAAGGTACCCAAGCTGAACAGAACATTACTTCCACTTACTGGTGTCTAGGGGATATGTGGATAGTGACCACATGGTTCCCAAGCTGAGCAGAACATTACTTCCACTTACTGATGTCTAGAAGATATGTGGATAGTGACTACAAGGTACCCAAGCTGAGCAGAACATTACTTCCACATACTGGTGTCTAGGGGATATGTGGGTAGTGACCACAAGGTACCCAAGCTGAGCAGAACATTACTTCCACTTACTGGTGTCTAGGGGATATGTGCATAGTGACCACAAGGTACTCAAGCTGAGCAGAACATTACTTCTACTTAATGTGTCTAGGGGATATGTGGATAGTGACCACAAGGTACTCAAGCTGAGCAGAACATTACTTCCACTTACTGGTGTCTAGGGGATATGTGAATAGTGACCACAAGGTACCCAAGCTGAACAGAACATTACTTCCACTTACTGGTGTCTAGGGGATATGTGGATAGTGACCACAAGGTACCCAAGCTGAACAGTACCTTACTTCCACTTACTGATGTCTAGAAGATATGTGGATAGTGACTACAAGGTACCCAAGCTGAGCAGAACATTACTTCCACATACTGGTGTCTAGGGGATATGTGGATAATGACCACAAGGTACCCAAGCTTAGCAGAACATTACTTTCACTTACTGGTGTCTAGGGGATATGTGAATGGTAACCACAAGGTACCGAAACTGAGGATAACATTACTTCCACTTACTGGTGTCTAGGGGATATGTGGATAGTGGCCACAAGGTACCCAAGCTGAGCAGAACATTACTTCCACTTACTGGTGTCTAGGGGATATGTGGATAGTGAACACAAGGTACCCAAGCTGAGCATAACATTACTTCCACTTGCTGGTGTCTAGGGGATATGTGGATAATGACCACAAGGTACCCAAGCTTAGCAGAACATTACTTTCACTTACTGGTGTCTAGGGGATATGTGAATGGTAACCGCAAGGTACCCAAACTGAGGATAACATTACTTCCACTTACTGGTGTCTAGGGGATATGTGGATAGTGGCCACAAGGTACCCAAGCTGAGCAGAACATTACTTCCACTTACTGGTGTCTAGGGGATATGTGGATAGTGAACACAAGGTACCCAAGCTGAGCATAACATTACTTCCACTTACTGGTGTCTAGGGGATATTTTTTTTTTTTTTTTTTTAAGATTCTTTATTGTTCTAAATGTTCCATTACAATATTTAATACTACATGTTGGGTTTGCTTACAAAGTAAACTGATAAATACATCTTAATTTAACATTAATAATTACATAAATTTATATAGTTCAATTATTTTTTGTCAGATCAATGGCATTGGCATACTGAATATATTCTTTAAAATAACTTTTAGCAATTTCGACTTTAGTTGGTGGCCTTTTTCCTCTTCTTTGAATTATTTTCCTTCTGAATGCTCTTCTTTTTTCTTCGAGATTTTTGCAGTCATAAATTATATGGTCTGTTGTTTGCTCTCCTCCATTACATGAACAACTTGGGTCGTCTGTGATGTGGAACCTATAGTAGTATGCTTTAAGTCTTCCGTGTCCTGTCAGTAGTGTTGTAAGGTTTGCCGTTAGATTTATCCTTAACTTCAGTCTGTCTGCTACAGTAGGAAAGTATTGCTTTGTTTCCTGACCTTTAGTTGTTTCTTGCCATTGACTTTCCCAATATTTTAGACTTTCTTGTCTTAGCGTTCTTCTAACAAAACTCTTTGGAAGTCTATTATAGCTGCATTCCTCTTCGTTTGTAATTGCTCTCTTTGCTAGTCGGTCTGCAATTTCATTGCCTTGTATCCCTATGTGTGCTTTGACCCACCCAATTTCTACATTCCAGTTTTGTTTTTCTAAAATTTTTAACATTGTTCTAATTGCTTCTGTTAGGTAATTATGAATTTTGTAGTTATGCAATGATTGTAATGTGACTCTACTGTCCGTGTATATCGCTGCAGTTTTGTTATCTTCTTCAGTTAAGTAAATATTTTCAACAGTTTCTAATGCTTTCAACACTGCAAATTGTTCAGCTTGGTTATTGGAGCACTGTTTATCTAGCTTATATTGTAGCTGATATTTCAGTTTGTTCTGATGATAAATTGCTACTCCAGAACCAACTCCTTCTTCTGTTTTACTGCCATCTGTATAAATTTCCAGTGCATACGTTTTATTCTGATTTATTTCATTTATTATTGGTATGTCGGCTGGATGACACCATTTCCTATATTCTACAGGTTTGTCTAATTTGTTCTCGGAGTTTTGTTTCAGTATTGTATATTCATTGGCGATTTCCTGAAGTTTAATTGTAATAGGTGTAAGTCCCGTTAAAATGGATAGTGCTTTAGTAGATGTGGTCCTGAATGCTTTAGCAATTTTGATATTTATTTGTCTTTGCACTCTTGTAAACTTATTTGCATTATATTTTCTGTCAATGGCTTCTATCCATACTGGAGCTGCATAAGATAGTAATGGTAGAATTGCACCGTTGTACATAGTCTTTAAAGCCTGGTGTTTCAGTCCCCAATCTAGTTTTGCTGATTTAGATAAAATGTGTATCAATTTATTGGCTTTCTCTGTTACATACTGAATGTGATCATTAAAGGTGAAATTTTTATCAATGATTATTCCCAAATATTTGACGTTTTCTACTTGTTTTATTTGTCTGTTATTGATAAAGATGCTTATATCCCTTTCCACTCTACGTTTGCGTGTTATTAGGGGATATGTGTCTAGGGGATATGTGGATAGTGAACACAAGGTACCCAAGCTGAGCATAACATTACTTCCACTTACTGGTGTCTAGGGGATATGTGGATAGTGACCACAAGGTACCCAAGCTGAGCAGAACATTACTTCCACTTACTGGTGTCTAGGGGATATGTGAATAGTGACCACAAGGTACCCAAGCTGAGCAGAACATTACTTCCACTTACTGGTGTCTAGGGGATATGTGAATAGTGACCACAAGGTACCCAAGCTGAGCAGAACATTACTTCCACTTACTGGTGTCTAGGGAATATGTGGATAGGGAACACAAGGTACCAAAGCTTAGCAGAACATTACTTCCACTTACTGGTGTCTAGGGGATATGTGAATAGTGACCACAAGGTACCCAAGCTGAGCAGAACATTACTTCCACTTACTGGTGTCTAGGGGATATGTGGATAGTGAACACAAGGTACCCAAGCTGAGCATAACATTACTTCCACTTACTGGTGTCTAGGGGATATGTGGATAGTGACCACAAGGTACCCAAGCTGAGCAGTACCTTACTTCCACTTACTGGTGTCTAGGGGATATGTGAATAGTGACCACAAGGTACCCAAGCTGAGCAGAACATTACTTCCACTTACTGGTGTCTAGGGAATATGTGGATAGGGAACACAAGGTACCAAAGCTTAGCAGAACATTACTTCCACTTACTGGTGTCTAGGGGATATGTGAATAGTGACCACAAGGTACCCAAGCTGAGCAGTACCTTACTTCCACGTACTGGTGTCTAGGGGATATGTGAATAGTGACCACAAGTTACCCAAGCTGAGCAGAACATTACTTCCACTTGCTGGTGTCTAGGGGATATGTGAATAGTGACCACAAGGTACCCAAGCTGAGCAGAACATTACTTCCACTTACTGGTGTCTAGGGGATATGTGGATAGTGAACACAAGGTACCCAAGCTGAGCATAACATTACTTCCACTTACTGGTGTCTAGGGGATATGTGGATAGTGACCACAAGGTACCCAAGCTGAGCAGTACCTTACTTCCACTTACTGGTGTCTAGGGGATATGTGAATAGTGACCACAAGGTACCCAAGCTGAGCAGAACATTACTTCCACTTACTGGTGTCTAGGGAATATGTGGATAGGGAACACAAGGTACCAAAGCTTAGCAGAACATTACTTCCACTTACTGGTGTCTAGGGGATATGTGAATAGTGACCACAAGGTACCCAAGCTGAGCAGTACCTTACTTCCACGTACTGGTGTCTAGGGGATATGTGAATAGTGACCACAAGGTACCCAAGCTGAGCAGAACATTACTTCCACTTACTGGTGTCTAGGGAATATGTGGATAGGGAACACAAGGTACCAAAGCTTAGCAGAACATTACTTCCACTTACTGGTGTCTAGGGGATATGTGAATAGTGACCACAAGGTACCCAAGCTGAGCAGAACATTACTTCCACTTACTGGCGTCTAGGGGATATGTGGATAGTGAACACAAGGTACCCAAGCTGAGCATAACATTACTTCCACCTACTGGTGTCTAGGGGATATGTGGATAGTGACCACAAGGTACCCAAGCTTAGCAGAACATTACTTCCACTTACTGGTGTCTAGGGGATATGTGGATAGTGACCACAAGGTACCCAAGCTGAGCAGAACATTACTTCCACTTACTGGTGTCTAGGGGATATGTGAATAGTGACCACAAGGTACCCAAGCTGAGCAGTACCTTACTTCCACTTACTGGTGTCTAGGGGATATGTGAATAGTGACCACAAAGTACCCAAACTGAGTAGAACAGTACTTCCACTTACTGGTGTCTAGGGGATATGTGGATAGTGACCACAAGGTACCCAAGCTGAGCAGAACATTACTTCCACTTACTGGTGTCTAGGGAATATGTGGATAGGGAACACAAGGTACCAAAGCTTAGCAGAACATTACTTCCACTTACTGGTGTCTAGGGGATATGTGAATAGTGACCACAAGGTACCCAAGCTGAGCAGAACATTACTTCCACTTACTGGTGTCTAGGGGATATGTGGATAGTGAACACAAGGTACCCAAGCTGAGCATAACATTACTTCCACTTACTGGTGTCTAGGGGATATGTGGATAGTGACCACAAGGTACCCAAGCTTAGCAGAACATTACTTCCACTTACTGGTGTCTAGGGGATATGTGGATAGTGACCACAAGGTACCCAAGCTGAGCAGAACATTACTTCCACTTACTGGTGTCTAGAGGATATGTGGATGGTGACCACAAGGTACCCAAGCTGAGCAGTACCTTACTTCCACTTACTGGTGTCTAGGGGATATGTGAATAGTGACCACAAGGTACCCAAGCTGAGCAGAACATTACTTCCACTTACTGGTGTCTAGGGGATATGTGGATAGTGACCACAAGGTACCCAAGCTTAGCAGAACATTACTTCCACTTACTGTTGTATAGGGGATATGTGGATAGTGACCACAAGGTACCCAAGCTGAACAGAACATTTCTTCCACTTGCTTGTGTCTAGGGGATATGTGGATAGTGACCACAAGGTACCCAAGCTTAGCAGAACATTACTTCCACTTACTGTTGTATAGGGGATATGTGGATAGTGACCACAAGGTACCCAAGCTGAACAGAACATTTCTTCCACTTGCTGGTGTCTAGGGGATATGTGAATAGTGACCACAAGGTACCCAAGCTGAGCAGAACATTACTTCCACTTACTGGTGTCTAGGGGATATGTGGATAGTGACCACAAGGTACCCAAGCTGAACAGAACATTACTTCCACTTACTGGTGTCTAGGGGATATGTGGATAGTGACCACAAGGTACCCAAGCTGAGCAGAACATTACTTCCACTTACTGGTGTCTAGGGGATATGTGGATAGTGACCACAAGGTACCCAAGCTGAGCAGAACATTACTTCCACTTACTGGTGTCTAGGTGATATGTGAATAGCGACCACAAGGTACCCAAGCTCACCAGAACATTACTTCCACTTACTGGTGTCTAGGGGATATGTGGATAGTGACCACAAGGTAATATCTCTATTAAACCTTAACCCCTAACATGCTGACCTGTCATGGCATGTAATACATCCTCTGATTGGCAATCATAGGATATGGTCGGTGAATTTACTTTAATAATTCTCCCGATCAGGTCGGTGAAACCCATAAACCAACGACAGGTGTGGTCCTCCAGACACTCTTGGGGTTGTGTGAGAGCGGTGTAACTGCCAAAACATAAAAATATGGTGCTCTCCAAAAAGTGGTTATTGTTACTGCTAAGTCTCTTCAATATTTATGAAATATGACTCGAGGGGTAAAATGTTCCGGAGTTAAAATAGTCCCCCATTCGGATCTCCGGGCAGGGACTACTTCTCGATAACCAAAATATTATATTAATAGATCTAACATCAGAATTCTAAAATGGAACGCAAGTGGTCTCACCCAAACAAAAAGAATAGAACTGAATGAAATTGTATTTGACTATAACATAGATATATTTGTAATACAAGAAGCAAATCTAACAAATGATCAAGTTAAATACTTCAATTTTACTGGATGTTTACTACACCTACTACCCAAAAATAGACAGATAAGTAGTGGAATATTAGTTGGAGTCAAAAATGATATTAAATCCTCCTTTCAAATTGTTAAAGAAATGGATAACACAGATAAAGCTGAATTAATAAAGCTAAATTTTTGGGATAGCAAAACACATCTTCATTTATACAGTATTTACAATCCTCCCAGGAATGAACTAGATCTCTCACTTATTGAACAATTAAAATGATCATAATTGGGGATTTCAATGTCCATTTCAAAAGATGGGGTTATGAAAAAGTGGATTCTACAGGGCAGATAGTGGAAGAATTTTTGAATATCACAATCCTTGAATAGATTTATGATAAAGAAGATCCCAAAACCGTCATAAATTACTCTTGGAGCAGGCAGTAACCCAGACCTCTTGTTAGCTATAACAGATATTGTTTCAAAAATTAAAAAACAAGTTATAGAAGACCCAAGTTCTGGTCACAGAGCAGTATTTGCTGATATAAAACTAGATAACACAAATAACAGTCAAAATCACACAAATCTGTATTGGAACTTCAAAAAAATCAGATTGGAACAAATATAAAACTGAACTGGAACATACATTTAAAGAACAAACTCACAGCTGCATGACCACCCAGATCATATGAACAAAAATTTCTGTAAAGTCATCCTAGAAACCACAAAAAAGCATATTCCTCATAGAAGAATAAAAAATTTCAAACCCTTTTGGAACCCCCAGTTAGAAGAACTGAAAAAAGCAAAGGGATGTAATTAGAAATACAGCTGAACAAACAAAAAACATATCAGATACACAAATATGGCGAAGGAAATGTGCCTCACTAAAAAAAGAAATTAATACAGCTAAAAAGAATCACTTTAATAATTTCTTTGAAAAAATGGATTATCGGACAGATGGTAACAAAGCCCATAAGTTCATAAAAAATGTCAAGGACAGGAAAGAAAGCAACAGCACACCTATCATACACAACAATAAAATGTTAGTAAATGATGCAGCCATAGCCGAAACATTCAATAAATATTATGCTAATTCACATAAAGTAACAAGAAATAATAAAAAGGAACGTAAAGAATTTAAGAAAGATTTGAAACAAGAAAGAGAATGTGATCCTAACACTCAGTGCAATATCTTTTTTCAAAATTTTAATATGCAAGAACTGAACATTGCAATTAATAATCTAAAAAACAAAAAGTCTCCTGGACCTGATCACATACATCCAGAGTTCATAAAAAACCTTGGAAAAACAGAAAACAACAACTACTAAAACTTTACAATCTATCCTGGAACACCACTGTACCTGCCAAATGGTGAAAAGCAATAATTGTCCCACTCTTGAAGAAAGATAAAACAGCATCAGAAATAAAAACTTAAAGACCAATAGCTCTTACTAGCATAATAGCAAAAGTGATGGAAAGAATGGTGTCAGATATTAAATTGGTTTCTAGAATCACAAAATTTAATTTCCCCATGTCAAGCTGGATTCAGATAGTTCCACTCTTTAAATGAACAAGTCTTACTTCTCAGTCAAGAAATAAAAGACTCCTTCAATAGAAAAGAAGATAATTTATCAGTTTTCATTGATTTCCAAAGTGCATATGATTCTATATGCAGAACAAAACTACTAAAGAAAGTAAAAAAAATAGGGATACAAGGTCCAGTGTTTTCATGGCTATGTCATTTCCTAACACAATGCTTTATTGCTACCAGATATGGAAGAAACATATCTAAATACAAACAAGTACACCGTGGCTTACCACAAGGCACAGTGCTCAGCACTACACTTTTTAATATATTTATTAACGATCTGCCACAAGAAATAAAAGAATCAGGTGTGAAGTGTGCACCATTTGCTGATGACTTAATAATCTGGACTTCAAAACCAAAAAACAAAAGTACAGAACTAGAAAAAACCATGCAGCAATCCTTAAACAACCTACAAAAGTGGACCAAAGAAAATTTAATGACTGTTAATACAACAAAATCAACTACCAAATCTTTTCACTAAGAAAAAAACCACTAAAAATAAAACTAATTTTGAAGGTCAGCAATTATCAGAAACAAAGGAAGCAAAGTTTTTGGAAGTTATATTTGATACCAAACTTACATGAACCAGACAAATAGAAGATGTAATACAAAGAGCATAGAGGCGCCTTTCACTGTTAAAACGTCTAACAGGAATGAAGTGGGAATATTCTAGATCCGGGGTCTCCAAACTATGGCTCCCGGCCAAATCCGGCCCACCAGTGTCCTTAATCCGGCCCGTGACTGCTAATGGTTTGTTATTGTTGGTTTTTCTTTTAAGTCAACTGTGTCATGAATCACAATTTTATTTAATTTATCAATTAATTACAAAATAAATTCTTATAATATTTGAAAGGTAGAACTGGAACTTAAAAATTCAATGCCACAACTGGGATTTGAACCACAGACCTTCCGCTTACCGGGCGGATGCTCTAACCACTAACCTTTCAAACTTTGCCCACACACGGCTTGTGTGTTTAGAAACACCAACAGTAAGTTTGTTGGCATAAATAATAATTACCATCTTATAATATTGTTTGAGTCAGTCACATATTGTTACAAATCAACATAAATATTAACACACATAATACAATAATAATATTTACAATAATTTGAGAGGTAGAACTGGAACTTAAAAATTCAATGCCACAACTGGGATTTGAACCACAGACCTTCCGCTTACCGGGCAGACGCTCTAACCACTGAGCTATTGTGACAAACTGCCAGAATGGCACTAAATTCTCAAACCAGTTCGTATTTCTCCTGGCAAACCACAAAGGCAGTCTCACATCAGAGACAAATTACCCCAATGGTGACTTACTATTGTAAGTACTTTATATCCCAGGATTAAATAACCTTCAGATGGTTGGAAGAACTTCCGATAAACTGGGTAACTTCCTGTCGCACATCTCGTCACGAGGAGGTTAGGCTGACTCGATTAAGAATAGGGCACTGCAATTTTTCGCATGGTTACCTAGTCAAAAGGGACCCTGCGCCTCTATGTCCGCTGTGTGACAACCTTTTGTCGGTTCGCCACGTGCTGCTGGAGTGTTGCTCTCTAGCGCACCTTCGGGATTCTCTGCAGCTGCCTGCTAGACTTACAGAGGTCCTAGCGGATGACAAAACAGCGGTTGATAGAGATTTTAAGTTTTTAGCGGATTGTAATATCAATTTGAGGATTTAAAATTTTAGATTATTTGTTTATGCCTTTTGACATATTTGTTACATTGTTTTATATCCGGCTATTACTGCTGGTTTTATGTTTATGTGTATTTTTTCTTTGATACTAGGATTTTATTTTTGATTCAAGTTTATATCTGGCTATTGCCATGAATTTTAGAAGGGTGCTAATGACCCAGAAGTTGAGCGCCCTTAAACCCACAAATCATCATCACCTTCAGATGGTAATTGTGGCATTGAATTTTTAAGTTCCAGTTCTACCTCTCAAACTTTGCCCACACACGGCTTGTGTATTTAAAAACACCAACAGTAAGTTTGTTGGCATAAATAAATAATAATTTACAATAATATTTATTTATAATATTTGGTTATATTAATTCTGGTGTTGTGATAAGTTAGCTTGGAAGAAAAAAAAAGCTTAATGTTACCTTGTTTTATTTAGTTTGTTTTATTTACTTGCTAGGTAAAGCTTAAAGACAAATATAATAATAAAAAAATTAAACTTAAATATTATAACTAATAAATAATTGAAGTGAATCTCGTTTACATTAGGGAACATCCCGCGGTTTCAACCTCGGTAGTTATGCTGGGGTAAAGAGTATGTAAACCGAAGTTTGGAGTGTACATATATATCCTAAATATCAAACATTTTTATCCTGAAAACCCCTCAGGAACGGGAAAGCTAAATTAACGCAAATGAAACTGTGGGGTGTCCCTTTCTAAAAAATAGTAATGCAACTTATGTAACTGTGGTTTACCACTGACAATATTTTGGAGTTGTGGACCAATTTTACTTATACCAATTATTAAGAGAGATTTAAGACGCTCATCGGTTAACTTAGATCTGTAAACATTCTTTGTGTAGTTCATTTTGGAGAATGTTTTCTCACACAAGTGAGTCGTATCAAAAACAGAAAACAGCCCACGAGCAAATTTATGCCAATTAGCAAATAGTACCAGTGGAAGACTTATAAAATTCCAACAAAGATGAGCTTTGATATTTGTTCTTAATTATATCACTGCAGTGTAAATCAGTAATTTCCATTTGAAGTTCCGGGGCTAGGGTTTCAATGTCAGTTTCAAAAGAATTTTGAAAAATCTTAATTTCATTCGCAATGCCATCAAAGTCTGAGAAACAGGTATCAAAATTTATCTTCAAAGCACCCAAAGCTTCAATTGCAAAATGGACAGGAAACTCAGTCTCAGTAGTGTGACTGAATATTTCACATGTTTTAAAATGTGTGAAACATTTTTTCCGTAACTGTGATTGAAACAGTATTATTTTCGGCCGAAACGATTTGATATTAGTGTATAAATCAGGGAGAAGCTGGTTTTCTCCTTGCAATCTCAAATTCAGTTCGTTTATATGTTTTGTCAAATCTACATAGAGTGCAACAATAAAACAAAAGTCTAAATTCAATTTCTCATATTCCTCAATAAAACGCTTGATCATTAACAAATTTTCTCATTCATACCTACAAGAAATAGAAACAAATGCCAAAGATAAAAAATGGATTACACTACTTTCCAACCCAGATATAATCCCCCAGAGACCAAGGAAAACAGCGGTTGCAGCCTTCCGACTATTGACAAATCACGACTGCTTAGCAAGTCATCTCTACAGAATAGGTATCTCAGCCTCACCAATATGTGTCCTGTGTAACGATCCAGTAGAAATGAACGAAGACCACTTGAAGACCTGTGAAGCATTAAGATCAGAAGAAACTACAGTTCAAAAGTATTGGAAAGCACGAATGCTAATGGCTTCATTGCCAGATGCAAGGCACTAGAAAACAACATAGAGTGCTAACTTCCACAGCCATTCGCTACTTTGTAATTCAGTAAGAGGGCAATGCTTTTCATTGAAAAAAATTTCAATCTCTGTTCATAGTTCAAAAAAGCGCTGAAGGACTTTTCCATAACTAAGTCAGCGTACGGCAGTATATGGTAAGTCATTTTCTATAATCTCTTGAATAAACTCGCGGAATTGTCGGTGATTTAGCCCAGTGGATCTGATGAAATTAACAACTGATATGACTGGTTTTGTAACTTCAGACATATCCAACCATTTTCCGCACAAGGACTGCTGTTGAATATAAGGCTAATGAATGATAAATATAAGGCTAATGGTTTCGAACGACCATCATTTTCTACAGCCTTTGACACAAGTGCAATCACTCCTTTATTTGTACCACACATGTTTTTGCCCCCATCAGTTGTAATAGATTTCAAGTTTTTCCATCGAAGGTTTTTATTATTAATGGCATTTTCAACCCCCTTGAAAATATCTTCCCCAGTAGTTGTGCTATGAATGCTATCAATATCAAGAAGTTCTTCATACACTGCATACATACATTTTTGTCACACAGTTGAGATGACATATATCCTGCAATGTCTTGTACCCTCCAAGCCACGGTGTTTGTTGACAAACTGACAATTTTAAATAAATTTACCTGTCCGGGACACATTTCTTCGGCTACTGCAATTTACACATTTTTTGATCACTTCTCCATCGGTGAATGTTTTGCATGTCTTGCGATTTCAAGAGCCACACAAAAACTAGCACGAGTTGCAGCCTCTTGTTCAGGTTTGACTTTCGTTAAGAAGAAGGATTGCTGCGATTTTAATCCGCGCTTCAAAGTTTCAAACTTTCTTTCTGCAAAGTTCCTGCATATTTTGACTAATTTTGTGAATGTTTCGTTTCATAATGACGTTTAATGTTATACTCTTTGAAAACGGCTATGGTTTCATTGCAAATCAAACATAGCACCTTATTACAGGACACAATCACAAAATACTGATAGTTCCATTGATCTTTGAATGTTCTGCATTCACTATGTACTTTTCTAATCTTTTCCATTCTAGTAAATCATACACAGAAACAAGTCAAATCAAAATACTGTTAAGTATGGGTGTTGGTCGGTTCGAAAATGTATTTTAAACGGGGTTACACACTACTTTATTTCACGATAGTTTCTGCCTTTCCAAGGGGGATCTCGCTGCCGGCTGCTAGCCATCTCGGAGTGGAATACACCAGAACGTTCTCAAAAGTACTACTAGCACCACCTGTTAGCGATAGAAGTTCTACCACTACCTATTTCCGCTTTTGACAACTAGATGTCATCAAGTGTCACGGTCCTAACCATAATACACAATTTGACTAGTGTAGAAATTACAGATAACGGCAGGGACAATTAAAACAGTTCTGGCCCTCGGAACTTTCTGGAGTAATCATTACGGCCCTAAGGCTGGAAAGTTTGGAGACCCCTGTTCTAGAGCAACTCTTAACACAACATACAATGTATATATAAAGCCATTATTTACTTACTGCAGTGAAGTTCTTGTGACAGCAAACACAAAAAAAATTCAAATCTTTCAAAACCAAAGTCTGAGACTAATTACAGGTGCTATCAAAACCACACCAATACCAGCTATGGAAATACTAACCAACCAATACCCCATTGAATATGAAATAGAAAAAGCAGCTCTTATTCAACACGAAAAGTAGATCAGACTCCCATTCAATACATGGCACAAGAGAAATTTTACACATACACTAAAGACTCAGGAGAGCTTTCTTTCCAAAATTCAAGACATCAAGAAGAATGTGCACCTTCCTAATTCAAAGGAAAACTTCATATCTAAAGTCAATCCAACACATACATTAGACATCACATATTATTTACACCTGACACAAGAAGTTAAGAAAAGTGATACTCCAACTAGTGTTCTAAAATTATTGGCGTTAGAGACAATCCATACTAGATTTCCAGAACATGAGTGGCTCCATATTTATACTGATGGATCATTGATATCAAACCAAGATGGAGTAGGTGCTGGAGTCACATGTCACCTCTTTTCCTATTACAAATCTTTAAGTTATAGAACTACTAACTTTGATGGAGAAATTGAAGCAATTCGAATGGCCCTACAAAATCTTTTGTACAGAATTTCACATTTTCAGCAAGCAGTTATTCTCTCAGATTCCATGGCAGCAATTATAGCAATTACTTCCAAGTTGTCACCAAAAAACCAAATAATTATGGAATTTGAGGTTATTTTAAGTCACTTATATACACTCACCTTCACTACTAAATTGCTTTTTTAAAGCGGAAACGTTTTCAAGACCATTCGATCCCATCATCATTAGTAGTGAAGGTGAGTGTATATAAGTGACTCAAAATAACCTCAAACTAAAGAATACTTCACTGTCAATAGTGCTTCTATTTTTTAAATTAATTATAGAATGTTGGAAAATCCTTACCCATCTAACAGCACTTCAAAAACACCTAGTCTTCCAATGGATACCAGCTCACTGTGGACTGAGTGGTAATGAGAAAGCTGATTTTCTTGCAAAAAAGGGTACCAGCGGTGTACAAAAATCTATAGTTAATCTACCATTTTATGCAGCTAAAAGATTAGTCAACTCTGAATTCAAAAAAATTATTGCAAAATATTACTATGAAAAATCAAAGAATAAAAGATGGGAACTACCAAACATTCAAACAGTAATTCCTGAGTATCCTCGAAAAACGACAGTTGCAACCTTCAGGTTGATTACAGGACATGATTGTCTGGCAAAACATTTAAACAGAATTGGGATATATTCTTCACCACTCTGTCCTCTATGTGATCTGCAAGAGGAAATGGACCGAGACCACCTTCAAATATGCCCGGCCACTTCTAGTGACCCATCCATCAGTGAAAAATATTGGAGAGCAAGAGGATTAATGACTTCATTGTCAGAAATCCAGAATTAGCTAACACAACATTTATGTGCAAAAGTCGATGTTCGTTGAAAAAAAACAAGCTGTTAACAGTGAAGCAATAGAAATATCAGGAGAGCAAAAAACGTTCAAACTGTCTGTGCAGTGTTTTTCCGCTGTGTATATGGAAACATGATAGCATCTTGCTGCTGTAAACAAGGTTACGATGCTGATGTGGTCTGCGCAGTGCTTTTCCACTGTTGTTGTAGTGTTAAACGCCCGCTTTTACTACTACGGCACCGCAGGCGTGACACTGATGATACATGGAATGAAGATGGAGCACCGGTGGAATGAGATGGCGGGGGAAACCGGAGCACCCGGAGAAAACCCGCCCTGACGCCGCTTCGTCCACCACAAATACCACATGCGTGTCCCTGGGATCGAACCCGGGCCGCCTAGGTGGTAGGCAAGCGCGCTAACCGCTCGGCCATGGCGCCGCCTTTTCCACTGTGATAGCACATTGCTGCTGTAAGCAACTTTCGAACCGAGGACCACAGTGAGGCCAGACCTGTCTAGGCATGACAAAAGTGACTGGAAAAAGTCGAGGTATCCCACTATATAACAAGTTTATTTTTCTGGACAAGTTTATTTATTCATCCTTAGATCAAATATATGATATTGGATATATCTAAATATACAAAATATTAACATCATTTCTTAAGTATTTTGACAAGTCTAATAAATTACACACCCAGAAGGGGTTCATGGAAAAGTATTTACAAACTCTTCAACTGAGTAAAAACAATGTTGCAATAGCAGATGTTTCACCTTGCGCTTAAATGCAGTTTCTGAGGTGGTAAGTTTAATATTATCGGGTAACTTGTTATATAAGGTAATTCCAGTGTCTTACACACAGCGTTCGTACAACTCTCCACACACGTTAGTGCAAAGTGGGAATCCCTTGAGGGAAAGTGATCAAACTCACAAATTACATGTTTTGGACCTCTGCCGACATTTCTAAACCATCGCCAAGTCTCTAACACAGCCCATTCAAAAAGTAGCTTTTTTACATACTTGCGGAAAGTCATGTGAGAGGAGAAGACAGCACTGAAAGTCATGTGAGAGTAGAAGAAGAAGTACGGAAACTCATGCTAATTTTGTGTAGGAAGACCAATTTTGTCTAGGAATGCCGATTTTGCCTAGGAAGACCCAATTTGTCTAGGAATGCCAATTTTGAGTAGGAAGACCAATTGTGCCTAGGAATGCCAATTTTGTCTAGGAAGGCCAATTTTTCTAGGAATGTCAATTTTGTCTAGGAAGGCCAATTTTGTCTAGGAAGGCCAATTTTTCTAGGAATGCCAATTTTGTCTAGGAAGGCCAATTTTGTCTAGGAAGGCCAATTTTGATTAGGAAGACCAATTCTGTCTAGGAATGCCAATTTTGACTAGGAAGGCCAATTTTGTCTAGGAAGACCAATTCTGTCTAGGAAGGCCAATTTTGTCTCGGAAGGCCAATTTTGATTAGGAAGACCAATTCTGTCTAGGAATGCCAATTTTGACTAGGAAAGCCAATTTTGTTCAGGAATGCCAATTTTGTCTAGGAAGGCCAATTTTGTCTAGGAAGGCCAATTTTTCTAGGATTGCCAATTTTGTCTAGGAAGGCCAATTTTTCTAGGAATGCCAATTTTGTCTAGGAAGGCCAATTTTGTCTAGGAAAGCCAATTTTGTAGAGGAATGCCAATTTTGATTAGGAAGACCAATTCTGTCTAGGAATGCCAATTTTGACTAGGAAAACCAATTTTGTCTAGGAATGCCAATTTTGACTAGGAATGCCATCTTTGTCTAAGAAGGCCAATTTTGACTAGGAATGCCAACTTTGTCTAGGAAGGCCAATTTTGTCTAGGAAAACCAATTTGGTCTAGGAATGCCAATTTTGTCTAGGAAAACTAATTTTGTCTAGAAAAGCCAATTTTGTCAAGGAATGCCAACTTTGTCTAGGAATGCCAATTTTGTCTATGAAGACCAATTCTGTCTAGGAATGCCAATTTTGTCTAGGAAAACCAATTTTGTCCAGGAATGCCAATTTTGTCCAGAAATGCCAACTTTGTCTAGGAAGGCCAACTTTGTCTAGGACGGCCAACTTTGTCTAGGACGGCCAATTTTGTCTAGGAAGGCCAATTTTGTCTAGGAAGGCCAATTTTGTCTAGGAAGGCCAATTTTGTCTAGGAAGGCAAATTTTGTATAGGAAGGCAAATTTTGTCTAGGAAGGCCAATTTTGTCTAGGAAGGACAATTTTGTTTAGGAATGCCAATTTTGATTAGGAAGACCAATTCTGTCTAGGAATGCCAATTTTGACTAGGAAAGCCAATTTTGTCTAGGAATGCCGATTTTGCCTAGGAAGACCAAATTTGTCTAGGAATGCCAATTTTGACTAGGAAGAACAATTGTGCCTAGGAATGCCAATTTTGTCTAGGAAGGCCAATTTTGTCTAGGAAGGCCAATTTTGTTTAGGAATGCCAATTTTGATTAGGAAGACCAATTCTGTCTAGGAATGCCAATTTTGACTAGGAAACCCAATTTTGTCTAGGAAGGCCAAATTTGTCTAGGAATGCCAACTTTGACTAGAAAATTCCAACTTTGTCTAGGAAGGCCAATTTTGTCTAGGAATGCCAATTATGTCTAGGAAAACCAATTTTGTCTGGGAATGCCAATTTTATCTAGGAATGCCAATTTTGTCTAGGAAAGCCAATTTTGTCAAGGAATGCCAACTTTTTCTAGGAATGCCAATTTTATCTAGGAAGATCAATTCTGTCTAGGAATGCCAATTTTGTCTAGGAAAACCAATTTTGTCCAGGAATGCCAAGTTTGTCCAGAAATGCCAACTTTGTCTAGGAGGGCCATCTTTGTCTAGGAAGGCCAATTTTGTCTAGGAAGGCCAATTTTGTCTAGGAAGGCCAATTTTGTCTAGGAAGACTAATTTTGTCTAGGAAGGTAAATTTTGTCTAGGAAGGTAAATTTTGTCTAGGAAGGCCAATTTTGTCTAGGAATGCCAATTTTGTCTAGGAAGGCCAATTTTGTCTAGGAATGTCAATTTTGTCTAGGAAGGCCAATTTCGTCTAGGAAGGCCAATTTTATCTAGGAATGCCAATTTTGTCTAGGTATGCTTATTGTGTATAGGAATGCCAATTTTCTCTAGCAAGGCCAATTTTGTCTAGGAAGACCAACTTTGTCTAGGAAGGCTAATTTTGTCTAGGTATTCTTATTATGTATAGGAATGCCAATTTTCTCTAGGAAGGCCTATTTTGTCTAGGAAGACCAACTGTCTAGTAAGGCCAATTTAGCTAAGTAGGTCTATTTTGTCTACAAATGCCAATATTGTCTAGGAACACAAATTTTGTCTAGGAAAGCAATTTGTCTACATGCAATTAAAGAAAATTTCAGAGCAGTTCATTTGCACAATCACGGCAAAGTTAAAATATACCAATAATTTCTCAACCAGCTGAGAGTTTTAACCCTAGAAAAAGCGAGTTGCTTTGTGGGAACCAGTTAAGGCTACAAGAATTAGCAAACTTCTGATATTTAAACGGGTAGAGGGAGACTGAAAAATGCAATGCCATAGCAATCAATGGAAATTAATTGTTGTTCCACAATAGTCATGTGTAGTACATGGTTGGAAAGGGATAGAATGAGATTGATTGATTGATTGATTGATTGATTGATTGATTGATTGATTGATTGATTGATTGATTGATTGATTGATTGATTGATTGACCTTCTAGATGGCTAAGCTAGAAGCCTGGGACTTAGTTGCTTGCAGCATAGTAAGTACCCATTAGGGTATTTTATTTTGTATGCATGTGGTTCACGTTTGCATGGTAGCTCAGTGGTTAAAGCAGCTGGACAGAGACCAGAAGATCTGTGATTCAAATCCTGGTTATGGCAATGAATTTTTCAGTCTCACTCTACCCGTTTCCAAATTTAAAGTTTATTGGCCCTCTAGATCATGTACTTACATGATATAGGACATATTAGGAATATAGAACAGGTATACACCTTTGTTACAATTTCAGAAAATTCATCAGCACTGTAAGGTTTGTTTACAATCTTGTCCTACACACAACTAGTGTGAAACAACTATTAATTTCTTGTGATAATTAATAATGAAGGACCATCTCATAATAACCTTCATTTTGAAAAGGTATTAGCTGTGTGGAGTATGCATAGAATCCAACATTCCCTAATGCAAAATATACAAATTAATACTGACAGTTTACGGTATTGTGGAATGTGTGGATCTGTATGTATAAAAGCTAATAAACCAAAAAAAAAGAATATTTAGCAGTTTACTGTAGGCATCAATTTCACATATTTCACTTTTAAAACCCTCATTAATAGTATAATTTATAAAATTGTCTATTGGCAGAATGTTGTACAAATATACATTTTGGTGTGTGCATTTTTGCAACATTTTTATATTTTCTAGCTTAAACCCTACCTCAAAATATGAAATCTCAATATTGAATTTTAATGGAATTCAAAATCTCTATCTACTTTGTACGTGATAAAGAAAGTAAAAGTAATACTTAACTGTGGCAGGCAATGCAAGTTGTGTTTGATTCACTTGATCTGGTGACAAAATTTCTGTCTTGCAAAACACAGGTAACACTGGAATACAGCAATCCCTCCATGAATTTAATACTCTATGGTGTTAATTTACACTTGTTTTGTTAACTGTTTTGTTGACATTGTATATTAGAATAAGTAAATGCAATAGGTGTTTCATTGTATTCTCTTCCACAAGCAGTTTAATTTAGCAAAACAAAATGTTGGAGAAAAAGAAAGGGAAACTTGCAAAATCTATGATAGATGAAATATGGCCTATAGAAAACACTCTGATTCAATACAGAGCAGCTGTAAAGTTTACTGGTGAGTATATTCCTCTGTTGTAATAGGGAAGGGGAAAGATGTTGTAATGTCACTACTAACTGAAGAGCATTTAAATGATAACAAATGAGTGAAAAGATGGCATTTACAGCAAGAATTTATATTTTATAGCAAATGGGCTACAATTTGCAAACAAAATGTCACTTTGAACAATCTTTTGCACTCGTGGGATAAAAGTAAAATAAAAGCTAGTAATATTAATGATATTAGTTCTGGAGTAGATATTTCAATCCTAATACTACATTTATCAGTCAGTTGTTAGCAAACAAAAGCTTCCTAATTTTCTAAAGTAAGTGAGGTATAGCATATATAAAACTTACGCTCAATATTTATCTCACGTTTCCAAAAGAACTTCCTAATTATTACTGAATTGTTTGTTTGTTTAGCAAGAGAAATCAGAACACGAGCAACTAACAATGCAACACAGAAAGAAAAAAATAGACAGGCAATATGTCAATTGCGTAAAGATATTGATTGGTTCCGCAATATGTATGCAAAGTCGCTGCTGGGTCCCAGACAAGCAATCCATAACATTCTCCGAGAGCACAAAGACTTACAGTTGGCTTACGAGAAGTGTAATGCAGAGGTAAAGAGTTTATTACATCACGATACCTCCACACAACACATCATGTTTCATGAAATGTTACAATTACCACAGTCTTAAATAAAGCTTCTTTATATAACTATCTTAGGCAGGGAAACTACAAATTTCAATAATAATAATAATAATAATAATAATAATAATAATAATAATAATAATAATAATAATAATAATAATAATAATAATAATAATAATAATAATAATAATAATAATAATAATAATAATAATAATAATAATAATAATAATAATAATAATAATAATAATAATAACAATAACAATAACAATAACAATAACAATAACAATAACAATAACAATAACAATAACAATAACAATAACAATAACAATAACAATAACAATAACAATAACAATAACAATAACAATAACAATAACAATAACAATAACAATAACAATAACAATAACAATAACAATAACAATAACAATAACAATAACAATAACAATAACAATAACAATAACAATAACAATAACAATAACAATAACAATAACAATAACAATAACAATAACAATAACAATAATAATAATAATAATAATAATAATAATAATAATAATAATAATAATAATAATAATAATAATAATTAATAATAATTAATAATAATAATAATTAATAATAATAATAATTAATAATAATAATAATTAATAATAATAATAATTAATAATAATAATAATAATATCGCTTCTCGGCAATATTATCATAATCATAATGATAATAATTAATAACAATAATCATGATAATGATAATAATAATACCTCCACCACTACCACCACAACCACCACCACCTACACCACTGCCACCACAACCACCGCCACCACCACTACCACCACCCCCACTACCACCACAGTTGCCGCCATCACTACCACCACCGCCACTACCACTACCACCACCACCCCCACTACCACCACAGTTGCCGCCATCACTACCACCACTGCCACCACCACTACCACCACCACCCCCACTACCACCACAGTTGCCACCATCACTACCACCACCACTGGCACCACCACTACCACCACCACCCCCACTACCACCACAGTTGCTGCCATCATTACCATCACCACTGCCACCACCACCACAGTTGCCGCTATCACTACCACCACCACTGCCACCACCACCACAGTTGCCACCATCACTACCACCACCACTGCCACCACCACCACAGTTGCCACCATCACTACCATCACCACTGCCACCACCACCACCACAGTTGCCACCATCACTACCACCACCACTGCCACCACCACCACAGTTGCCACCATCACTACCACCACCACTGCCACCACCACCACAGTTGCCACCACCACTACCACCACCCCCACTACCACCACAGTTGCCACCATCACTACCACCACCACTACCACCACCACTACCACCACCACTGCCATCACCACCACAGTTGCCACCACCACTACCACCACCCCCACTACCACCACAGTTGCCACCATCACTACCACCACCACTACCACCACCCCCACTACCACCACAGTTGCCGCCATCACTACCACCACCACTACCACCACCCCCACTACCACCACAGTTGCCACCATCACTACCACCACCACTACCACCACCCCCACTACCACCACAGTTGCCGCCATCACTACCACCACCACTGCCACTGCCACCACCACCCCCACTACCACCACAGTTGCCGCCATCACTACCACCACCACTGCCACTGCCACTGCCGCCACCACTACTATCGATACCATCAGAATCTTGTATCTATTTTAATAGATTACAATTCATCTTTATGACACATATAACAGTTTACCTTGTTGAAGGTCCCTAGTAAAACTTGTAAACAAAGAAGCATCTGAAGTTTTCCCCACGAGGGTAAACAAAAAATTGTTGTTCCCATTCTTCCTTATAGATATATGCATAAAATATGATTTGAAGCTTTCCTGGCGACGAACATATTCAAGATGTTCTTGGGCTTTGAGGCAGGTATAGTGATGAAGAGCCATCGACGTTTACGGAGTGTACATCTCTCCATCATTAAGACCATTTCCACCAGAGCGAAGGAGCACAAACGGTGCATACGCTTAATGCAGCCTGACAAGTCAGGGGTAGCAGAGCACTGTTTTGAAAATGACCACAGAGCTAACTTCAAAGAAACTACCATTGTTTCAGAATGTAGTGGTTTCTGGGAATGGAGGGTTAAGGAGGCTCTGTCCATCTCCTCTGAGAAAAGCACACTGAACTGGGACACAAGATTGCAGTTTAGTCCCACCTGTAAACCAGCCTTAAAGTTGGAGATTGACCGGCTCAGAAAACACAGATTCCAACAAAGCGTTGAACCACCTCCACATTAGACTGGCTGTTTTCTACTCGGTAAGTACTAGTGCACAGTACATATACTGGTCCTTTCACTCTTATTAGTCACTCATTATTCTAATGATAGGAGAGATGCACACTCCCGAAACGCCAATGGCTCTTCATCACTACACCTGGCTCACAGCCCAAGAACATCTTGAATAGATATATGCATTTACTTATTTATGCCAACAAACTTACTGTTGCTGTTTTTAAACACACAAGCCGTGTGTGGGCAATGTTTGAGAGGTAGAACTGGAACTTAAAAATTCAATGCCACAGCTGGGATTTGTACCACAGACCCTCTGCTTACCAGGCAGGCGCTCTAACCATTAAGCTTCTGTGACAACCTGCCAGAATGACATTGAATTCTCAAACCAGTTCGTATTTTTCCCAGTAAACCACAAAGACAGTCTCACAGCAGAGACAATTACCCCAATGGTGACTTACTATTGCAAGTAATTTATGTCCCAGGATTAAATAACCTTCATTAAATAACCTTAAATAACAATAGTAAGTCACCATTGGGGTAATTGTCTCTGATGTGAGACTGCCTTTGTGGTTTACCAGGAGAAATACGAACTGGTTTGAGAATTTAATGCCATTCTGGCAGTTTGTCACAATAGCTTAATGGTTAGAGCACCCGCCTGGTAAGCAGAAGGTTGTTGTTCAAATCCCAGCTGTGGCATTGAATTTTTAAGTTCCAGTTCTACCTCTCTAATTATTTGTTCAAAATGAGCTACAGATCGTATTTATCTGAAAAATAATAAGAGAGATATTTATATTGATGTAGAGCAGTTTGTGTAAAAACTTAGAAAATTTAATGTTTTATATTTACCAAAAGAATTGATTTACAGGCAAACAAAAGAATAGATGTATTATGTTTTTATTCACAGAACACATAAATTTATTATTAATAAAATTGGAGACATGAAAGTCAAATTTTATGTGATTTGACATGGAATGACTCATATGCATTTTTGCTCATGTTCAGAGACTGTCATTACACCCTTTGTTGTAGTAATGCACGTTCCACACTAGTCATTTGACTGGAGGGGATAGTTTCATCACCTTCCTCCCTGAACATGCAGGGGTTGGCACTTTACACATGACTGCTCTACACAATAGAAAATAAGGACAGTGCAACAAACAATGTTAATACTCTAAATGTCTATTGCTTTCAGGCTTTGATTGATATTTTTTGGCAAATGAACTTGTCCAAGCAAAAGTTTTTAAACCAGCTTGTGTACTACAGGAGGAAGAAAACACAACTGCTTAATGATTATCAGGTGATGTAAACACAATAGGTAACCAAAACACATAACAATAACATAAGAGTAGTTTGTATAACTAGTATCAAGTGCTAGATGGTCGGGAAAGTTATGATTGTTTTGTGTTTAATATTAGAATGAGAAGAGGCAACACATAGAGAATCTTGAACGTGGTTTAGACAAACTGGTGAGCCGCGAAGTGCGATCCCTGACCAATAGAGTGCACAACATGCGTGTGAGGTTTAATGCAGCCATGCTTGTCAACAAGATGTACAACAAAGCAAAGGACATTCTCATCAGAGACACCGTCTTCTATGACACTGTCTTAAGTGTGCTGGAGAAACACACAGAGAAGGAGCTCAAGTTCATAATAAGAATTACCACGATGGGACAGAATGCTGCTGAGGAGCACGGCAATCTGGAGGACAGCTACGCACTCTTGGAGAAGAAAACCAAGGAAGACATGACAATTAGAGGACGTCAAGTGAGAGCTCTAGCTCGGGAGGTTCAGATACTGGAGCAGAGTTACCAGGGGCTTGTGCGCACAGAGGTGAGTCTTGTATCATAACTCAGATACAGGAGCAGAGTTACCAGGGGCTTGTGCGCACAGAGGTGAGTCTTGTATCATAACTCAGATACAGGAGCAGAGTTACCAGGGGCTTGTGCGCACAGAGGTGAGTCTTGTATCATAACTCAGATACAGGAGCAGAGTTACCAGGGGCTTGTATACAGAGATGAGTCTTGTATCATAACTCAGATACAGGAGCAGAGTTACCAGGGGCTTGTGCGCACAGAGGTGAGTCTTGTATCATAACTCAGATACACGAGCAGAGTTACCAGGGGCTTGTATACAGAGATGAGTCTTGTATCATAACTCAGATACAGGAGTAGAGTTACCAGGGGCTTGTGCGCACAGAGGTGAGTCTTGTATCATAACTCAGATACAGGAGTAGAGTTACCAGGGGCTTGTGCGCACAGAGGTGAGTCTTGTATCATAACTCAGATACAGGAGCAGAGTTACCAGGGGCTTGTGCGCACAGAGGTGAGTCTTGTATCATAACTCAGATACAGGAGTAGAGTTACCAGGGGCTTGTGCGCACAGAGGTGAGTCTTGTATCATAACTCAGATACAGGAGCAGAGTTACCAGGGGCTTGTGCGCACAGAGGTGAGTCTTGTATCATAACTCAGATACAGGAGTAGAGTTACCAGGGGCTTGTGCGCGCAGAGGTGAGTTTTGTATCATAACTCAGATACAGGAGCAGAGTTACCAGGGGCTTGTGCGCACAGAGGTGAGTCTTGTATCATAACTCAGATACAGGAGCAGAGTTACCAGGGGCTTGTGCGCACAGAGGTGAGTCTTGTATCATAACTCAGATACAGGAGCAGAGTTACCAGGGGCTTGTATACAGAGGTGAGTGTTGTATCATAACTCAGATACAGGAGCAGAGTTACCAGGGGCTTGTATACAGAGGTGAGTCTTGTATCATAACTCAGATACAGGAGCAGAGTTATTAGGGGCTTGTATACAGAGATGAGTCTTGTATCATAACTCAGATATAGGAGTAGAGTTACCAGGGGCTTGTATACAGAGGTGAGTCTTGTATCATAACTCAGATACAGGAGCAGAGTTACCAGGGGCTTGTATACAGAGATGAGTCTTGTATCATAACTCAGATACAGGAGCAGAGTTACCAGGGGCTTGTATACAGAGATGAGTCTTGTATCATAACTCAGATACAGGAGCAGAGTTACCAGGGGCTTGTATACAGAGATGAGTCTTGTATCATAACTCAGATACAGGAGCAGAGTTACCAGGGGCTTGTATACAGAGATGAGTCTTGTATCATAACTCAGATACAGGAGCAGAGTTACCAGGGGCTTGTATACAGAGGTGAGTCTTGTATCATAACTCAGATACAGGAGCAGAGTTACCAGGGGCTTGTATACAGAGATGAGTCTTGTATCATAACTCAGATACAGGAGCAGAGTTACCAGGGGCTTGTATACAGAGGTGAGTCTTGTATCATAACTCAGATATAGGAGTAGAGTTACCAGGGGCTTGTATACAGAGATGAGTCTTGTATCATAACTCAGATACAGGAGCAGAGTTACCAGGGGCTTGTATACAGAGATGAGTCTTGTATCATAACTCAGATACAGGAGCAGAGTTACCAGGGGCTTGTATACAGAGATGAGTCTTGTATCATAACTCAGATACAGGAGCAGAGTTACCAGGGGCTTGTATACAGAGATGAGTCTTGTATCATAACTCAGATACAGGAGCAGAGTTACCAGGGGCTTGTATACAGAGGTGAGTGTTGTATCATAACTCAGATACAGGAGCAGAGTTACCAGGGGCTTGTATACAGAGGTGAGTCTTGTATCATAACTCAGATACAGGAGCAGAGTTACCAGGGGCTTGTATACAGAGATGAGTCTTGTATCATAACTCAGATACAGGAGCAGAGTTACCAGGGGCTTGTATACAGAGATGAATCTTGTATCATAACTCAGATACAGGAGTAGAATTACCAGGGGCTTGTATACAGAGGTGAGTCTTGTATCGTAACTCAGATACAGGAGCAGAGTTACCAGGGGCTTGTATACAGAGGTGAGTCTTGTATCATAACTCAGATACAGGAGCAGAGTTACCAGGGGCTTGTATACAGAGGTGAGTCTTGTATCATAACTCAGATACAGGAGCAGAGTTACCAGGGGCTTGTATACAGAGGTGAGTCTTGTATCATAACTCAGATACAGGAGCAGAGTTACCAGGGGCTTGTATACAGAGGTGAGTGTTGTATCATAACTCAGATACAGGAGCAGAGTTACCATGGGCTTGTATACAGAGGTGAGTCTTGTATCATAACTCAGATACAGGAGCAGAGTTACCAGGCGCTTGTGCGCACAGAGGTGAGTCTTGTATCATAACTCAGATACAGGAGCAGAGTTACCAGGGGCTTGTATACAGAGGTGAGTCTTGTATCATAACTCAGATACAGGAGCAGAGTTACCAGGGGCTTGTATACAGAGATGAGTCTTGTATCATAACTCAGATACAGGAGCAGAGTTACCAGGGGCTTGTATACAGAGGTGAGTCTTGTATCATAACTCAGATACAGGAGCAGAGTTACCAGGGGCTTGTATACAGAGGTGAGTGTTGTATCATAACTCAGATACAGGAGCAGAGTTACCAGGGGCTTGTATACAGAGGTGAGTCTTGTATCATAACTCAGATACAGGAGTAGAATTACCAGGGGCTTGTATACAGAGGTGAGTCTTGTATCATAACTCAGATACAGGAGCAGAGTTACCAGGGGCTTGTATACAGAGGTGAGTCTTGTATCATAACTCAGATACAGGAGCAGAGTTACCAGGGGCTTGTATACAGAGATGAGTCTTGTATCATAACTCAGATACAGGAGCAGAGTTACCAGGCGCTTGTATACAGAGATGAGTCTTGTATCATAACTCAGATACAGGAGCAGAGTTACCAGGGGCTTGTATACAGAGATGAGTCTTGTATCATAACTCAGATACAGGAGCAGAGTTACCATGGGCTTGTATACAGAGATGAGTCTTGTATCATAACTCAGATACAGGAGCAGAGTTACCAGGGGCTTGTGCGCACAGAGGTGAGTCTTGTATCATAACTCAGATACAGGAGCAGAGTTACCAGGGGCTTGTGCGCACAGAGGTGAGTCTTGTATCATAACTCAGATACAGGAGCAGAGTTACCAGGGGCTTGTATACAGAGATGAGTCTTGTATCATAACTCAGATACAGGAGCAGAGTTACCAGGCGCTTGTGCGCACAGAGGTGAGTCTTGTATCATAACTCAGATACAGGAGCAGAGTTACCATGGGCTTGTATACAGAGGTGAGTCTTGTATCATAACTCAGATACAGGAGCAGAGTTTCCAGGGGCTTGTATACAGAGGTGAGTGTTGTATCATAACTCAGATACAGGAGCAGAGTTACCAGGGGCTTGTATACAGAGGTGAGTCTTGTATCATAACTCAGATACAGGAGCAGAGTTACTAGGGGCTTGTATACAGAGATGAGTCTTGTATCATAACTCAGATACAGGAGCAGAGTTACCAGGGGCTTGTATACAGAGATGAGTCTTGTATCATAACTCAGATACAGGAGTAGAATTACCAGGGGCTTGTATACAGAGATGAGTCTTGTATCATAACTCAGATACAGGAACAGAGTTACCAGGGGCTTGTATACAGAGATGAGTCTTGTATCATAACTCAGATACAGGAGCAGAGTTACTAGGGGCGTGTATACAGAGGTGAGTCTTGTATCATAACTCAGATACAGGAGCAGAGTTACCAGGGGCTTGTATACAGAGGTGAGTGTTGTATCATAACTCAGATACAGGAGCAGAGTTACCAGGGGCTTGTATACAGAGGTGAGTCTTGTATCATAACTCAGATACAGGAGCAGAGTTACTAGGGGCTTGTATACAGAGATGAGTCTTGTATCATAACTCAGATACAGGAGTAGAATTACCAGGGGCTTGTATACAGAGATGAGTCTTGTATCATAACTCAATTAAATAATGTGACAAACCTAACAAAATCATTCAAGTTTTACTTTTCTATCAGTTTAGTTTTCGTCTAAAATTTTATCATAAATAGAGTTTTCTTGTCGTCATTAACACGGTCTATAGTCATTATTTATTTCTGCCAACAAACTTACTGTTGGTGTTTTTAAACACACAAACCGTGTGTCGGCAATGTTTGAGAGGTAGAACTGGAAGTTAAAAATTCAATGCCACCACTGGGATTTGAACCACAGAACCTCCGCTTACCAGGCAGGTGCTCTAACCATTAAGCAACTGTGACAACCTGTCAGAATGAGACTGAATTCTCAAACCACTTCATATTACTCCTGGTAAACCACAAAGACAGTCTCACATCAGAGACAATTACCCCAATGGTGACTTACTATTGCAAGTACTTTATGTCCCGGGATTAAATAACCTTCAGATGGTAATTATTATTTATTTAAGCCAACAAACTTACTGTTGGTGTTTTAATATTTTCTCAAAAATGGAGTTAATGAGTTTGATTAAAATATTGTATGTTTAAGATGTTTACTTCTAAGGTAGGATCAAATTAGAAACTAAAAGCTTCACTTATGTTAGTAATATTGCTATTTCTTCAGTCTGATCCAAATCCACTGTGTACACAACCTGCGTAACATTCCTGCTGAACTCTGATTAGAGCAGGGACAGGCAGAATAGTGTCTGATCCAAATCCACTGTGTACACAACCTGGGTAACATTCCTGCTGAACTCTGATCAGAGCAGGGACAGGCAGAATAGTGTCTGATCCAAATCCACTGTGTACACAACCTGCGTAACATTTCTGCTGAACTCTGATCAGAGCAGGGACAGGCAGAATAGTGTCTGATCCAAATCCACTGTGTACACAACCTGCGTAACATTCCTACTGAACTCTGATCAGAGCAGGGACAGGCAGAATAGTGTCTGATCCAAATCCACTGTGTACACAACCTGCGTAACATTCCTGCTGAACTCTGATCAGAGCAGGGACAGGCAGAATAGTGTCTGATCCAAATCCACTGTGTACACAACCTGTGTAACATTCCTGCTGAACTCTGATCAGAGCAGGGACAGGCAGAATAGTGTCTGATCCAAATCCACTGTGTACAGAACTTGCATAACATTCCTGCTGAACTCTGATCAGAGCAGGGACAGGCAGAATAGTGTCTGATCCAAATCCACTGTGTACACAACCTGTATAACATTCCTGCTGAACTCTGATCAGAGCAGGAACAGGCAGAATAGTGTCTGATCCAAATCCACTATGTACAGAACCTGCGTAACATTCCTGCTGGTTTTAGGAGTGGTGCTTCTTCACTTCCTAAACTATTGACTGTGGTAGATCAATACAGCCAATGATCTGTTCATTTGTTTCAATCCATTGTGCACACAACCCATGTAACGTTCTTGCTGATGTAAGGAGAGGTTCTTCACTTCTTAAACCCTTGACAATGGTGGTTGGATAAGTTAATGATCAGTACATTTGTTTCAAACAGAAAAGAGCTGGTCATACTTTTACTATGTGAAATTTGAATTACACACATTAATCGTCATCTACTGAACATATGAGAAGACCTTTACACTTTGGCATAATATGTGTAATATTTACCAAGAAGTGCTTATCTGAAACACCAGATCTTAGTTATCTTCCTTTCAGATCTTAGTTTTGATTTTGTTATGTTCATCAGAGAAAAACATTGTTGACAGTTATATGTGGAGCAAAATATTGCTGTATACATAAGCAGCAAGTTATCTCAAACCAAGATATGTTACTTTACACAGTTCTTTGAACACGTCTGTGCCAATTAAATCTCTGCACTTAGTTTTTGTCCCTAGATCCTTTAGTAAATCTGTGAGTTCACATTGCAAGTTCAGATCGACTCTTACATTGACATTGACTATGTCTACAGTAAAAAGATTAACAGGCATTGAAATGTCATTCTCAAGATTCCTGAAGTCGTGGAATGTATGTGTAGTAGATACAGTTTTGGAGTCTTCAAGAATGGGAATATAAAGAATTAGTTTGTACTCTGGCACAGTAGCAAGTGACTTCATACATTTGAAATATAAGAGAGTTGTCACATGGTATGTTATGTTTGTTATATTTAGCTTGTGAACCTTCTAGAAGATTGGCATGCTCTAAATCTGTAAACATATCAAACATACAACAACAATAACAACAGAAAATGTATATAACATATACAAAAATCAGAAAATACTTATCTTTTTGTTGTATGTGGCATGACATCTACAATAAAACCGTTCAATGTTGTTTCGAAGAAAACCATGTAATATCTTGTTACAAATGTTGTCACAGATGTAATTCCTCCACTGATATGGGTTGCTAAATGACCTAAATAAGGGGTGTGTACCGTTGTGTTGCATAGTTACATGGTGAAATGTTCATCAATCAGATCTGCTTTTGCCTACCTCTGGTATACAGGATCACAGAGATAACACTGTCCAGACATTGAAACAACATCATTTCAACCTCCAGGGGCACATATACTTTCAGTAAATTTATTTTTATGACTTTGGTCCCAAAACTTATATATGTTGTATAGCCTCTCATTCTGTGTGAACCATTAGGCTCACACTGCCTACTCCGTGATCAGTAAGCGAATGCTGGGATGTTTTCTTATCTACATGTGTCAGTGCTTACCCATTGTCATATCTGCACACTTCAACTCTTGCTCCTAGGGTGGTAGATCTCTTTAAAGAACATTAACCTGCTACAATATAAGAACATAGTTGTACACCACAGTAGAAGTTTTGTCTTTCATAGGGCCCTAATGACCTAGCTGTCGACGGGCCCTTAAACAATACTCACTCACTCACTCACTTGTTTTTCATACCAAAACAGTAAAATAGGAACTGCCTGTGCAGTGTTTTGCCTGTCCATGTTCTCGGCGCTTGTTGCCGTCTGCCAATATAAGAACATAGTTGTACACCACAGTAGAAGTTTTGTCTTTCATAGGGCCCTAATGACCTAGCTGTCGACGGGCCCTTAAACAATACTCACACACTCACTCACTCACTTGTTTTTCATACCAAAACAGTAAAATAGGAACCGCCTGTGCAGTGTTTTGCCTGTCCATGTTCTCGGCGCTTGTTGCCGTCTGCCAATATAAGAACATAGTTCTACACCACAGTAGAAGTTTTGTTTTTCATACTGAAAACAGTAAAATAGGAACCGCCTGTGCAGTGTTTTGCCTGTCCATGTTCTCGGCGCTTGTTGCCGTCTGCCAATATAAGAACATAGTTCTACACCACAGTAGAAGTTTTGTTTTTCATACTGAAAACAGTAAAATAGGAACCGCCTGTGCAGTGTTTTGCCTGTCCATGTTCTCGGCGCTTGTTGCTGTCTGCCAATATAAGAACATAGTTCTACACCACAGTAGAAGTTTTGTTTTTCATACCAAAACAGTAAAATAGAAACTGCCTGTGCAGTGTTTTGCCTGTCCATGTTCTCGGCGCTTGTTGCCATCTGCCACTATCATAGAAAGGCATGGATGAAACCATGCAACATTTTTAAAACTACTTTTAAAGGCTTTACTTACCAACTTTATGAAAGGAGATGCTGAAACTGACCACTGTTGTTATCCATACAGCAACTCTTTAGGAAACTATCCATCACTCGCCGTAGTTCATGTTGACAAATGCTGGCAATTTCCTGGCAGATATTTTGTTGTAATTCTCCCAGGGTGTGTTGGTTTGTCTTGTACATTTTATGTTTTAAGTTACCCCAGAGATAGAAATCACAGGAGGTTAGGTTGGAGACTGACGGTACCACAAATCTCTACTAATAATGCTGTCCTGAAACACACTTTCAATTGTTCTCATAGAAAGTTTGGCCGTAAGAGCTGTTGCATAGCCTTATTGAAAAAAGGGGGCAAAAGTAGTTCTAAAAATGTTGTATGGTTTCATTGGTGCCTTTCTATGATAGCAGCAGATGGCAACAGTGTCTAGGACATGGAGAGGCAAAACACGATTCAGCCAGTTCAGAATTTGTTGAATCTCTCGATATATTGAGGTACTGAATGTGTCATTTACTAAAGTGGAGTTTTACATCCAACTGTGCACCTGATGTGTTTCATTTTGTAACAGACAGATCCCAAATGGGAGAAGCATATAGCTGCTACTCCAAGTGAAACCAAACTACACAAAGACATCTCTGCACTGCGACAGATAATGGTGATGCTTCAGAGAACGGCCCATGTCTCTAATTGTGAAGACATCTTCAAAAGGTAAGCAAGTATGTACTCAGTTGGCTGTGGATCGATTGGAATGCAGTCAAGCTATACTTGCCATGTGACATGTTGCAGACTCAAAGATCAAGTGCCACGCAAGCAGCACCTGGAGTCCACTGTGGAACACATGGAACATGTTCGAGAGTCACTTCTGGAGAAGCAAAGTCATGCCCGGATAATGGCTGCCAATTTAGAAAACAAACTTCTGGACTGCACTGCAGAGTAAGTAGTGACATCTACCTAGTACTTGTGACAGTGTGCAATTATGATAATGTGGCGGGTTGGCATTGGGTGTTGATGGCTTTGCAGACAAAAGATGACAAGGGCTTATATATTATCAATCAGTATTCAAGTTTCTGTCAAAATTAACTTTATTGCAATGAAGTAACAATATTACAACAAATTGTTTCACTATTTGGAAATATGATCCTGACATATTTCTGAAGCTATTCGGTTTAGTGTTGTTAAATATCTTTCTTTATAATTCTTGTGTGTACCGAACTCAATATAGCATCTTGATTTCTTAGCTTCTCTAGTAAAATATTAATCAACAATCCAATCCTTGATTACAGATTGTCTGTTATGTGCAATCGCTCAAATACATGTCCATATTGCATGGCGTTTTGATTAGTAGTGTATAGAGCCTGGTTTTTGCACTTCCTAGTTACAACGTCAACAACCATTGTTTCTCTTCCGTTAATGATCACAACTTTTCCTTACGATCCATGATGGCCATGTTTCCTTCCGCTGAATAGCTTCGGATTTGACACACATTAAATGGATATAACGACATGTGAAATATTAGCATGAATTTTCTTATCAGTTAACTCAGATACACAATTCCTGCTACAATATTATTATTTGTTTCACTTCCATGCTAGATATAAGACAACGAAAGCTGAGTTGCTTGCAGATATTGCACAAGAAGAAGCTGACATAGAGAGATGTACACACGAACTCGAATATAATGGAAAACTGATGATAACTTTACGTACTTCCCTCCAGACACTGTATGATCTCTTGCAGTGTGTCAAACCCGACAAGGATCGCGAGGTTAATACCAGAGCTCAACCCATAAATGAAGAAGGTAAGATATACAAGGTACAGTAAACTACTTAAGGATTCAGCAGTTGGCAGATAGTGAGTTATTAAATGTATTTTAATTTAAAAGGTGAGTCAATTAATAACACTAAACAATACTTACAACATAGTGATAATCATAATGGAGGAAAGTTAACCTTCGAAATGTGTTCCGGAAAATTATGTTGTAAGTGTTGTTTAGTGTTATTAATTGACTCACCCTTTTAATTAAACTAATTACAACAACACTGTTTTCAAACTTCTATGAAAGGAATATATTAAATGTATGTTTCAATTTCCAAAAACCCACAGGCATGGGAGAACATGGTTTGGAAGAATTAAGCATTTGTTAATGACAAACGGATTAGGTGAAATGTAGGCACTAGAATATGTATTAATGAAGGGAATTTGGAAAATAATTAGTCAAAGGTTAGAGGATATGGATGTCCAAGCATTATTCTCCCAAATTAGTAATAAAAGTTCACTGAGTTTCTAGAAGGAATGGAAATCTGTATTAGGGAGGGAGTTATACACTACGATTTGCAATAAAATTGAGAGGGAAGGAATCACTTGGGAACATGTAAATTGAGGAATGAAACAAATCCAATATATGATGGGATGGGAGGGGAGGAAGCATTCTTAGAATGTTGAGATACACATCACTGATTAGCAGAAAATGGTTAAATACATACAAAGAGCTAACAGTGAGAAAGATTTTTAGACCAAACAGAACTGAGAAGTGTAGGAAAATTGTTATGGCATGTGAAAAATAAATGGAAGTGGTCAGTGAACAGAACAGTCAAAAATTGAGACTTTAATAGTATTAAAAATTTGATTTTGTAATAGTTATGGCTTTCAGTATTGTCTGGTGAGTGGGGAGGGCCAATACTTGTGTAACATCAGCCTAGCACTTACAATAAATTAAGTTAACGTTGTTGTTAGCTAATGCTGGATTTCTGAGAATGAAGTCATTAATCCTCTTGCTCTCCAATATTTTTCACTGATGGATGGGGAGGGCACTAGAAGTGGCTGGGCATATTTGAAGGTGGTCTTGGTCCATTTCCTCTTGCAGATAACACAGAGGACAGAGTGGTGAAGAATATATCCCCCTTAGGGGTCTCCATCTAGGGGATATGTGAATAGTGACCACAAGGTACCCAAGCTCACCAGAACATTACTTCCACTTACTGGTGTCTAGGGGATATGTGAATGGCGACCACAAGGTACCCAAGCTGAGCAGAACATTACTTCCACTTACTGGTGTCTAGGGGATATGTGGATAGTGACCACAAGGTACCCAAGCTGAGCAGAACATTACTTCCACTTACTGGTGTCTAGGGGATATGTGAATGGCGTCCACAAGGTACCCAAGCTGAGCAGAACATTACTTCCACTTACTGGTGTCTAGGGGATATGTGGATAGTGACCACAAGGTACCCAAGCTGAGCAGAACATTACTTCCACTTACTGGTGTCTAGGGGATATGTGGATAGTGACCACAAGGTACCCAAGCTGAGCAGAACATTACTTCCACTTACTGGTGACTAGGGGATATGTGAATGGCGACCACAAGGTACCCAAGCTGAGCAGAACATTACTTCCACTTACTGGTGTCTAGGGGATATGTGGGTAGTGACCACAAGGTACCCAAGCTGAGCAGAACGTTACTTCCACTTACTGGTGTCTAGGGGATATGTGGATAGTGACTACAAGGTACCCAAGCTCACCAGAACATTACTTCCACTTACTGGTGTCTAGGGGATATGTGGATAGTGACTACAAGGTACCCAAGCTGAGCAGAACATTACTTCCACTTACTGGTGTCTAGGGGATATGTGGATAGCGACCACAAGGTACCCAAGCTGAACAGAACATTACTTCCACTTACTGGTGTCAAGGGGATATGTGGATAGTGAACACAAGGTACCCAAGCTGAGCAGAACATTACTTCCACTTGCTGGTGTCTAGGGGATATGTGAATGGCGACCACAAGGTACCCAAGCTGAGCAGAACATTACTTCCACTTACTGGTGTCTAGGGGATATGTGAATAGTGACCACAAGGTACCCAAGCTGAGCAGAACATTACTTCCACTTACTGGTGTCTAGGGGATATGTGAATAGCGACCACAAGGTACCCAAGCTGAGCAGAACATTACTTCCACTTACTGGTGTCTAGGGGATATGTGAATAGTGACCACAAGGTACACAAGCTCACCAGAACATTACTTCCACTTACTGGTGTCTAGGGGATATGTGGGTAGTGACCACAAGGTACTCAAGCTGAGCAGAACATTACTTCCACTTACTGGTGTCTAGGGGATATGTGAATGGCAACCACAAGGTACCCAAGCTGAGCAGAACATTACTTCCACTTACTGGTGTCTAGGGGATATGTGGGTAGTGACCACAAGGTACCCAAGCTGAGCAGAACATTACTTCCACTTACTGGTGTCTAGGGGATATGTGGATAGCACCAAACACGATAAATACCAGGATCAATGAACATCTATTCCTGTTTGAGAGGTAGAACTGGAACTTAAGAATTCAATGCCACAGCTGGGATTTGAACCACAGACCCTCCGCTTACTAGGTGGGTGCTCTAACCATTAAGCTACTGTTACAACCTGCCAGAGTGACATTGAATTCTCAAACCACTTCATATTTCTCCCGGTAAACCACAAAGGCAGTCTCACATCAGAGACAATTACCCCAATGGTGACTTACTATTGTATGTACTTTATGTCCCAGGATTAAATAAACTTCAGATGGTAATTATTATTTATTTATGCCAACAAACTTACTGTTGGGTAATTGTCTCTGATGTGAGAATGCCTTTGTGGTGTACTGGGAAAAATACAAACTGGTTTGAGAATTCAATGTCATTCTGGCAGGTTGTCACAGTAGCTCAATGGTTAGAGCACCACCTAGTAAGCGGAGGGTCTGTGGTTCAAATCCCAGCTGTGGCATTGAATTTTTAAGTTCCAGTTCTACCTCCCAAAGATTGCCCACATACAGCTTGTGTGTTTAAAAACACCAACAGTAAGTTTGTTGGCATAAATAAATAATAATCTATTCCTGTTATTTTAGTATGCCAAGCGACTTACTACTGGTGGTTTTAAACACACAAGCTGTATGTGGGCAGTGTTTGAGAGGTAGAATCGGAACTGAAAAATTGAACGCCACAGCTGGGATCGGTTGGAGAATTCAATGTCATACTGGCAAGTTGTCACAGTAGCTCAATGGTTAGAGCAGCCACATGTAAAGTGGAAGGTCTCTGGGTCAAATTCTGGCTATGGCATTGAATTTTTCAGTTCCAATTCTACCTCTCTTAAATGTTCTGGGCGTACAGTTTCCCCTTTAAACATATAGCATTCTTTCCGCAACACCATGCACAGCATTTTGTACATAATGTTGGAATACTGACAACTTTTTCTGAGACGGCACCTTTCAGTGTCAGTGGGGTTGTTGAACATTTCACGGAAACTCGTACTTTAACCAAAAGTCAGCCAGATTGAGACCTGGAGATGACAGAGGTGGCACTGTTGGGCACTGCCTACTGATACACCGTTAAGCCATCTTGTGTCACTTCTTAGTCTAGGGATGTAACACTCTGTAGAAGACTCCACATCTACTGCAAGAGTCATCGTATTTCATTATTGTCTTCCTCAAACAAACATAGGCCAATGACACATACAGTAACTTACCTTGTTGTACTAAAGTCTAAGGTTCATTTTCTGACCAAAGTCTGCAATGATGCATGTTAACTCCACCAGTGCTTTGCCTGTCCAGAGAATGTGCCACCGATCATTTAGTCTGAATCTTCGCTAGTAAAAATAAAGTGTGCTTCTCACTTTGTTTGAGTGCCAATGTTCAAATTAACAAAATGATAAAAACTGTGAAATGAGGAAGAAACAAACAAAAACCAAACACTAACGATGCAATATTTTTGTTCTTTTCCCCGTTTGAAATATATTTACAAGTAGTTTAATGACCCCATATATTCAAGTACTCGTCTTAAACAGTCAATTCTTGTTCTTTTTCCTAGAGTACGCTAATATAGCGATACAAATAAATCTGAGCATTTTGTACTTTGTGAGGGAAGGCTGGAAACATGGTGTTGGGGAATAGACTCTTATGCCATTTGTTGGTGACTGTAGGTTGTGCTGCCCTCTGGCCTCTGCCGTGGTTATAAAACACCATTTCAACAACTTGTCTTTGGTAACCCAGGAAACAGAAGGTTCTGTAAATGGACATTGTGATAATAAATGTGTGTGAGCACTTTTACTGTGTTGATTCCTTCATTTCACTAATGTGTAGCAGCACATGATGTATTATAAAATTGGTTCAACTGTTTCAGGTCATGTGATAATGAAGCTAGCAAGGTTCAAGTTACGAGACCTTATTGACCTGGTGCCTCCTGAAGAAGAACCAAGTAGGGACACTATAGAAATGGCTAAGGCAGTCTTCCAGAAAACAATGGCAGACAAGATTGCTAAGGCGCAGTATGAGGCAGAGGCAGAAGTGGAGCTGTGTGAGTATCTTGGGCCATTTGTATGTAGCATGTGCACCAACACGAGCTAGTAGAAGTTGAGCGATGTCCCACACCAGCTGATGTAGATACAATCACTATAGCAGCAAGTACTAACCTTATAAAGTTTAAGTTTGTAGTTTGACTACACACGTTATATTGGCTAAACTGAAACCAGATGAAAAACTACCATTTGTCATTCCACATCACATACAAACAGTCAAACTTTTCACATGGTTTATACAAATATTTGATGATCTATAGACAGACACTTTCAGTTTCACTTAACTTATATTTTAACTGGACGTGTTTAACAGGATTTTAATTACATTGAGGCACAATTTGTAGCTGTTTATAAATACTGACCACAGCTTAGCTTCAGTCACAGAACTACACGACTCTTCTTCTTACATCTTGGTGCAGTATGGATTCATGTCTGTTTTTGGCTAACTTATTTGCCTTGTGTTGTTTTTGATGTTTTATTTCTCCTTCTTTCAGTTTAACACTAAGAATAAAACACTTAATTACAAATCCTAAGACAAATTTTCTGTCCTTTCTTCGATGTTGATTTAACTAGTCATTTAACACAATATGCACTCCGCGTTATTTCTCACACTGCTGCTTTTGTAGTTACACGTGTTTTAGGTTTGTATTATATTTTAATCCTATATATACCATATAATCCTATAGATCTGTATATAAGTATAGGCTGAGGAGATACATTAGTATAGGCTCACATAGGCTACACCAGATCTGTATATTAGTATAGACTGAGGAGATATGCTAGTATAGGCTCACATAGGCTACACCAGATCTGTATATTAGTATAGACTGAGGAGATAGGCTAGTATAGGCTCACATAGGCTACACCAGATCTGTATATTAGTATAGACTGAGGAGATAGGCTAGTATAGGCTCACATAGGCTACACCAGATCTGTATATTCGTATAGACTGAGGAGATAGGCTAGTATAGGCTCACATAGGCTACACCAGATCTGTATATTAGTATAGACTGAGGAGATAGGCTAGTATAGGCTCACATAGGCTACACCAGATCTGTATATAAGTATAGACTGAGGAGATAGGCTAGTATAGCCTCACATAGATTACACCAGATCTGTATATAAGTATAGACTGAGGAGATAGGCTAGTATAGGCTCACATAGGCTACACCAGATCTGTATATAAGTATAGACTGAGGAGATAGGCTAGTATAGGCTCACATAGATTACACCAGATCTGTATATTAGTATAGACTGAGGAGATAGGCTAGTATAGGCTCACATAGGCTACACCAGATCTGTATATAAGTATAGACTGAGGAGATAGGCTAGTATAGGCTCACATAGGCTACACCAGATCTGTATATAAGTATAGACTGAGGAGATAGGCTAGTATAGGCTCACATAGATTACACCAGATCTGTATATTAGTATAGACTGAGGAGATAGGCCAGTATAGGCTCACATAGGCTACACCAGATCTGTATATAAGTATAGACTGAGGAGATAGGCTAGTATAGGCTCACATAGGCTACACCAGATCTGTATATTAGTATAGACTGAGGAGATAGGCTAGTATAGGCTCACATAGGCTACACCAGATCTGTATATTAGTATAGACTGAGGAGATAGGCTAGTATAGGCTCACATAGGCTACACCAGATCTGTATATAAGTATAGACTGAGGAGATAGGCTAGTATAGGCTCACATAGGCTACACCAGATCTGTATATTAGTATAGACTGAGGAGATATGCTAGTATAGGCTCACATAGGCTACACCAGATCTGTATATAAGTATAGACTGAGGAGATAGGCTAGTATAGGCTCACATAGGCTACACCAGATCTGTATATTAGTATAGACTGAGGAGATAGGCTAGTATAGGCTCACATAGGCTACACCAGATCTGTATATTAGTATAGACTGAGGAGATAGGCTAGTATAGACTCACATAGGCTACACCAGATCTGTATATTAGTATAGACTGAGGAGATAGGCTAGTATAGGCTCACATAGGCTACACCAGATCTGTATATTAGTATAGACTGAGGAGATAGGCTAGTATAGGCTCACATAGGCTACACCAGATCTGTATATTAGTATAGACTGAGGAGATAGGCTAGTATAGGCTCACATAGGCTACACCAGATCTGTATATAAGTATAGACTGAGGAGATAGGCTAGTATAGGCTCACATAGGCTACACCAGATCTGTATATTAGTATAGACTGAGGAGATATGCTAGTATAGGCTCACATAGGCTACACCAGATCTGTATATAAGTATAGACTGAGGAGATAGGCTAGTATAGGCTCACATAGGCTACACCAGATCTGTATATTAGTATAGACTGAGGAGATAGGCTAGTATAGGCTCACATAGGCTACACCAGATCTGTATATTAGTATAGACTGAGGAGATAGGCTAGTATAGGCTCACATAGGCTACACCAGATCTGTATATTAGTATAGACTGAGGAGATAGGCTAGTATAGGCTCACATAGGCTACACCAGATCTGTATATTAGTATAGACTGAGGAGATAGGCTAGTATAGGCTCACATAGGCTACACCAGATCTGTATATAAGTATAGACTGAGGAGATAGGCTAGTATAGCCTCACATAGATTACACCAGATCTGTATATAAGTATAGACTGAGGAGATAGGCTAGTATAGGCTCACATAGGCTACACCAGATCTGTATATAAGTATAGACTGAGGAGATAGGCTAGTATAGGCTCACATAGATTACACCAGATCTGTATATTAGTATAGACTGAGGAGATAGGCTAGTATACGCTCACATAGATTACAGCAGATCTGTATATAAGTATAGACTGAGGAGATAGGCTAGTATAGGCTCACATAGGCTACACCAGATCTGTATATAAGTATAGACTGAGGAGATAGGCTAGTATAGGCTCACATAGGCTACACCAGATCTGTATATAAGTATAGACTGAGGAGATAGGCTAGTATAGGCTCACATAGGCTACACCAGATCTGTATATAAGAATAGACTGGGGAGATAGGCTAGTATAGGCTCACATAGATTACACCAGATCTGTATATAAGTATAGACTGAGGAGATTGGCTAGTATAGGCTCACATAGGCTACACCAGATCTGTATATAAGTATAGACTGAGGAGATAGGCTAGTATAGGCTCACATAGATTACACCAGATCTGTATATTAGTATAGACTGAGGAGATAGGCTAGTATAGGCTCACATAGGCTACACAAGTTCTGTATATAAGTATAGACTGGGGAGATAGGCTAGTATAGGCTCACATAGGCTACCCCAGATCTGTATATAAGTATAGACTGAGGAGATAGGCTAGTATAGGCTCACATAGATTACACCAGATCTGTATATAAGTATAGACTGGGGAGATAGGCTAGTATAGGCTCACATAGATTACACCAGATCTGTATATAAGTATAGACTGAGGAGATAGGCTAGTATAGGCTCACATAGATTACACCAGATCTGTATATAAGTATAGACTGAGGAGATAGGCTAGTATAGGCTCACATAGGCTACACCAGATCTGTATATAAGTATAGACTGAGGAGATAGGCTAGTATAGGCTCACATAGATTACACCAGATCTGTATATTAGTATAGACTGAGGAGATAGGCTAGTATAGGCTCACATAGGCTACACCAGATCTGTATATAAGTATAGACTGGGGAGATAGGCTAGCATAGGCTCACATAGGCTACACCAGATCTGTATATAAGTATAGACTGAGGAGATAGGCTAGTATAGGCTCACATAGATTACACCAGATCTGTATATAAGTATAGACTGAGGAGATAGGCTAGTATAGGCTCACATAGGCTACACCAGATCTGTATATAAGTATAGACTGAGGAGATAGGCTAGTATAGGCTCACATAGATTACACCAGATCTGTATATTAGTATAGACTGAGGAGATATGCTAGTATAGGCTCACATAGGCTACCCCAGATCTGTATATAAGTATAGACTGAGGAGATAGGCTAGTATAGGCTCACATAGATTACACCAGATCTGTATATAAGTATAGACTGGGGAGATAGGCTAGTATAGGCTCACATAGGCTACACCAGATCTGTATATAAGTATAGACTGGGGAGATAGGCTAGTATAGGCTCACATAGGCTACACCAGATCTGTATATAAGTATAGACTGGGGAGATAGGCTAGTATAGGCTCACATAGGCTACACCAGATCTGTATATTAGTATAGACTGAGGAGATAGGCTAGTATAGGCTCACATAGGCTACACCAGATCTGTATATTAGTATAGACTGAGGAGATAGGCTAGTATAGGCTAACATAGGCTACACCAGATCTGTATATTAGTATAGACTGAGGAGATAGGCTAGTATAGGCTCACATAGGCTACACCAGATCTGTATATTAGTATAGACTGAGGAGATAGGCTAGTATAGGCTAACATAGGCTACACCAGATCTGTATATAAGTATAGGCTGAGGAGATAGGCTCACATAGGCTACACCAGATCTGTATATAACTATAGACTGAGGAGATAGGCTAGTATAGGCTCACATAGGCTACACCAGATCTGTATATAAGTATAGACTGAGGAGATAGGCTAGTATAGGCTCACATAGGCTACACCAGATCTGTATATAAGTATAGACTGAGGAGATAGGCTAGTATAGGCTCACATAGGCTACACCAGATCTGTATATAAGTATAGACTGGGGAGATAGGCTAGTATAGGCTCACATAGGCTACACCAGATCTGTATATAAGTATAGACTGAGGAGATATGCTAGTATAGGCTCACATAGGCTACACCACATCTGTATATAAGTATAGACTGGGGAGATAGGCTAGTATAGGCTCACATAGGCTACACCAGATCTGTATATAAGTATAGACTGAGGAGATAGGCTAGTATAGGCTCACATAGGCTACACCAGATCTGTTTATAACTATAGACTTAAGAGATAGGCTAGTATAGGCTAACATAGGCTACACCAGATCTGTATATAAGTATAGACTGAGGAGATAGGCTAGTATAGGCTAACATAGGCTACACCAGATCTGTATATAAGTATAGGCTGAGGAGATAGGCTCACATAGGCTACACCAGATCTGTATATAACTATAGACTGAGGAGATAGGCTAGTATAGGCTCACATAGGCTACACCAGATCTGTATATAAGTATAGACTGAGGAGATAGGCTAGTATAGGCTCACATAGGCTACACCAGATCTGTATATAAGTATAGACTGAGGAGATAGGCTAGTATAGGCTCACATAGGCTACACCAGATCTGTATATAAGTATAGACTGGGGAGATAGGCTGGTATAGGCTCACATAGGCTACACCAGGTCTGTATATAAGTATAGACTGAGGAGATATGCTAGTATAGGCTCACATAGGCTACACCAGATCTGTATATAAGTATAGACTGGGGAGATAGGCTAGTATAGGCTCACATAGGCTACACCAGATCTGTATATAAGTATAGACTGAGGAGATAGGCTAGTATAGGCTCACATAGGCTACACCAGATCTGTTTATTAGTATAGACTGGGGAGATAGGCTAGTATAGGCTCACATAGGCTACACCAGATCTGTATATAAGTATAGACTGGGGAGATAGGCTAGTATAGGCTCACATAGGCTACACCAGATCTGTTTATTAGTATAGACTGGGGAGATAGGCTAGTATAGGCTCACATAGGCTACACCAGATCTGTATATAAGTATAGACTGGGGAGATAGGCTAGTATAGGCTCACATAGGCTACACCAGATCTGTATACAAGTATAGACTGAGGAGATATGCTAGTATAGGCTCACATAGGCTACACCAGATCTGTTTATTAGTATAGACTGAGGAGATAGGCTAGTATAGGCTCACATAGGCTACACCAGATCTGTATATTAGTATAGACTGAGGAGATATGCTAGTATAGGCTCACATAGGCTACACCAGATCTGTATATAAGTATAGACTGAGGAGATATGCTAGTATAGGCTCACATAGGCTACACCAGATCTGTATATAAGTATAGACTGAGGAGATAGGCTAGTATAGGCTCACATAGGCTACACCAGATCTGTATATAAGTATAGACTGAGGAGATATGCTAGTATAGGCTCACATAGGCTACACCAGATCTGTATATTAGTATAGACTGAGGAGATAGGCTAGTATAGGCTCACATAGGCTACACCAGATCTGTATGTAAGTATAGACTGAGGAGATAGGCTGGTATAGGCTCACATAGGCTACACCAGATCTGTATATAAGTATAGGCTGAGGAGATAGGCTAGTATAGGCTCACATAGGCTACACCAGATCTGTATATAAGTATAGGCTGAGGAGATATGCTAGTATAGGCTCACATAGGCTACACCAGATCTGTATATAAGTATAGACTGAGGAGATAGGCTAGTATAGGCTCACATAGGCTACACAAGATCTGTATATAAGTATAGACTGAGGAGATAGGCTAGTATAGGCACACATAGGCTACACAAGATCTGTATATAAGTATAGACTGAGGAGATATGCTAGTATAGGCTCACATAGGCTACACAAGATCTGTATATAAGTATAGGCTGAGGAGATATGCTAGTATAGGCTCACATAGGCTACACCAGATCTGTATATAAGTTAGACTGAGGAGATAGGCTAGTATAGGCTCACATAGGCTACACCAGATCTGTATATAAGTATAGACTGAGGAGATATGCTAGTATAGGCTCACATAGGCTACACCAGATCTGTATATAAGTATAGACTGAGGAGATATGCTAGTATAGGCTCACATAGGCTACACAAGATCTGTATATAAGTATAGACTGAGGAGATATGCTAGTATAGGCTCACATAGGCTACACCAGATCTGTATATACGTATAGACTGAGGAGATATCCTAGTATAGGCTCACATAGGCTAAACAAGATCTGTATATAAGTATAGACTGAGGAGATAGGCTAGTATAGGCTCACATAGGCTACACCAGATCTGTATATAAGTATAGACTGAGGAGATATGCTAGTATAGGCTCACATAGGCTACACCAGATCTGTATATAAGTATAGACTGAGGAGATATGCTAGTATAGGCTCACATAGGCTACACCAGATCTGTATATAAGTATAGACTAATGAGATATGCTAGTATAGGCTCACATAGGCTACACCAGATCTGTATATAAGTATAGGCTGAGGAGATAGGCTAGTATAGGCTCACATAGGCTACACAAGATCTGTATATAAGTACAGACTGGGGAGATAGGCTAGTATAGGCTCACATAGGCTACACAAGATCTGTATATAAGTATAGACTGAGGAGATAGGCTAGTATAGGCTCACATAGGCTACACAAGATCTGTATATAAGTATAGACTGGGGAGATAGGCTAGTATAGGCTCACATAGGCTACACAAGATCTGTATATAAGTATAGACTGAGGAGATAGGCTAGTATAGGCTCACATAGGCTACACCAGATCTGTATATTAGTATAGACTGAGGAGATAGGCTAGTATAGGCCCACATAGGCTACACCAGATCTGTATATTAGTATAGACTGAGGAGATAGGCTAGTATAGGCTCACATAGGCTACACCAGATCTGTATATAAGTATAGACTGAGGAGATATGCTAGTATAGGCTCACATAGGCTACACAAGATCTGTATATAAGTATAGACTGAGGAGATATGCTAGTATAGGCTCACATAGGCTACACAAGATCTGTATATAAGTATAGACTGAGGAGATAGGCTAGTATAGGCTCACATAGGCTACACCAGATCTGTATATAAGTATAGACTGGGGAGATAGGCTAGTATAGGCTCACATAGGCTACACCAGATCTGTATATAAGTATAGACTGAGGAGATATGCTAGTATAGGCTCACATAGGCTACACTAGATCTGTATATAAGTATAGACTGAGGAGATAGGCTAGTATAGGCTCACATAGGCTACACCAGATCTGTATATAAGTATAGACTGAGGAGATAGGCTAGTATAGGCTCACATAGGCTACACAAGATCTGTATATAAGTATAGGCTGAGGAGATAGGCTAGTATAGGCTCACATAGGCTACACCAGATCTGTATATAAGTATAGACTGAGGCGATAGGCTAGTATAGGCTCACATAGGCTACACAAGATCTGTATATAAGTATAGACTGAGGAGATAGGCTAGTATAGGCTCACATAGGCTACACCAGATCTGTATATAAGTATAGACTGAGGAGATATGCTAGTATAGGCTCACATAGGCTACACCAGATCTGTATATAAGTATAGACTGAGGAGATATGCTAGTATAGGCTCACATAGGCTACACAAGATCTGTATATAAGTATAGACTGAGGAGATAGGCTAGTATAGGCTCACATAGGCTACACCAGATCTGTATATAAGTATAGACTGAGGAGATATGCTAGTATAGTCTCACATAGGCTACACAAGATCTGTATATAAGTATAGGCTGAGGAGATAGGCTAGTATAGGCTCACATAGGCTACACCAGATCTGTATATAAGTATAGGCTGAGGAGATATGCTAGTATAGGCTCACATAGGCTACACCAGATCTGTATATAAGTATAGACTGAGGAGATAGGCTAGTATAGGCTCACATAGGCTACACAAGATCTGTATATAAGTATAGACTGAGGAGATAGGCTAGTATAGGCACACATAGGCTACACAAGATCTGTATATAAGTATAGACTGAGGAGATATGCTAGTATAGGCTCACATAGGCTACACAAGATCTGTATATAAGTATAGGCTGAGGAGATATGCTAGTATAGGCTCACATAGGCTACACCAGATCTGTATATAAGTTAGACTGAGGAGATAGGCTAGTATAGGCTCACATAGGCTACACCAGATCTGTATATAAGTATAGACTGAGGAGATATGCTAGTATAGGCTCACATAGGCTACACCAGATCTGTATATAAGTATAGACTGAGGAGATATGCTAGTATAGGCTCACATAGGCTACACAAGATCTGTATATAAGTATAGACTGAGGAGATATGCTAGTATAGGCTCACATAGGCTACACCAGATCTGTATATACGTATAGACTGAGGAGATATCCTAGTATAGGCTCACATAGGCTAAACAAGATCTGTATATAAGTATAGACTGAGGAGATAGGCTAGTATAGGCTCACATAGGCTACACCAGATCTGTATATAAGTATAGACTGAGGAGATATGCTAGTATAGGCTCACATAGGCTACACCAGATCTGTATATAAGTATAGACTGAGGAGATATGCTAGTATAGGCTCACATAGGCTACACCAGATCTGTATATAAGTATAGACTAATGAGATATGCTAGTATAGGCTCACATAGGCTACACCAGATCTGTATATAAGTATAGGCTGAGGAGATAGGCTAGTATAGGCTCACATAGGCTACACAAGATCTGTATATAAGTATAGACTGGGGAGATAGGCTAGTATAGGCTCACATAGGCTACACAAGATCTGTATATAAGTATAGACTGAGGAGATAGGCTAGTATAGGCTCACATAGGCTACACAAGATCTGTATATAAGTATAGACTGGGGAGATAGGCTAGTATAGGCTCACATAGGCTACACAAGATCTGTATATAAGTATAGACTGAGGAGATAGGCTAGTATAGGCTCACATAGGCTACACCAGATCTGTATATTAGTATAGACTGAGGAGATAGGCTAGTATAGGCTCACATAGGCTACACCAGATCTGTATATTAGTATAGACTGAGGAGATAGGCTAGTATAGGCTCACATAGGCTACACCAGATCTGTATATAAGTATAGACTGAGGAGATATGCTAGTATAGGCTCACATAGGCTACACAAGATCTGTATATAAGTATAGACTGAGGAGATATGCTAGTATAGGCTCACATAGGCTACACAAGATCTGTATATAAGTATAGACTGAGGAGATAGGCTAGTATAGGCTCACATAGGCTAATCCAGATATGTATATAAGTATAGACTGGGGAGATAGGCTAGTATAGGCTCACATAGGCTACACCAGATCTGTATATAAGTATAGACTGAGGAGATATGCTAGTATAGGCTCACATAGGCTACACCAGATCTGTATATAAGTATAGACTGGGGAGATAGGCTAGCATAGGCTCACATAGGCTACACCAGATCTGTATATAAGTATAGACTGAGGAGATAGGCTAGTATAGGCTCACATAGGCTACACAAGATCTGTATATAAGTATAGACTGAAGAGATAGGCTAGTATAGGATCACATAGGCTACACAAGATCTGTATATAAGTATAGACTGGGGAGATAGGCTCACATAGGCTACACAAGATCTGTATATAAGTATAGACTGAGGAGATAGGCTAGTATAGGCTCACATAGGCTACACAAGATCTGTATATAAGTATAGACTGGGGAGATAGGCTAGTATAGGCTCACATAGGCTACACAAGATCTGTATATAAGTATAGACTGAGGAGATACGCTAGTATAGGCTCACATAGGCTACACCAGATCTGTATATAAGTATAGGCTGAGGAGATAGGCTAGTATAGGCTCACATAGGCTACACCAGATCTGTATATAAGTATAGACTGAGGAGATATACTAGTATAGGCTCACATAGGCTACACTAGATCTGTATATAAGTATAGACTGAGGAGATAGGCTAGTATAGGCTCACATAGGCTACACCAGATCTGTATATAAGTATAGACTGAGGAGATAGGCTAGTATAGGCTCACATAGGCTACACAAGATCTGTATATAAGTATAGGCTGAGGAGATAGGCTAGTATAGGCTCACATAGGCTACACCAGATCTGTATATAAGTATAGACTGAGGCGATAGGCTAGTATAGGCTCACATAGGCTACACAAGATCTGTATATAAGTATAGACTGAGGAGATAGGCTAGTATAGGCTCACATAGGCTACACCAGATCTGTATATAAGTATAGACTGAGGAGATATGCTAGTATAGGCTCACATAGGCTACACCAGATCTGTATATAAGTATAGACTGAGGAGATATGCTAGTATAGGCTCACATAGGCTACACAAGATCTGTATATAAGTATAGACTGAGGAGATAGGCTAGTATAGGCTCACATAGGCTACACCAGATCTGTATATAAGTATAGACTGAGGAGATATGCTAGTATAGTCTCACATAGGCTACACAAGATCTGTATATAAGTATAGGCTGAGGAGATAGGCTAGTATAGGCTCACATAGGCTACACCAGATCTGTATATAAGTATAGGCTGAGGAGATATGCTAGTATAGGCTCACATAGGCTACACCAGATCTGTATATAAGTATAGACTGAGGAGATAGGCTAGTATAGGCTCACATAGGCTACACAAGATCTGTATATAAGTATAGACTGAGGAGATAGGCTAGTATAGGCTCACATAGGCTACACAAGATCTGTATATAAGTATAGACTGAGGAGATATGCTAGTATAGGCTCACATAGGCTACACAAGATCTGTATATAAGTATAGGCTGAGGAGATATGCTAGTATAGGCTCACATAGGCTACACCAGATCTGTATATAAGTTAGACTGAGGAGATAGGCTAGTATAGGCTCACATAGGCTACACCAGATCTGTATATAAGTATAGACTGAGGAGATATGCTAGTATAGGCTCACATAGGCTACACCAGATCTGTATATAAGTATAGACTGAGGAGATATGCTAGTATAGGCTCACATAGGCTACACAAGATCTGTATATAAGTATAGACTGAGGAGATATGCTAGTATAGGCTCACATAGGCTACACCAGATCTGTATATACGTATAGACTGAGGAGATATCCTAGTATAGGCTCACATAGGCTACACAAGATCTGTATATAAGTATAGACTGAGGAGATAGGCTAGTATAGGCTCACATAGGCTACACCAGATCTGTATATAAGTATAGACTGAGGAGATATGCTAGTATAGGCTCACATAGGCTACACCAGATCTGTATATAAGTATAGACTGAGGAGATATGCTAGTATACGCTCACATAGGCTACACCAGATCTGTATATAAGTATAGACTAATGAGATATGCTAGTATAGGCTCACATAGGCTACACCAGATCTGTATATAAGTATAGGCTGAGGAGATAGGCTAGTATAGGCTCACATAGGCTACACAAGATCTGTATATAAGTATAGACTGAGGAGATAGGCTAGTATAGGCTCACATAGGCTACACAAGATCTGTATATAAGTATAGACTGAGGAGATAGGCTAGTATAGGCTCACATAGGCTACACAAGATCTGTATATAAGTATAGACTGAAAAGATATGCTAGTATAGGCTCACATAGGCTACACAAGATCTGTATATAAGTATAGGCTGAGGAGATATGCTAGTATAGGCTCACATAGGCTACACCAGATCTGTATATAAGTTAGACTGAGGAGATAGGCTAGTATAGGCTCACATAGGCTACACCAGATCTGTATATAAGTATAGGCTGAGGAGATAGGCTAGTATAGACTCACATAGGCTACACCAGATCTGTATATTAGTATAGACTGAGGAGATATGCTAGTATAGGCTCACATAGGCTACACCAGATCTGTTTATTAGTATAGACTGAGGAGATAGGCTAGTATAGGCTCACATAGGCTACACCAGATCTGTATATTAGTATAGACTGAGGAGATAGGCTAGTATAGGCTCACATAGGCTACACCAGATCTGTATATAAGTATGGACTCAGGAGATAGGCTAGTATAGGCTCACATAGGCTACACCAGATCTGTATATTAGTATAGACTGAGGAGATAGGCTAGTATAGGCTCACATAGGCTACACCAGATCTGTATATTAGTATAGACTGAGGAGATAGGCTAGTATAGGCTCACATAGGCTACACCAGATCTGTATATAAGTATAGACTGAGGAGATAGGCTAGTATAGGCTCACATAGGCTACACCAGATCTGTATATAAGTATAGGCTGAGGAGATAGGCTAGTATAGGCTCACATAGGCTACACCAGATCTGTATATTAGTATAGACTCAGGAGATAGGCTAGTATAGGCTCACATAGGCTACACCAGATTTGTATATAAGTATAGACTGAGGAGATAGGCTAGTATAGGCTCACATAGGCTACACCAGATCTGTATATACGTCTAGGCTGAGGAGATAGGCTAGTATAGGCTCACATAGGCTACACCAGATCTGTATACAAGTATAGACTGAGGAGATAGGCTAGTATAGGCTCACATAGGCTACACCAGATGTGTATATAAGTTAGGCTGAGGAGATAGGCTAGTATAGACTCACATAGGCTACACCAGATCTGTATATTAGTATAGACTGAGGAGATAGGCTAGTATAGACTCACATAGGCTACACCAGATCTGTATATAAGTATAGGCTGAGGAGATAGGCTAGTATAGGCTCACATAGGCTACACCAGATCTGTATATAAGTATAGACTGAGGAGATAGGCTAGTATAGGCTCACATAGGCTACACAAGATCTGTATATAAGTATAGGCTGAGGAGATAGGCTAGTATAGGCTCACATAGGCTACACAAGGTCTGTATATAAGTATAGACTGAGGAGATATGCTAGTATAGGCTCACATAGGCTACACAAGATCTGTATATAAGTATAGACTGAGGAGATAGGCTAGTATAGGCTCACATAGGCTACACAAGATCTGTATATAAGTATAGACTGAGGAGATAGGCTAGTATAGGCTCACATAGGCTACACAAGATCTGTATATAAGTATAGACTGAAAAGATATGCTAGTATAGGCTCACATAGGCTACACAAGATCTGTATATAAGTATAGGCTGAGGAGATATGCTAGTATAGGCTCACATAGGCTACACCAGATCTGTATATAAGTTAGACTGAGGAGATAGGCTAGTATAGGCTCACATAGGCTACACCAGATCTGTATATAAGTATAGGCTGAGGAGATAGGCTAGTATAGACTCACATAGGCTACACCAGATCTGTATATTAGTATAGACTGAGGAGATATGCTAGTATAGGCTCACATAGGCTACACCAGATCTGTTTATTAGTATAGACTGAGGAGATAGGCTAGTATAGGCTCACATAGGCTACACCAGATCTGTATATTAGTATAGACTGAGGAGATAGGCTAGTATAGGCTCACATAGGCTACACCAGATCTGTATATAAGTATGGACTCAGGAGATAGGCTAGTATAGGCTCACATAGGCTACACCAGATCTGTATATTAGTATAGACTGAGGAGATAGGCTAGTATAGGCTCACATAGGCTACACCAGATCTGTATATTAGTATAGACTGAGGAGATAGGCTAGTATAGGCTCACATAGGCTACACCAGATCTGTATATAAGTATAGACTGAGGAGATAGGCTAGTATAGGCTCACATAGGCTACACCAGATCTGTATATAAGTATAGGCTGAGGAGATAGGCTAGTATAGGCTCACATAGGCTACACCAGATCTGTATATTAGTATAGACTCAGGAGATAGGCTAGTATAGGCTCACATAGGCTACACCAGATTTGTATATAAGTATAGACTGAGGAGATAGGCTAGTATAGGCTCACATAGGCTACACCAGATCTGTATATACGTATAGGCTGAGGAGATAGGCTAGTATAGGCTCACATAGGCTACACCAGATCTGTATACAAGTATAGACTGAGGAGATAGGCTAGTATAGGCTCACATAGGCTACACCAGATGTGTATATAAGTTAGGCTGAGGAGATAGGCTAGTATAGACTCACATAGGCTACACCAGATCTGTATATTAGTATAGACTGAGGAGATAGGCTAGTATAGACTCACATAGGCTACACCAGATCTGTATATAAGTATAGGCTGAGGAGATAGGCTAGTATAGGCTCACATAGGCTACACAAGATCTGTATATAAGTATAGACTGAGGAGATAGGCTAGTATAGGCTCACATAGGCTACACAAGATCTGTATATAAGTATAGGCTGAGGAGATAGGCTAGTATAGGCTCACATAGGCTACACAAGGTCTGTATATAAGTATAGACTGAGGAGATATGCTAGTATAGGCTCACATAGGCCACACCAGATCTGTATATAAGTATAGACTGAGGAGATAGGCTAGTATAGGCTCACATAGGCTACACAAGATCTGTATATAAGTATAGACTGAGGAGATATGCTAGTATAGACTCACATAGGCTACACCAGATCTGTATATTAGTATAGACTGAGGAGATATGCTAGTATAGGCTCACATAGGCTACACCAGATCTGTATATAAGTATAGACTGAGGAGATAGGCTAGTATAGGCTCACATAGACTACACCAGATCTGTATATAAGTATAGACTGGGGAGATAGGCTAGTATAGGCTCACATAGGCTACACCAGATCTGTATATAAGTATAGACTGAGGAGATAGGCTAGTATAGGCTCACATAGGCTACACAAGATCTGTATATAAGCATAGACTGAGGAGATAGGCTAGTATAGGCTCACATAGGCTACACAAGATCTGTATATAAGTATAGACTGAGGAGATAGGCTAGTATAGGCTCACATAGGCTACACCAGATCTGTATATTAGTATAGACTGAGGAGATAGGCTAGTATAGGCTCACATAGGCTACACCAGATCTGTATATTAGTATAGACTGAGGAGATAGGCTAGTATAGGCTCACATAGGCTACACCAGATCTGTATGTAAGTATAGACTGAGGAGATAGGCTAGTATAGGCTCACATAGGCTACACCAGATCTGTATATAAGTATAGGCTGAGGAGATAGGCTAGTATAGACTCACATAGGCTACACCAGATCTGTATATTAGTATAGACTGAGGAGATAGGCTAGTATAGGCTCACATAGGCTACACCAGATCTGTATATTAGTATAGACTGAAGAGATAGGCTAGTATAGACTCACATAGGCTACACCAGATCTGTGTATAAGTATAGGCTGAGGAGATAGGCTAGTATAGGCTCACATAGGCTACACCAGATCTGTATATAAGTATAGGCTGAGGAGATAGGCTAGTATAGGCTCACATAGGCTACACCAGATCTGTATATTAGTATAGACTGAGGAGATATGCTAGTATAGGCTCACATAGGCTACACCAGATCTGTATATAAGTATAGACTGAGGAGATAGGCTAGTATAGGCTCACATAGACTACACCAGATCTGTATATAAGTATAGACTGGGGAGATAGGCTAGTATAGGCTCACATAGGCTACACAAGATCTGTATATAAGTATAGACTGAGGAGATAGGCTAGTATAGGCTCACATAGGCTACACAAGATCTGTATATAAGTATAGACTGAGGAGATATGCTAGTATAGACTCACATAGGCTACACCAGATCTGTATATTAGTATAGACTGAGGAGATATGCTAGTATAGGCTCACATAGGCTACACCAGATCTGTATATAAGTATAGACTGAGGAGATAGGCTAGTATAGGCTCACATAGACTACACCAGATCTGTATATAAGTATAGACTGGGGAGATAGGCTAGTATAGGCTCACATAGGCTACACCAGATCTGTATATAAGTATAGACTGAGGAGATAGGCTAGTATAGGCTCACATAGGCTACACAAGATCTGTATATAAGCATAGACTGAGGAGATAGGCTAGTATAGGCTCACATAGGCTACACAAGATCTGTATATAAGTATAGACTGAGGAGATAGGTTAGTATAGGCTCACATAGGCTACACCAGATCTGTATATTAGTATAGACTGAGGAGATAGGCTAGTATAGGCTCACATAGGCTACACCAGATCTGTATATTAGTATAGACTGAGGAGATAGGCTAGTATAGGCTCACATAGGCTACACCAGATCTGTATGTAAGTATAGACTGAGGAGATAGGCTAGTATAGGCTCACATAGGCTACACCAGATCTGTATATAAGTATAGGCTGAGGAGATAGGCTAGTATAGACTCACATAGGCTACACCAGATCTGTATATTAGTATAGACTGAGGAGATAGGCTAGTATAGGCTCACATAGGCTACACCAGATCTGTATATTAGTATAGACTGAGGAGATAGGCTAGTATAGACTCACATAGGCTACACCAGATCTGTGTATAAGTATAGGCTGAGGAGATAGGCTAGTATAGGCTCACATAGGCTACACCAGATCTGTATATAAGTATAGGCTGAGGAGATAGGCTAGTATAGGCTCACATAGGCTACACAAGGTCTGTATATAAGTATAGACTGAGGAGATATGCTAGTATAGGCTCACATAGGCTACACCAGATCTGTATATAAGTATAGACTGAGGAGATAGGCTAGTATAGGCTCACATAGGCTACACAAGATCTGTATATAAGTATAGACTGAGGAGATAGGCTAGTATAGGCTCACATAGGCTACACCAGATCTGTATATAAGTATAGACTGGGGAGATAGGCTAGTATAGGCTCGCATAGGCTACACCAGATCTGTATATAAGTATAGACTGAGGAGATATGCTAGTATAGGCCCACATAGGCTACACCAGATCTGTATATAAGCATAGACTGGGGAGATAGGCTAGTATAGGCTCACATAGGCTACACCAGATCTGTATATAAGTATAGACTGAGGAGATAGGCTAGTATAGGCTCACATAGGCTACACAAGATCTGTATATAAGTGTAGACTGAAGAGATAGGCTAGTATAGGATCACATAGGCTACACAAGATCTGTATATAAGTATAGACTGGGGAGATAGGCTCACATAGGCTACACAAGATCTGTATATAAGTATAGACTGAGGAGATAGGCTAGTATAGGCTCACATAGGCTACACAAGATCTGTATATAAGTATAGACTGGGGAGATAGGCTAGTATAGGCTCACACAGGCTACACAAGATCTGTATATAAGTATAGACTGAGGAGATACGCTAGTATAGGCTCACATAGGCTACACCAGATCTGTATATAAGTATAGGCTGAGGAGATAGGCTAGTATAGGCTCACATAGGCTACACCAGATCTGTATATAAGTATAGACTGAGGAGATATACTAGTATAGGCTCACATAGGCTACACTAGATCTGTATATAAGTATAGACTGAGGAGATAGGCTAGTATAGGCTCACATAGGCTACACCAGATCTGTATATAAGTATAGACTGAGGAGATAGGCTAGTATAGGCTCACATAGGCTACACAAGATCTGTATATAAGTATAGGCTGAGGAGATAGGCTAGTATAGGCTCACATAGGCTACACCAGATCTTTATATAGGTATAGACTGAGGCGATAGGCTAGTATAGGCTCACATAGGCTACACAAGATCTGTATATAAGTATAGACTGAGGAGATAGGCTAGTATAGGCTCACATAGGCTACACCAGATCTGTATATAAGTATAGACTGAGGAGATATGCTAGTATAGGCTCACATAGGCTACACCAGATCTGTATATAAGTATAGACTGAGGAGATATGCTAGTATAGGCTCACATAGGCTACACAAGATCTGTATATAAGTATAGACTGAGGAGATAGGCTAGTATAGGCTCACATAGGCTACACCAGATCTGTATATAAGTATAGACTGAGGAGATATGCTAGTATAGTCTCACATAGGCTACACAAGATCTGTATATAAGTATAGGCTGAGGAGATAGGCTAGTATAGGCTCACATAGGCTACACCAGATCTGTATATAAGTATAGGCTGAGGAGATATGCTAGTATAGGCTCACATAGGCTACACCAGATCTGTATATAAGTATAGACTGAGGAGATAGGCTAGTATAGGCTCACATAGTCTACACAAGATCTGTATATAAGTATAGACTGAGGAGATAGGCTAGTATAGGCTCACATAGGCTACACAAGATCTGTATATAAGTATAGACTGAGGAGATATGCTAGTATAGGCTCACATAGGCTACACAAGATCTGTATATAAGTATAGGCTGAGGAGATATGCTAGTATAGGCTCACATAGGCTACACCAGATCTGTATATAAGTTAGACTGAGGAGATAGGCTAGTATAGGCTCACATAGGCTACACCAGATCTGTATATAAGTATAGACTGAGGAGATATGCTAGTATAGGCTCACATAGGCTACACCAGATCTGTATATAAGTATAGACTGAGGAGATATGCTAGTATAGGCTCACATAGGCTACACAAGATCTGTATATAAGTATAGACTGAGGAGATATGCTAGTATAGGCTCACATAGGCTACACCAGATCTGTATATACGTATAGACTGAGGAGATATCCTAGTATAGGCTCACATAGGCTACACAAGATCTGTATATAAGTATAGACTGAGGAGATAGGCTAGTATAGGCTCACATAGGCTACACCAGATCTGTATATAAGTATAGACTGAGGAGATATGCTAGTATAGGCTCACATAGGCTACACCAGATCTGTATATAAGTATAGACTAATGAGATATGCTAGTATAGGCTCACATAGGCTACACCAGATCTGTATATAAGTATAGGCTGAGGAGATAGGCTAGTATAGGCTCACATAGGCTACACAAGATCTGTATATAAGTATAGACTGGGGAGATAGGCTAGTATAGGCTCACATAGGCTACACAAGATCTGTATATAAGTATAGACTGAGGAGATAGGCTAGTATAGGCTCACATAGGCTACACAAGATCTGTATATAAGTATAGACTGGGGAGATAGGCTAGTATAGGCTCACATAGGCTACACAAGATCTGTATATAAGTATAGACTGAGGAGATAGGCTAGTATAGGCTCACATAGGCTACACCAGATCTGTATATTAGTATAGACTGAGGAGATAGGCTAGTATAGGCTCACATAGGCTACACCAGATCTGTATATTAGTATAGACTGAGGAGATAGGCTAGTATAGGCTCACATAGGCTACACCAGATCTGTATATAAGTATAGACTGAGGAGATATGCTAGTATAGGCTCACATAGGCTACACAAGATCTGTATATAAGTATAGACTGAGGAGATATGCTAGTATAGGCTCACATAGGCTACACAAGATCTGTATATAAGTATAGACTGAGGAGATAGGCTAGTATAGGCTCACATAGGCTACACCAGATCTGTATATAAGTATAGACTGGGGAGATAGGCTAGTATAGGCTCACATAGGCTACACCAGATCTGTATATAAGTATAGACTGAGGAGATATGCTAGTATAGGCTCACATAGGCTACACCAGATCTGTATATAAGTATAGACTGGGGAGATAGGCTAGTATAGGCTCACATAGGCTACACCAGATCTGTATATAAGTATAGACTGAGGAGATAGGCTAGTATAGGCTCACATAGGCTACACAAGATCTGTATATAAGTATAGACTGAAGAGATAGGCTAGTATAGGATCACATAGGCTACACAAGATCTGTATATAAGTATAGACTGGGGAGATAGGCTCACATAGGCTACACAAGATCTGTATATAAGTATAGACTGAGGAGATAGGCTAGTATAGGCTCACATAGGCTACACAAGATCTGTATATAAGTATAGACTGGGGAGATAGGCTGGTATAGGCTCACATAGGCTACACAAGATCTGTATATAAGTATAGACTGAGGAGATACGCTAGTATAGGCTCACATAGGCTACACCAGATCTGTATATAAGTATAGACTGAGGAGATATGCTAGTATAGGCTCACATAGGCTACACCAGATCTGTATATAAGTATAGACTGAGGAGATATGCTAGTATAGGCTCACATAGGCTACACAAGATCTGTATATAAGTATAGACTGAGGAGATAGGCTAGTATAGGCTCACATAGGCTACACCAGATCTGTATATAAGTATAGACTGAGGAGATATGCTAGTATAGTCTCACATAGGCTACACAAGATCTGTATATAAGTATAGGCTGAGGAGATAGGCTAGTATAGGCTCACATAGGCTACACCAGATCTGTATATAAGTATAGGCTGAGGAGATATGCTAGTATAGGCTCACATAGGCTACACCAGATCTGTATATAAGTATAGACTGAGGAGATAGGCTAGTATAGGCTCACATAGTCTACACAAGATCTGTATATAAGTATAGACTGAGGAGATAGGCTAGTATAGGCTCACATAGGCTACACAAGATCTGTATATAAGTATAGACTGAGGAGATATGCTAGTATAGGCTCACATAGGCTACACAAGATCTGTATATAAGTATAGGCTGAGGAGATATGCTAGTATAGGCTCACATAGGCTACACCAGATCTGTATATAAGTATAGACTGAGGAGATATGCTAGTATAGGCTCACATAGGCTACACCAGATCTGTATATAAGTATAGACTGAGGAGATATGCTAGTATAGGCTCACATAGGCTACACAAGATCTGTATATAAGTATAGACTGAGGAGATATGCTAGTATAGGCTCACATAGGCTACACCAGATCTGTATATACGTATAGACTGAGGAGATATCCTAGTATAGGCTCACATAGGCTACACAAGATCTGTATATAAGTATAGACTGAGGAGATAGGCTAGTATAGGCTCACATAGGCTACACCAGATCTGTATATAAGTATAGACTGAGGAGATATGCTAGTATAGGCTCACATACGCTACACCAGATCTGTATATAAGTATAGACTGAGGAGATATGCTAGTATAGGCTCACATAGGCTACACCAGATCTGTATATAAGTATAGACTAATGAGATATGCTAGTATAGGCTCACATAGGCTACACCAGATCTGTATATAAGTATAGGCTGAGGAGATAGGCTAGTATAGGCTCACATAGGCTACACAAGATCTGTATATAAGTATAGACTGGGGAGATAGGCTAGTATAGGCTCACATAGGCTACACAAGATCTGTATATAAGTATAGACTGAGGAGATAGGCTAGTATAGGCTCACATAGGCTACACAAGATCTGTATATAAGTATAGACTGGGGAGATAGGCTAGTATAGGCTCACATAGGCTACACAAGATCTGTATATAAGTATAGACTGAGGAGATAGGCTAGTATAGGCTCACATAGGCTACACCAGATCTGTATATTAGTATAGACTGAGGAGATGGGCTAGTATAGGCTCACATAGGCTACACCAGATCTGTATATTAGTATAGACTGAGGAGATAGGCTAGTATAGGCTCACATAGGCTACACCAGATCTGTATATAAGTATAGACTGAGGAGATATGCTAGTATAGGCTCACATAGGCTACACAAGATCTGTATATAAGTATAGACTGAGGAGATATGCTAGTATAGGCTCACATAGGCTACACAAGATCTGTATATAAGTATAGACTGAGGAGATAGGCTAGTATAGGCTCACATAGGCTACACCAGATCTGTATATAAGTATAGACTGGGGAGATAGGCTAGTATAGGCTCACATAGGCTACACCAGATCTGTATATAAGTATAGACTGAGGAGATATGCTAGTATAGGCTCACATAGGCTACACCAGATCTGTATATAAGTATAGACTGAGGAGATAGGCTAGTATAGGCTCACATAGGCTACACAAGATCTGTATATAAGTGTAGACTGAAGAGATAGGCTAGTATAGGATCACATAGGCTACACAAGATCTGTATATAAGTATAGACTGGGGAGATAGGCTCACATAGGCTACACAAGATCTGTATATAAGTATAGACTGAGGAGATAGGCTAGTATAGGCTCACATAGGCTACACAAGATCTGTATATAAGTATAGACTGGGGAGATAGGCTAGTATAGGCTCACACAGGCTACACAAGATCTGTATATAAGTATAGACTGAGGAGATACGCTAGTATAGGCTCACATAGGCTACACCAGATCTGTATATAAGTATAGGCTGAGGAGATAGGCTAGTATAGGCTCACATAGGCTACACCAGATCTGTATATAAGTATAGACTGAGGAGATATACTAGTATAGGCTCACATAGGCTACACTAGATCTGTATATAAGTATAGACTGAGGAGATAGGCTAGTATAGGCTCACATAGGCTACACCAGATCTGTATATAAGTATAGACTGAGGAGATAGGCTAGTATAGGCTCACATAGGCTACACAAGATCTGTATATAAGTATAGGCTGAGGAGATAGGCTAGTATAGGCTCACATAGGCTACACCAGATCTGTATATAGGTATAGACTGAGGCGATAGGCTAGTATAGGCTCACATAGGCTACACAAGATCTGTATATAAGTATAGACTGAGGAGATAGGCTAGTATAGGCTCACATAGGCTACACCAGATCTGTATATAAGTATAGACTGAGGAGATATGCTAGTATAGGCTCACATAGGCTACACCAGATCTGTATATAAGTATAGACTGAGGAGATATGCTAGTATAGGCTCACATAGGCTACACAAGATCTGTATATAAGTATAGACTGAGGAGATAGGCTAGTATAGGCTCACATAGGCTACACCAGATCTGTATATAAGTATAGACTGAGGAGATAGGCTAGTATAGGCTCACATAGGCTACACAAGATCTGTATATAAGTATAGGCTGAGGAGATAGGCTAGTATAGGCTCACATAGGCTACACCAGATCTGTATATAAGTATAGGCTGAGGAGATATGCTAGTATAGGCTCACATAGGCTACACCAGATCTGTATATAAGTATAGACTGAGGAGATAGGCTAGTATAGGCTCACATAGTCTACACAAGATCTGTATATAAGTATAGACTGAGGAGATAGGCTAGTATAGGCTCACATAGGCTACACAAGATCTGTATATAAGTATAGACTGAGGAGATATGCTAGTATAGGCTCACATAGGCTACACAAGATCTGTATATAAGTATAGGCTGAGGAGATATGCTAGTATAGGCTCACATAGGCTACACCAGATCTGTATATAAGTTAGACTGAGGAGATAGGCTAGTATAGGCTCACATAGGCTACACCAGATCTGTATATAAGTATAGACTGAGGAGATATGCTAGTATAGGCTCACATAGGCTACACCAGATCTGTATATAAGTATAGACTGAGGAGATATGCTAGTATAGGCTCACATAGGCTACACAAGATCTGTATATAAGTATAGACTGAGGAGATATGCTAGTATAGGCTCACATAGGCTACACCAGATCTGTATATACGTATAGACTGAGGAGATATCCTAGTATAGGCTCACATAGGCTACACAAGATCTGTATATAAGTATAGACTGAGGAGATAGGCTAGTATAGGCTCACATAGGCTACACCAGATCTGTATATAAGTATAGACTGAGGAGATATGCTAGTATAGGCTCACATACGCTACACCAGATCTGTATATAAGTATAGACTGAGGAGATATGCTAGTATAGGCTCACATAGGCTACACCAGATCTGTATATAAGTATAGACTAATGAGATATGCTAGTATAGGCTCACATAGGCTACACCAGATCTGTATATAAGTATAGGCTGAGGAGATAGGCTAGTATAGGCTCACATAGGCTACACAAGATCTGTATATAAGTATAGACTGGGGAGATAGGCTAGTATAGGCTCACATAGGCTACACAAGATCTGTATATAAGTATAGACTGAGGAGATAGGCTAGTATAGGCTCACATAGGCTACACAAGATCTGTATATAAGTATAGACTGGGGAGATAGGCTAGTATAGGCTCACATAGGCTACACAAGATCTGTATATAAGTATAGACTGAGGAGATAGGCTAGTATAGGCTCACATAGGCTACACCAGATCTGTATATTAGTATAGACTGAGGAGATAGGCTAGTATAGGCTCACATAGGCTACACCAGATCTGTATATTAGTATAGACTGAGGAGATAGGCTAGTATAGGCTCACATAGGCTACACCAGATCTGTATATAAGTATAGACTGAGGAGATATGCTAGTATAGGCTCACATAGGCTACACAAGATCTGTATATAAGTATAGACTGAGGAGATATGCTAGTATAGGCTCACATAGGCTACACAAGATCTGTATATAAGTATAGACTGAGGAGATAGGCTAGTATAGGCTCACATAGGCTACACCAGATCTTTATATAAGTATAGACTGGGGAGATAGGCTAGTATAGGCTCACATAGGCTACACCAGATCTGTATATAAGTATAGACTGAGGAGATATGCTAGTATAGGCTCACATAGGCTACACCAGATCTGTATATAAGTATAGACTGGGGAGATAGGCTAGTATAGGCTCACATAGGCTACACCAGATCTGTATATAAGTATAGACTGAGGAGATAGGCTAGTATAGGCTCACATAGGCTACACAAGATCTGTATATAAGTATAGACTGAAGAGATAGGCTAGTATAGGATCACATAGGCTACACAAGATCTGTATATAAGTATAGACTGGGGAGATAGGCTCACATAGGCTACACAAGATCTGTATATAAGTATAGACTGAGGAGATAGGCTAGTATAGGCTCACATAGGCTACACAAGATCTGTATATAAGTATAGACTGGGGAGATAGGCTGGTATAGGCTCACATAGTCTACACAAGATCTGTATATAAGTATAGACTGACGAGATACGCTAGTATAGGCTCACATAGGCTACACCAGATCTGTATATAAGTATAGACTGAGGAGATATGCTAGTATAGGCTCACATAGGCTACACCAGATCTGTATATAAGTATAGACTGAGGAGATATGCTAGTATAGGCTCACATAGGCTACACAAGATCTGTATATAAGTATAGACTGAGGAGATAGGCTAGTATAGGCTCACATAGGCTACACCAGATCTGTATATAAGTATAGACTGAGGAGATATGCTAGTATAGTCTCACATAGGCTACACAAGATCTGTATATAAGTATAGGCTGAGGAGATAGGCTAGTATAGGCTCACATAGGCTACACCAGATCTGTATATAAGTATAGGCTGAGGAGATATGCTAGTATAGGCTCACATAGGCTACACCAGATCTGTATATAAGTATAGACTGAGGAGATAGGCTAGTATAGGCTCACATAGTCTACACAAGATCTGTATATAAGTATAGACTGAGGAGATAGGCTAGTATAGGCTCACATAGGCTACACAAGATCTGTATATAAGTATAGACTGAGGAGATATGCTAGTATAGGCTCACATAGGCTACACAAGATCTGTATATAAGTATAGGCTGAGGAGATATGCTAGTATAGGCTCACATAGGCTACACCAGATCTGTATATAAGTTAGACTGAGGAGATAGGCTAGTATAGGCTCACATAGGCTACACCAGATCTGTATATAAGTATAGACTGAGGAGATATGCTAGTATAGGCTCACATAGGCTACACCAGATCTGTATATAAGTATAGACTGAGGAGATATGCTAGTATAGGCTCACATAGGCTACACAAGATCTGTATATAAGTATAGACTGAGGAGATATGCTAGTATAGGCTCACATAGGCTACACCAGATCTGTATATACGTATAGACTGAGGAGATATCCTAGTATAGGCTCACATAGGCTACACAAGATCTGTATATAAGTATAGACTGAGGAGATAGGCTAGTATAGGCTCACATAGGCTACACCAGATCTGTACATAAGTATAGACTGAGGAGATATGCTAGTATAGGCTCACATACGCTACACCAGATCTGTATATAAGTATAGACTGAGGAGATATGCTAGTATAGGCTCACATAGGCTACACCAGATCTGTATATAAGTATAGACTAATGAGATATGCTAGTATAGGCTCACATAGGCTACACCAGATCTGTATATAAGTATAGGCTGAGGAGATAGGCTACTATAGGCTCACATAGGCTACACAAGATCTGTATATAAGTATAGACTGGGGAGATAGGCTAGTATAGGCTCACATAGGCTACACAAGATCTGTATATAAGTATAGACTGAGGAGATAGGCTAGTATAGGCTCACATAGGCTACACAAGATCTGTATATAAGTATAGACTGGGGAGATGGGCTAGTATAGGCTCACATAGGCTACACAAGATCTGTATATAAGTATAGACTGAGGAGATAGGCTAGTATAGGCTCACATAGGCTACACCAGATCTGTATATTAGTATAGACTGAGGAGATAGGCTAGTATAGGCTCACATAGGCTACACAAGATCTGTATATAAGTATAGACTGGGGAGATAGGCTAGTATAGGCTCACATAGGCTACACAAGATCTGTATATAAGTATAGACTGAGGAGATAGGCTAGTATAGGCTCACATAGGCTACACAAGATCTGTATATAAGTATAGACTGGGGAGATAGGCTAGTATAGGCTCACATAGGCTACACAAGATCTGTATATAAGTATAGACTGAGGAGATAGGCTAGTATAGGCTCACATAGGCTACACCAGATCTGTATATTAGTATAGACTGAGGAGATGGGCTAGTATAGGCTCACATAGGCTACACCAGATCTGTATATTAGTATAGACTGAGGAGATAGGCTAGTATAGGCTCACATAGGCTACACCAGATCTGTATATAAGTATAGACTGAGGAGATATGCTAGTATAGGCTCACATAGGCTACACAAGATCTGTATATAAGTATAGACTGAGGAGATATGCTAGTATAGGCTCACATAGGCTACACAAGATCTGTATATAAGTATAGACTGAGGAGATAGGCTAGTATAGGCTCACATAGGCTACACCAGATCTGTATATAAGTATAGACTGGGGAGATAGGCTAGTATAGGCTCACATAGGCTACACCAGATCTGTATATAAGTATAGACTGAGGAGATATGCTAGTATAGGCTCACATAGGCTACACCAGATCTGTATATAAGTATAGACTGAGGAGATAGGCTAGTATAGGCTCACATAGGCTACACAAGATCTGTATATAAGTGTAGACTGAAGAGATAGGCTAGTATAGGATCACATAGGCTACACAAGATCTGTATATAAGTATAGACTGGGGAGATAGGCTCACATAGGCTACACAAGATCTGTATATAAGTATAGACTGAGGAGATAGGCTAGTATAGGCTCACATAGGCTACACAAGATCTGTATATAAGTATAGACTGGGGAGATAGGCTAGTATAGGCTCACACAGGCTACACAAGATCTGTATATAAGTATAGACTGAGGAGATACGCTAGTATAGGCTCACATAGGCTACACCAGATCTGTATATAAGTATAGGGTGAGGAGATAGGCTAGTATAGGCTCACATAGGCTACACCAGATCTGTATATAAGTATAGACTGAGGAGATATACTAGTATAGGCTCACATAGGCTACACTAGATCTGTATATAAGTATAGACTGAGGAGATAGGCTAGTATAGGCTCACATAGGCTACACCAGATCTGTATATAAGTATAGACTGAGGAGATAGGCTAGTATAGGCTCACATAGGCTACACAAGATCTGTATATAAGTATAGGCTGAGGAGATAGGCTAGTATAGGCTCACATAGGCTACACCAGATCTGTATATAGGTATAGACTGAGGCGATAGGCTAGTATAGGCTCACATAGGCTACACAAGATCTGTATATAAGTATAGACTGAGGAGATAGGCTAGTATAGGCTCACATAGGCTACACCAGATCTGTATATAAGTATAGACTGAGGAGATATGCTAGTATAGGCTCACATAGGCTACACCAGATCTGTATATAAGTATAGACTGAGGAGATATGCTAGTATAGGCTCACATAGGCTACACAAGATCTGTATATAAGTATAGACTGAGGAGATAGGCTAGTATAGGCTCACATAGGCTACACCAGATCTGTATATAAGTATAGACTGAGGAGATATGCTAGTATAGTCTCACATAGGCTACACAAGATCTGTATATAAGTATAGGCTGAGGAGATAGGCTAGTATAGGCTCACATAGGCTACACCAGATCTGTATATAAGTATAGGCTGAGGAGATATGCTAGTATAGGCTCACATAGGCTACACCAGATCTGTATATAAGTATAGACTGAGGAGATAGGCTAGTATAGGCTCACATAGTCTACACAAGATCTGTATATAAGTATAGACTGAGGAGATAGGCTAGTATAGGCTCACATAGGCTACACAAGATCTGTATATAAGTATAGACTGAGGAGATATGCTAGTATAGGCTCACATAGGCTACACAAGATCTGTATATAAGTATAGGCTGAGGAGATATGCTAGTATAGGCTCACATAGGCTACACCAGATCTGTATATAAGTTAGACTGAGGAGATAGGCTAGTATAGGCTCACATAGGCTACACCAGATCTGTATATAAGTATAGACTGAGGAGATATGCTAGTATAGGCTCACATAGGCTACACCAGATCTGTATATAAGTATAGACTGAGGAGATATGCTAGTATAGGCTCACATAGGCTACACAAGATCTGTATATAAGTATAGACTGAGGAGATATGCTAGTATAGGCTCACATAGGCTACACCAGATCTGTATATACGTATAGACTGAGGAGATATCCTAGTATAGGCTCACATAGGCTACACAAGATCTGTATATAAGTATAGACTGAGGAGATAGGCTAGTATAGGCTCACATAGGCTACACCAGATCTGTATATAAGTATAGACTGAGGAGATATGCTAGTATAGGCTCACATACGCTACACCAGATCTGTATATAAGTATAGACTGAGGAGATATGCTAGTATAGGCTCACATAGGCTACACCAGATCTGTATATAAGTATAGACTAATGAGATATGCTAGTATAGGCTCACATAGGCTACACCAGATCTGTATATAAGTATAGGCTGAGGAGATAGGCTAGTATAGGCTCACATAGGCTACACAAGATCTGTATATAAGTATAGACTGGGGAGATAGGCTAGTATAGGCTCACATAGGCTACACAAGATCTGTATATAAGTATAGACTGAGGAGATAGGCTAGTATAGGCTCACATAGGCTACACAAGATCTGTATATAAGTATAGACTGGGGAGATAGGCTAGTATAGGCTCACATAGGCTACACAAGATCTGTATATAAGTATAGACTGAGGAGATAGGCTAGTATAGGCTCACATAGGCTACACCAGATCTGTATATTAGTATAGACTGAGGAGATAGGCTAGTATAGGCTCACATAGGCTACACCAGATCTGTATATTAGTATAGACTGAGGAGATAGGCTAGTATAGGCTCACATAGGCTACACCAGATCTGTATATAAGTATAGACTGAGGAGATATGCTAGTATAGGCTCACATAGGCTACACAAGATCTGTATATAAGTATAGACTGAGGAGATATGCTAGTATAGGCTCACATAGGCTACACAAGATCTGTATATAAGTATAGACTGAGGAGATAGGCTAGTATAGGCTCACATAGGCTACACCAGATCTTTATATAAGTATAGACTGGGGAGATAGGCTAGTATAGGCTCACATAGGCTACACCAGATCTGTATATAAGTATAGACTGAGGAGATATGCTAGTATAGGCTCACATAGGCTACACCAGATCTGTATATAAGTATAGACTGGGGAGATAGGCTAGTATAGGCTCACATAGGCTACACCAGATCTGTATATAAGTATAGACTGAGGAGATAGGCTAGTATAGGCTCACATAGGCTACACAAGATCTGTATATAAGTATAGACTGAAGAGATAGGCTAGTATAGGATCACATAGGCTACACAAGATCTGTATATAAGTATAGACTGGGGAGATAGGCTCACATAGGCTACACAAGATCTGTATATAAGTATAGACTGAGGAGATAGGCTAGTATAGGCTCACATAGGCTACACAAGATCTGTATATAAGTATAGACTGGGGAGATAGGCTGGTATAGGCTCACATAGGCTACACAAGATCTGTATATAAGTATAGACTGAGGAGATACGCTAGTATAGGCTCACATAGGCTACACCAGATCTGTATATAAGTATAGACTGAGGAGATATGCTAGTATAGGCTCACATAGGCTACACCAGATCTGTATATAAGTATAGACTGAGGAGATATGCTAGTATAGGCTCACATAGGCTACACAAGATCTGTATATAAGTATAGACTGAGGAGATAGGCTAGTATAGGCTCACATAGGCTACACCAGATCTGTATATAAGTATAGACTGAGGAGATATGCTAGTATAGTCTCACATAGGCTACACAAGATCTGTATATAAGTATAGGCTGAGGAGATAGGCTAGTATAGGCTCACATAGGCTACACCAGATCTGTATATAAGTATAGGCTGAGGAGATATGCTAGTATAGGCTCACATAGGCTACACCAGATCTGTATATAAGTATAGACTGAGGAGATAGGCTAGTATAGGCTCACATAGTCTACACAAGATCTGTATATAAGTATAGACTGAGGAGATAGGCTAGTATAGGCTCACATAGGCTACACAAGATCTGTATATAAGTATAGACTGAGGAGATATGCTAGTATAGGCTCACATAGGCTACACAAGATCTGTATATAAGTATAGGCTGAGGAGATATGCTAGTATAGGCTCACATAGGCTACACCAGATCTGTATATAAGTTAGACTGAGGAGATAGGCTAGTATAGGCTCACATAGGCTACACCAGATCTGTATATAAGTATAGACTGAGGAGATATGCTAGTATAGGCTCACATAGGCTACACCAGATCTGTATATAAGTATAGACTGAGGAGATATGCTAGTATAGGCTCACATAGGCTACACAAGATCTGTATATAAGTATAGACTGAGGAGATATGCTAGTATAGGCTCACATAGGCTACACCAGATCTGTATATACGTATAGACTGAGGAGATATCCTAGTATAGGCTCACATAGGCTACACAAGATCTGTATATAAGTATAGACTGAGGAGATAGGCTAGTATAGGCTCACATAGGCTACACCAGATCTGTACATAAGTATAGACTGAGGAGATATGCTAGTATAGGCTCACATACGCTACACCAGATCTGTATATAAGTATAGACTGAGGAGATATGCTAGTATAGGCTCACATAGGCTACACCAGATCTGTATATAAGTATAGACTAATGAGATATGCTAGTATAGGCTCACATAGGCTACACCAGATCTGTATATAAGTATAGGCTGAGGAGATAGGCTAGTATAGGCTCACATAGGCTACACAAGATCTGTATATAAGTATAGACTGGGGAGATAGGCTAGTATAGGCTCACATAGGCTACACAAGATCTGTATATAAGTATAGACTGAGGAGATAGGCTAGTATAGGCTCACATAGGCTACACAAGATCTGTATATAAGTATAGACTGGGGAGATAGGCTAGTATAGGCTCACATAGGCTACACAAGATCTGTATATAAGTATAGACTGAGGAGATAGGCTAGTATAGGCTCACATAGGCTACACCAGATCTGTATATTAGTATAGACTGAGGAGATAGGCTAGTATAGGCTCACATAGGCTACACCAGATCTGTATATTAGTATAGACTGAGGAGATAGGCTAGTATAGGCTCACATAGGCTACACCAGATCTGTATATAAGTATAGACTGAGGAGATATGCTAGTATAGGCTCACATAGGCTACACAAGATCTGTATATAAGTATAGACTGAGGAGATATGCTAGTATAGGCTCACATAGGCTACACAAGATCTGTATATAAGTATAGACTGAGGAGATAGGCTAGTATAGGCTCACATAGGCTACACCGGATCTGTATATAAGTATAGACTGGGGAGATAGGCTAGTATAGGCTCACATAGGCTACACCAGATCTGTATATAAGTATAGACTGAGGAGATATGCTAGTATAGGCTCACATAGGCTACACCAGATCTGTATATAAGTATAGACTGGGGAGATAGGCTAGTATAGGCTCACATAGGCTACACCAGATCTGTATATAAGTATAGACTGAGGAGATAGGCTAGTATAGGCTCACATAGGCTACACAAGATCTGTATATAAGTATAGACTGAAGAGATAGGCTAGTATAGGATCACATAGGCTACACAAGATCTGTATATAAGTATAGACTGGGGAGATAGGCTCACATAGGCTACACAAGATCTGTATATAAGTATAGACTGAGGAGATAGGCTAGTATAGGCTCACATAGGCTACACAAGATCTGTATATAAGTATAGACTGGGGAGATAGGCTGGTATAGGCTCACATAGGCTACACAAGATCTGTATATAAGTATAGACTGAGGAGATACGCTAGTATAGGCTCACATAGGCTACACCAGATCTGTATATAAGTATAGGCTGAGGAGATAGGCTAGTATAGGCTCACATAGGCTACACCAGATCTGTATATAAGTATAGACTGAGGAGATATACTAGTATAGGCTCACATAGGCTACACTAGATCTGTATATAAGTATAGACTGAGGAGATAGGCTAGTATAGGCTCACATAGGCTACACCAGATCTGTATATAAGTATAGACTGAGGAGATAGGCTAGTATAGGCTCACATAGGCTACACAAGATCTGTATATAAGTATAGGCTGAGGAGATAGGCTAGTATAGGCTCACATAGGCTACACCAGATCTGTATATAAGTATAGACTGAGGCGATAGGCTAGTATAGGCTCACATAGGCTACACAAGATCTGTATATAAGTATAGACTGAGGAGATAGGCTAGTATAGGCTCACATAGGCTACACCAGATCTGTATATAAGTATAGACTGAGGAGATATGCTAGTATAGGCTCACATAGGCTACACCAGATCTGTATATAAGTATAGACTGAGGAGATATGCTAGTATAGGCTCACATAGGCTACACAAGATCTGTATATAAGTATAGACTGAGGAGATAGGCTAGTATAGGCTCACATAGGCTACACCAGATCTGTATATAAGTATAGACTGAGGAGATATGCTAGTATAGTCTCACATAGGCTACACAAGATCTGTATATAAGTATAGGCTGAGGAGATAGGCTAGTATAGGCTCACATAGGCTACACCAGATCTGTATATAAGTATAGGCTGAGGAGATATGCTAGTATAGGCTCACATAGGCTACACCAGATCTGTATATAAGTATAGACTGAGGAGATAGGCTAGTATAGGCTCACATAGGCTACACAAGATCTGTATATAAGTATAGACTGAGGAGATAGGCTAGTATAGGCTCACATAGGCTACACAAGATCTGTATATAAGTATAGACTGAGGAGATATGCTAGTATAGGCTCACATAGGCTACACAAGATCTGTATATAAGTATACGCTGAGGAGATATGCTAGTATAGGCTCACATAGGCTACACCAGATCTGTATATAAGTTAGACTGAGGAGATAGGCTAGTATAGGCTCACATAGGCTACACCAGATCTGTATATAAGTATAGACTGAGGAGATATGCTAGTATAGGCTCACATAGGCTACACCAGATCTGTATATAAGTATAGACTGAGGAGATATGCTAGTATAGGCTCACATAGGCTACACAAGATCTGTATATAAGTATAGACTGCGGAGATACGCTAGTATAGGCTCACATAGGCTACACCAGATCTGTATATACGTATAGACTGAGGAGATATCCTAGTATAGGCTCACATAGGCTACACAAGATCTGTATATAAGTATAGACTGAGGAGATAGGCTAGTATAGGCTCACATAGGCTACACCAGATCTGTATATAAGTATAGACTGAGGAGATATGCTAGTATAGGCTCACATAGGCTACACCAGATCTGTATATAAGTATAGACTGAGGAGATATGCTAGTATAGGCTCACATAGGCTACACCAGATCTGTATATAAGTATAGACTAATGAGATATGCTAGTATAGGCTCACATAGGCTACACCAGATCTGTATATAAGTATAGGCTGAGGAGATAGGCTAGTATAGGCTCACATAGGCTACACAAGATCTGTATATAAGTATAGACTGGGGAGATAGGCTAGTATAGGCTCACATAGGCTACACAAGATCTGTATATAAGTATAGACTGAGGAGATAGGCTAGTATAGGCTCACATAGGCTACACAAGATCTGTATATAAGTATAGACTGGGGAGATAGGCTAGTATAGGCTCACATAGGCTACACAAGATCTGTATATAAGTATAGACTGAGGAGATAGGCTAGTATAGGCTCACATAGGCTACACCAGATCTGTATATTAGTATAGACTGAGGAGATAGGCTAGTATAGGCTCACATAGGCTACACCAGATCTGTATATTAGTATAGACTGAGGAGATAGGCTAGTATGGGCTCACATAGGCTACACCAGATCTGTATGTAAGTATAGACTGAGGAGATAGGCTAGTATAGGCTCACATAGGCTACACCAGATCTGTATATAAGTATAGATTGAGGAGATAGGCTAGTATAGGCTCACATAGGCTACACCAGATCTGTATATAAGTATAGGCTGAGGAGATAGGCTAGTATAGACTCACATAGGCTACACCAGATCTGTATATTAGTATAGACTGAGGAGATAGGCTAGTATAGGCTCACATAGGCTACAGCAGATCTGTATATTAGTATAGACTGAGGAGATAGGCTAGTATAGACTCACATAGGCTACACCAGATCTGTGTATAAGTATAGGCTGAGGAGATAGGCTAGTATAGGCTCACATAGGCTACACCAGATCTGTATATAAGTATAGGCTGAGGAGATAGGCTAGTATAGGCTCACATAGGCTACACAAGGTCTGTATATAAGTATAGACTGAGGAGATATGCTAGTATAGGCTCACATAGGCTACACCAGATCTGTATATAAGTATAGACTGAGGAGATAGGCTAGTATAGGCTCACATAGGCTACACAAGATCTGTATATAAGTATAGACTGAGGAGATAGGCTAGTATAGGCTCACATAGGCTACACCAGATCTGTATATAAGTATAGACTGGGGAGATAGGCTAGTATAGGCTCGCATAGGCTACACCAGATCTGTATATAAGTATAGACTGAGGAGATATGCTAGTATAGGCCCACATAGGCTACACCAGATCTGTATATAAGCATAGACTGGGGAGATAGGCTAGTATAGGCTCACATAGGCTACACCAGATCTGTATATAAGTATAGACTGAGGAGATAGGCTAGTATAGGCTCACATAGGCTACACAAGATCTGTATATAAGTGTAGACTGAAGAGATAGGCTAGTATAGGATCACATAGGCTACACAAGATCTGTATATAAGTATAGACTGGGGAGATAGGCTCACATAGGCTACACAAGATCTGTATATAAGTATAGACTGAGGAGATAGGCTAGTATAGGCTCACATAGGCTACACAAGATCTGTATATAAGTATAGACTGGGGAGATAGGCTAGTATAGGCTCACACAGGCTACACAAGATCTGTATATAAGTATAGACTGAGGAGATACGCTAGTATAGGCTCACATAGGCTACACCAGATCTGTATATAAGTATAGGCTGAGGAGATAGGCTAGTATAGGCTCACATAGGCTACACCAGATCTGTATATAAGTATAGACTGAGGAGATATACTAGTATAGGCTCACATAGGCTACACTAGATCTGTATATAAGTATAGACTGAGGAGATAGGCTAGTATAGGCTCACATAGGCTACACCAGATCTGTATATAAGTATAGACTGAGGAGATAGGCTAGTATAGGCTCACATAGGCTACACAAGATCTGTATATAAGTATAGGCTGAGGAGATAGGCTAGTATAGGCTCACATAGGCTACACCAGATCTGTATATAGGTATAGACTGAGGCGATAGGCTAGTATAGGCTCACATAGGCTACACAAGATCTGTATATAAGTATAGACTGAGGAGATAGGCTAGTATAGGCTCACATAGGCTACACCAGATCTGTATATAAGTATAGACTGAGGAGATATGCTAGTATAGGCTCACATAGGCTACACCAGATCTGTATATAAGTATAGACTGAGGAGATATGCTAGTATAGGCTCACATAGGCTACACAAGATCTGTATATAAGTATAGACTGAGGAGATAGGCTAGTATAGGCTCACATAGGCTACACCAGATCTGTATATAAGTATAGACTGAGGAGATATGCTAGTATAGTCTCACATAGGCTACACAAGATCTGTATATAAGTATAGCCTGAGGAGATAGGCTAGTATAGGCTCACATAGGCTACACCAGATCTGTATATAAGTATAGGCTGAGGAGATATGCTAGTATAGGCTCACATAGGCTACACCAGATCTGTATATAAGTATGGACTGAGGAGATAGGCTAGTATAGGCTCACATAGTCTACACAAGATCTGTATATAAGTATAGACTGAGGAGATAGGCTAGTATAGGCTCACATAGGCTACACAAGATCTGTATATAAGTATAGACTGAGGAGATATGCTAGTATAGGCTCACATAGGCTACACAAGATCTGTATATAAGTATAGGCTGAGGAGATATGCTAGTATAGGCTCACATAGGCTACACCAGATCTGTATATAAGTTAGACTGAGGAGATAGGCTAGTATAGGCTCACATAGGCTACACCAGATCTGTATATAAGTATAGACTGAGGAGATATGCTAGTATAGGCTCACATAGGCTACACCAGATCTGTATATAAGTATAGACTGAGGAGATATGCTAGTATAGGCTCACATAGGCTACACAAGATCTGTATATAAGTATAGACTGAGGAGATATGCTAGTATAGGCTCACATAGGCTACACCAGATCTGTATATACGTATAGACTGAGGAGATATCCTAGTATAGGCTCACATAGGCTACACAAGATCTGTATATAAGTATAGACTGAGGAGATAGGCTAGTATAGGCTCACATAGGCTACACCAGATCTGTATATAAGTATAGACTGAGGAGATATGCTAGTATAGGCTCACATACGCTACACCAGATCTGTATATAAGTATAGACTGAGGACATATGCTAGTATAGGCTCACATAGGCTACACCAGATCTGTATATAAGTATAGACTAATGAGATATGCTAGTATAGGCTCACATAGGCTACACCAGATCTGTATATAAGTATAGGCTGAGGAGATAGGCTAGTATAGGCTCACATAGGCTACACAAGATCTGTATATAAGTATAGACTGGGGAGATAGGCTAGTATAGGCTCACATAGGCTACACAAGATCTGTATATAAGTATAGACTGAGGAGATAGGCTAGTATAGGCTCACATAGGCTACACAAGATCTGTATATAAGTATAGACTGGGGAGATAGGCTAGTATAGGCTCACATAGGCTACACAAGATCTGTATATAAGTATAGACTGAGGAGATAGGCTAGTATAGGCTCACATAGGCTACACCAGATCTGTATATTAGTATAGACTGAGGAGATAGGCTAGTATAGGCTCACATAGGCTACACCAGATCTGTATATTAGTATAGACTGAGGAGATAGGCTAGTATAGGCTCACATAGGCTACACCAGATCTGTATATAAGTATAGACTGAGGAGATATGCTAGTATAGGCTCACATAGGCTACACAAGATCTGTATATAAGTATAGACTGAGGAGATATGCTAGTATAGGCTCACATAGGCTACACAAGATCTGTATATAAGTATAGACTGAGGAGATAGGCTAGTATAGGCTCACATAGGCTACACCAGATCTGTATATAAGTATAGACTGGGGAGATAGGCTAGTATAGGCTCACATAGGCTACACCAGATCTGTATATAAGTATAGACTGAGGAGATATGCTAGTATAGGCTCACATAGGCTACACCAGATCTGTATATAAGTATAGACTGGGGAGATAGGCTAGTATAGGCTCACATAGGCTACACCAGATCTGTATATAAGTATAGACTGAGGAGATAGGCTAGTATAGGCTCACATAGGCTACACAAGATCTGTATATAAGTATAGACTGAAGAGATAGGCTAGTATAGGATCACATAGGCTACACAAGATCTGTATATAAGTATAGACTGGGGAGATAGGCTCACATAGGCTACACAAGATCTGTATATAAGTATAGACTGAGGAGATAGGCTAGTATAGGCTCACATAGGCTACACAAGATCTGTATATAAGTATAGACTGGGGAGATAGGCTGGTATAGGCTCACATAGGCTACACAAGATCTGTATATAAGTATAGACTGAGGAGATACGCTAGTATAGGCTCACATAGGCTACACCAGATCTGTATATAAGTATAGACTGAGGAGATATGCTAGTATAGGCTCACATAGGCTACACCAGATCTGTATATAAGTATAGACTGAGGAGATATGCTAGTATAGGCTCACATAGGCTACACAAGATCTGTATATAAGTATAGACTGAGGAGATAGGCTAGTATAGGCTCACATAGGCTACACCAGATCTGTATATAAGTATAGACTGAGGAGATATGCTAGTATAGTCTCACATAGGCTACACAAGATCTGTATATAAGTATAGGCTGAGGAGATAGGCTAGTATAGGCTCACATAGGCTACACCAGATCTGTATATAAGTATAGGCTGAGGAGATATGCTAGTATAGGCTCACATAGGCTACACCAGATCTGTATATAAGTATAGGCTGAGGAGATATGCTAGTATAGGCTCACATAGGCTACACCAGATCTGTATATAAGTTAGACTGAGGAGATAGGCTAGTATAGGCTCACATAGGCTACACCAGATCTGTATATAAGTATAGACTGAGGAGATATGCTAGTATAGGCTCACATAGGCTACACCAGATCTGTATATAAGTATAGACTGAGGAGATATGCTAGTATAGGCTCACATAGGCTACACAAGATCTGTATATAAGTATAGACTGAGGAGATATGCTAGTATAGGCTCACATAGGCTACACCAGATCTGTATATACGTATAGACTGAGGAGATATCCTAGTATAGGCTCACATAGGCTACACAAGATCTGTATATAAGTATAGACTGAGGAGATAGGCTAGTATAGGCTCACATAGGCTACACCAGATCTGTATATAAGTATAGACTGAGGAGATATGCTAGTATAGGCTCACATACGCTACACCAGATCTGTATATAAGTATAGACTGAGGACATATGCTAGTATAGGCTCACATAGGCTACACCAGATCTGTATATAAGTATAGACTAATGAGATATGCTAGTATAGGCTCACATAGGCTACACCAGATCTGTATATAAGTATAGGCTGAGGAGATAGGCTAGTATAGGCTCACATAGGCTACACAAGATCTGTATATAAGTATAGACTGGGGAGATAGGCTAGTATAGGCTCACATAGGCTACACAAGATCTGTATATAAGTATAGACTGAGGAGATAGGCTAGTATAGGCTCACATAGGCTACACAAGATCTGTATATAAGTATAGACTGGGGAGATAGGCTAGTATAGGCTCACATAGGCTACACAAGATCTGTATATAAGTATAGACTGAGGAGATAGGCTAGTATAGGCTCACATAGGCTACACCAGATCTGTATATTAGTATAGACTGAGGAGATAGGCTAGTATAGGCTCACATAGGCTACACCAGATCTGTATATTAGTATAGACTGAGGAGATAGGCTAGTATAGGCTCACATAGGCTACACCAGATCTGTATATAAGTATAGACTGAGGAGATATGCTAGTATAGGCTCACATAGGCTACACAAGATCTGTATATAAGTATAGACTGAGGAGATATGCTAGTATAGGCTCACATAGGCTACACAAGATCTGTATATAAGTATAGACTGAGGAGATAGGCTAGTATAGGCTCACATAGGCTACACCAGATCTGTATATAAGTATAGACTGGGGAGATAGGCTAGTATAGGCTCACATAGGCTACACCAGATCTGTATATAAGTATAGACTGAGGAGATATGCTAGTATAGGCTCACATAGGCTACACCAGATCTGTATATAAGTATAGACTGGGGAGATAGGCTAGTATAGGCTCACATAGGCTACACCAGATCTGTATATAAGTATAGACTGAGGAGATAGGCTAGTATAGGCTCACATAGGCTACACAAGATCTGTATATAAGTATAGACTGAAGAGATAGGCTAGTATAGGATCACATAGGCTACACAAGATCTGTATATAAGTATAGACTGGGGAGATAGGCTCACATAGGCTACACAAGATCTGTATATAAGTATAGACTGAGGAGATAGGCTAGTATAGGCTCACATAGGCTACACAAGATCTGTATATAAGTATAGACTGGGGAGATAGGCTGTTATAGGCTCACATAGGCTACACAAGATCTGTATATAAGTATAGACTGAGGAGATACGCTAGTATAGGCTCACATAGGCTACACCAGATCTGTATATAAGTATAGACTGAGGAGATATGCTAGTATAGGCTCACATAGGCTACACCAGATCTGTATATAAGTATAGACTGAGGAGATATGCTAGTATAGGCTCACATAGGCTACACCAGATCTGTATATAAGTATAGACTGAGGAGATATGCTAGTATAGGCTCACATAGGCTACACAAGATCTGTATATAAGTATAGACTGAGGAGATATGCTAGTATAGGCTCACATAGGCTACACAAGATCTGTATATAAGTATAGACTGAGGAGATAGGCTAGTATAGGCTCACATAGGCTACACCAGATCTGTATATAAGTATAGACTGGGGAGATAGGCTAGTATAGGCTCACATAGGCTACACCAGATCTGTATATAAGTATAGACTGAGGAGATATGCTAGTATAGGCTCACATAGGCTACACCAGATCTGTATATAAGTATAGACTGGGGAGATAGGCTAGTATAGGCTCACATAGGCTACACCAGATCTGTATATAAGTATAGACTGAGGAGATAGGCTAGTATAGGCTCACATAGGCTACACAAGATCTGTATATAAGTATAGACTGAAGAGATAGGCTAGTATAGGATCACATAGGCTACACAAGATCTGTATATAAGTATAGACTGGGGAGATAGGCTCACATAGGCTACACAAGATCTGTATATAAGTATAGACTGAGGAGATAGGCTAGTATAGGCTCACATAGGCTACACAAGATCTGTATATAAGTATAGACTGGGGAGATAGGCTGGTATAGGCTCACATAGGCTACACAAGATCTGTATATAAGTATAGACTGAGGAGATACGCTAGTATAGGCTCACATAGGCTACACCAGATCTGTATATAAGTATAGACTGAGGAGATATGCTAGTATAGGCTCACATAGGCTACACCAGATCTGTATATAAGTATAGACTGAGGAGATATGCTAGTATAGGCTCACATAGGCTACACAAGATCTGTATATAAGTATAGACTGAGGAGATAGGCTAGTATAGGCTCACATAGGCTACACCAGATCTGTATATAAGTATAGACTGAGGAGATATGCTAGTATAGTCTCACATAGGCTACACAAGATCTGTATATAAGTATAGGCTGAGGAGATAGGCTAGTATAGGCTCACATAGGCTACACCAGATCTGTATATAAGTATAGGCTGAGGAGATATGCTAGTATAGGCTCACATAGGCTACACCAGATCTGTATATAAGTATAGGCTGAGGAGATATGCTAGTATAGGCTCACATAGGCTACACCAGATCTGTATATAAGTTAGACTGAGGAGATAGGCTAGTATAGGCTCACATAGGCTACACCAGATCTGTATATAAGTATAGACTGAGGAGATATGCTAGTATAGGCTCACATAGGCTACACCAGATCTGTATATAAGTATAGACTGAGGAGATATGCTAGTATAGGCTCACATAGGCTACACAAGATCTGTATATAAGTATAGACTGAGGAGATATGCTAGTATAGGCTCACATAGGCTACACCAGATCTGTATATACGTATAGACTGAGGAGATATCCTAGTATAGGCTCACATAGGCTACACAAGATCTGTATATAAGTATAGACTGAGGAGATAGGCTAGTATAGGCTCACATAGGCTACACCAGATCTGTATATAAGTATAGACTGAGGAGATATGCTAGTATAGGCTCACATACGCTACACCAGATCTGTATATAAGTATAGACTGAGGACATATGCTAGTATAGGCTCACATAGGCTACACCAGATCTGTATATAAGTATAGACTAATGAGATATGCTAGTATAGGCTCACATAGGCTACACCAGATCTGTATATAAGTATAGGCTGAGGAGATAGGCTAGTATAGGCTCACATAGGCTACACAAGATCTGTATATAAGTATAGACTGGGGAGATAGGCTAGTATAGGCTCACATAGGCTACACAAGATCTGTATATAAGTATAGACTGAGGAGATAGGCTAGTATAGGCTCACATAGGCTACACAAGATCTGTATATAAGTATAGACTGGGGAGATAGGCTAGTATAGGCTCACATAGGCTACACAAGATCTGTATATAAGTATAGACTGAGGAGATAGGCTAGTATAGGCTCACATAGGCTACACCAGATCTGTATATTAGTATAGACTGAGGAGATAGGCTAGTATAGGCTCACATAGGCTACACCAGATCTGTATATTAGTATAGACTGAGGAGATAGGCTAGTATAGGCTCACATAGGCTACACCAGATCTGTATATAAGTATAGACTGAGGAGATATGCTAGTATAGGCTCACATAGGCTACACAAGATCTGTATATAAGTATAGACTGAGGAGATATGCTAGTATAGGCTCACATAGGCTACACAAGATCTGTATATAAGTATAGACTGAGGAGATAGGCTAGTATAGGCTCACATAGGCTACACCAGATCTGTATATAAGTATAGACTGGGGAGATAGGCTAGTATAGGCTCACATAGGCTACACCAGATCTGTATATAAGTATAGACTGAGGAGATATGCTAGTATAGGCTCACATAGGCTACACCAGATCTGTATATAAGTATAGACTGGGGAGATAGGCTAGTATAGGCTCACATAGGCTACACCAGATCTGTATATAAGTATAGACTGAGGAGATAGGCTAGTATAGGCTCACATAGGCTACACAAGATCTGTATATAAGTATAGACTGAAGAGATAGGCTAGTATAGGATCACATAGGCTACACAAGATCTGTATATAAGTATAGACTGGGGAGATAGGCTCACATAGGCTACACAAGATCTGTATATAAGTATAGACTGAGGAGATAGGCTAGTATAGGCTCACATAGGCTACACAAGATCTGTATATAAGTATAGACTGGGGAGATAGGCTGTTATAGGCTCACATAGGCTACACAAGATCTGTATATAAGTATAGACTGAGGAGATACGCTAGTATAGGCTCACATAGGCTACACCAGATCTGTATATAAGTATAGACTGAGGAGATATGCTAGTATAGGCTCACATAGGCTACACCAGATCTGTATATAAGTATAGACTGAGGAGATATGCTAGTATAGGCTCACATAGGCTACACAAGATCTGTATATAAGTATAGACTGAGGAGATAGGCTAGTATAGGCTCACATAGGCTACACCAGATCTGTATATAAGTATAGACTGAGGAGATATGCTAGTATAGTCTCACATAGGCTACACAAGATCTGTATATAAGTATAGGCTGAGGAGATAGGCTAGTATAGGCTCACATAGGCTACACCAGATCTGTATATAAGTATAGGCTGAGGAGATATGCTAGTATAGGCTCACATAGGCTACACCAGATCTGTATATAAGTATAGACTGAGGAGATAGGCTAGTATAGGCTCACATAGTCTACACAAGATCTGTATATAAGTATAGACTGAGGAGATAGGCTAGTATAGGCTCACATAGGCTACACAAGATCTGTATATAAGTATAGACTGAGGAGATATGCTAGTATAGGCTCACATAGGCTACACCAGATCTGTATATACGTATAGACTGAGGAGATATCCTAGTATAGGCTCACATAGGCTACACAAGATCTGTATATAAGTATAGACTGAGGAGATAGGCTAGTATAGGCTCACATAGGCTACACCAGATCTGTATATAGGTATAGACTGAGGAGATATGCTAGTATAGGCTCACATACGCTACACCAGATCTGTATATAAGTATAGACTGAGGAGATATGCTAGTATAGGCTCACATAGGCTACACCAGATCTGTATATAAGTATAGACTAATGAGATATGCTAGTATAGGCTCACATAGGCTACACCAGATCTGTATATAAGTATAGGCTGAGGAGATAGGCTAGTATAGGCTCACATAGGCTACACAAGATCTGTATATAAGTATAGACTGGGGAGATAGGCTAGTATAGGCTCACATAGGCTACACAAGATCTGTATATAAGTATAGACTGAGGAGATAGGCTAGTATAGGCTCACATAGGCTACACAAGATCTGTATATAAGTATAGACTGGGGAGATAGGCTAGTATAGGCTCACATAGGCTACACAAGATCTGTATATAAGTATAGACTGAGGAGATAGGCTAGTATAGGCTCACATAGGCTACACCAGATCTGTATATTAGTATAGACTGAGGAGATAGGCTAGTATAGGCTCACATAGGCTACACCAGATCTGTATATTAGTATAGACTGAGGAGATAGGCTAGTATAGGCTCACATAGGCTACACCAGATCTGTATATAAGTATAGACTGAGGAGATATGCTAGTATAGGCTCACATAGGCTACACAAGATCTGTATATAAGTATAGACTGAGGAGATATGCTAGTATAGGCTCACATAGGCTACACAAGATCTGTATATAAGTATAGACTGAGGAGATAGGCTAGTATAGGCTCACATAGGCTACACCAGATCTGTATATAAGTATAGACTGGGGAGATAGGCTAGTATAGGCTCACATAGGCTACACCAGATCTGTATATAAGTATAGACTGAGGAGATATGCTAGTATAGGCTCACATAGGCTACACCAGATCTGTATATAAGTATAGACTGGGGAGATAGGCTAGTATAGGCTCACATAGGCTACACCAGATCTGTATATAAGTATAGACTGAGGAGATAGGCTAGTATAGGCTCACATAGGCTACACAAGATCTGTATATAAGTGTAGACTGAAGAGATAGGCTAGTATAGGATCACATAGGCTACACAAGATCTGTATATAAGTATAGACTGGGGAGATAGGCTCACATAGGCTACACAAGATCTGTATATAAGTATAGACTGAGGAGATAGGCTAGTATAGGCTCACATAGGCTACACAAGATCTGTATATAAGTATAGACTGGGGAGATAGGCTAGTATAGGCTCACACAGGCTACACAAGATCTGTATATAAGTATAGACTGAGGAGATACGCTAGTATAGGCTCACATAGGCTACACCAGATCTGTATATAAGTATAGGCTGAGGAGATAGGCTAGTATAGGCTCACATAGGCTACACCAGATCTGTATATAAGTATAGACTGAGGAGATATACTAGTATAGGCTCACATAGGCTACACTAGATCTGTATATAAGTATAGACTGAGGAGATAGGCTAGTATAGGCTCACATAGGCTACACCAGATCTGTATATAAGTATAGACTGAGGAGATAGGCTAGTATAGGCTCACATAGGCTACACAAGATCTGTATATAAGTATAGGCTGAGGAGATAGGCTAGTATAGGCTCACATAGGCTACACCAGATCTGTATATAGGTATAGACTGAGGCGATAGGCTAGTATAGGCTCACATAGGCTACACAAGATCTGTATATAAGTATAGACTGAGGAGATAGGCTAGTATAGGCTCACATAGGCTACACCAGATCTGTATATAAGTATAGACTGAGGAGATATGCTAGTATAGGCTCACATAGGCTACACCAGATCTGTATATAAGTATAGACTGAGGAGATATGCTAGTATAGGCTCACATAGGCTACACAAGATCTGTATATAAGTATAGACTGAGGAGATAGGCTAGTATAGGCTCACATAGGCTACACCAGAGCTGTATATAAGTATAGACTGAGGAGATATGCTAGTATAGTCTCACATAGGCTACACAAGATCTGTATATAAGTATAGGCTGAGGAGATAGGCTAGTATAGGCTCACATAGGCTACACCAGATCTGTATATAAGTATAGGCTGAGGAGATATGCTAGTATAGGCTCACATAGGCTACACCAGATCTGTATATAAGTATAGACTGAGGAGATAGGCTAGTATAGGCTCACATAGTCTACACAAGATCTGTATATAAGTATAGACTGAGGAGATAGGCTAGTATAGGCTCACATAGGCTACACAAGATCTGTATATAAGTATAGACTGAGGAGATATGCTAGTATAGGCTCACATAGGCTACACAAGATCTGTATATAAGTATAGGCTGAGGAGATATGCTAGTATAGGCTCACATAGGCTACACCAGATCTGTATATAAGTTAGACTGAGGAGATAGGCTAGTATAGGCTCACATAGGCTACACCAGATCTGTATATAAGTATAGACTGAGGAGATATGCTAGTATAGGCTCACATAGGCTACACCAGATCTGTATATAAGTATAGACTGAGGAGATATGCTAGTATAGGCTCACATAGGCTACACAAGATCTGTATATAAGTATAGACTGAGGAGATATGCTAGTATAGGCTCACATAGGCTACACCAGATCTGTATATACGTATAGACTGAGGAGATATCCTAGTATAGGCTCACATAGGCTACACAAGATCTGTATATAAGTATAGACTGAGGAGATAGGCTAGTATAGGCTCACATAGGCTACACCAGATCTGTATATAAGTATAGACTGAGGAGATATGCTAGTATAGGCTCACATAGGCTACACCAGATCTGTATATAAGTATAGACTGAGGAGATATGCTAGTATAGGCTCACATAGGCTACACCAGATCTGTATATAAGTATAGACTAATGAGATATGCTAGTATAGGCTCACATAGGCTACACCAGATCTGTATATAAGTATAGGCTGAGGAGATAGGCTAGTATAGGCTCACATAGGCTACACAAGATCTGTATATAAGTATAGACTGGGGAGATAGGCTAGTATAGGCTCACATAGGCTACACAAGATCTGTATATAAGTATAGACTGAGGAGATAGGCTAGTATAGGCTCACATAGGCTACACAAGATCTGTATATAAGTATAGACTGGGGAGATAGGCTAGTATAGGCTCACATAGGCTACACAAGATCTGTATATAAGTATAGACTGAGGAGATAGGCTAGTATAGGCTCACATAGGCTACACCAGATCTGTATATTAGTATAGACTGAGGAGATAGGCTAGTATAGGCTCACATAGGCTACACCAGATCTGTATATTAGTATAGACTGAGGAGATAGGCTAGTATAGGCTCACATAGGCTACACCAGATCTGTATATAAGTATAGACTGAGGAGATATGCTAGTATAGGCTCACATAGGCTACACAAGATCTGTATATAAGTATAGACTGAGGAGATATGCTAGTATAGGCTCACATAGGCTACACAAGATCTGTATATAAGTATAGACTGAGGAGATAGGCTAGTATAGGCTCACATAGGCTACACCAGATCTTTATATAAGTATAGACTGGGGAGATAGGCTAGTATAGGCTCACATAGGCTACACCAGATCTGTATATAAGTATAGACTGAGGAGATATGCTAGTATAGGCTCACATAGGCTACACCAGATCTGTATATAAGTATAGACTGGGGAGATAGGCTAGTATAGGCTCACATAGGCTACACCAGATCTGTATATAAGTATAGACTGAGGAGATAGGCTAGTATAGGCTCACATAGGCTACACAAGATCTGTATATAAGTATAGACTGAAGAGATAGGCTAGTATAGGATCACATAGGCTACACAAGATCTGTATATAAGTATAGACTGGGGAGATAGGCTCACATAGGCTACACAAGATCTGTATATAAGTATAGACTGAGGAGATAGGCTAGTATAGGCTCACATAGGCTACACAAGATCTGTATATAAGTATAGACTGGGGAGATAGGCTGGTATAGGCTCACATAGGCTACACAAGATCTGTATATAAGTATAGACTGAGGAGATACGCTAGTATAGGCTCACATAGGCTACACCAGATCTGTATATAAGTATAGACTGAGGAGATATGCTAGTATAGGCTCACATAGGCTACACCAGATCTGTATATAAGTATAGACTGAGGAGATATGCTAGTATAGGCTCACATAGGCTACACAAGATCTGTATATAAGTATAGACTGAGGAGATAGGCTAGTATAGGCTCACATAGGCTACACCAGATCTGTATATAAGTACAGACTGAGGAGATATGCTAGTATAGTCTCACATAGGCTACACAAGATCTGTATATAAGTATAGGCTGAGGAGATAGGCTAGTATAGGCTCACATAGGCTACACCAGATCTGTATATAAGTATAGGCTGAGGAGATATGCTAGTATAGGCTCACATAGGCTACACCAGATCTGTATATAAGTATAGACTGAGGAGATAGGCTAGTATAGGCTCACATAGTCTACACAAGATCTGTATATAAGTATAGACTGAGGAGATAGGCTAGTATAGGCTCACATAGGCTACACAAGATCTGTATATAAGTATAGACTGAGGAGATATGCTAGTATAGGCTCACATAGGCTACACAAGATCTGTATATAAGTATAGGCTGAGGAGATATGCTAGTATAGGCTCACATAGGCTACACCAGATCTGTATATAAGTTAGACTGAGGAGATAGGCTAGTATAGGCTCACATAGGCTACACCAGATCTGTATATAAGTATAGACTGAGGAGATATGCTAGTATAGGCTCACATAGGCTACACCAGATCTGTATATAAGTATAGACTGAGGAGATATGCTAGTATAGGCTCACATAGGCTACACAAGATCTGTATATAAGTATAGACTGAGGAGATATGCTAGTATAGGCTCACATAGGCTACACCAGATCTGTATATACGTATAGACTGAGGAGATATCCTAGTATAGGCTCACATAGGCTACACAAGATCTGTATATAAGTATAGACTGAGGAGATAGGCTAGTATAGGCTCACATAGGCTACACCAGATCTGTACATAAGTATAGACTGAGGAGATATGCTAGTATAGGCTCACATACGCTACACCAGATCTGTATATAAGTATAGACTGAGGAGATATGCTAGTATAGGCTCACATAGGCTACACCAGATCTGTATATAAGTATAGACTAATGAGATATGCTAGTATAGGCTCACATAGGCTACACCAGATCTGTATATAAGTATAGGCTGAGGAGATAGGCTAGTATAGGCTCACATAGGCTACACAAGATCTGTATATAAGTATAGACTGGGGAGATAGGCTAGTATAGGCTCACATAGGCTACACAAGATCTGTATATAAGTATAGACTGAGGAGATAGGCTAGTATAGGCTCACATAGGCTACACAAGATCTGTATATAAGTATAGACTGGGGAGATAGGCTAGTATAGGCTCACATAGGCTACACAAGATCTGTATATAAGTATAGACTGAGGAGATAGGCTAGTATAGGCTCACATAGGCTACACCAGATCTGTATATTAGTATAGACTCAGGAGATAGGCTAGTATAGGCTCACATAGGCTACACCAGATCTGTATATTAGTATAGACTGAGGAGATAGGCTAGTATAGGCTCACATAGGCTACACCAGATCTGTATATAAGTATAGACTGAGGAGATATGCTAGTATAGGCTCACATAGGCTACACAAGATCTGTATATAAGTATAGACTGAGGAGATATGCTAGTATAGGCTCACATAGGCTACACAAGATCTGTATATAAGTATAGACTGAGGAGATAGGCTAGTATAGGCTCACATAGGCTACACCGGATCTGTATATAAGTATAGACTGGGGAGATAGGCTAGTATAGGCTCACATAGGCTACACCAGATCTGTATATAAGTATAGACTGAGGAGATATGCTAGTATAGGCTCACATAGGCTACACCAGATCTGTATATAAGTATAGACTGGGGAGATAGGCTAGTATAGGCTCACATAGGCTACACCAGATCTGTATATAAGTATAGACTGAGGAGATAGGCTAGTATAGGCTCACATAGGCTACACAAGATCTGTATATAAGTATAGACTGAAGAGATAGGCTAGTATAGGATCTCATAGGCTACACAAGATCTGTATATAAGTATAGACTGGGGAGATAGGCTCACATAGGCTACACAAGATCTGTATATAAGTATAGACTGAGGAGATAGGCTAGTATAGGCTCACATAGGCTACACAAGATCTGTATATAAGTATAGACTGGGGAGATAGGCTGGTATAGGCTCACATAGGCTACACAAGATCTGTATATAAGTATAGACTGAGGAGATACGCTAGTATAGGCTCACATAGGCTACACCAGATCTGTATATAAGTATAGGCTGAGGAGATAGGCTAGTATAGGCTCACATAGGCTACACCAGATCTGTATATAAGTATAGACTGAGGAGATATACTAGTATAGGCTCACATAGGCTACACTAGATCTGTATATAAGTATAGACTGAGGAGATAGGCTAGTATAGGCTCACATAGGCTACACCAGATCTGTATATAAGTATAGACTGAGGAGATAGGCTAGTATAGGCTCACATAGGCTACACAAGATCTGTATATAAGTATAGGCTGAGGAGATAGGCTAGTATAGGCTCACATAGGCTACACCAGATCTGTATATAAGTATAGACTGAGGCGATAGGCTAGTATAGGCTCACATAGGCTACACAAGATCTGTATATAAGTATAGACTGAGGAGATAGGCTAGTATAGGCTCACATAGGCTACACCAGATCTGTATATAAGTATAGACTGAGGAGATATGCTAGTATAGGCTCACATAGGCTACACCAGATCTGTATATAAGTATAGACTGAGGAGATATGCTAGTATAGGCTCACATAGGCTACACAAGATCTGTATATAAGTATAGACTGAGGAGATAGGCTAGTATAGGCTCACATAGGCTACACCAGATCTGTATATAAGTATAGACTGAGGAGATATGCTAGTATAGTCTCACATAGGCTACACAAGATCTGTATATAAGTATAGGCTGAGGAGATAGGCTAGTATAGGCTCACATAGGCTACACCAGATCTGTATATAAGTATAGGCTGAGGAGATATGCTAGTATAGGCTCACATAGGCTACACCAGATCTGTATATAAGTATAGACTGAGGAGATAGGCTAGTATAGGCTCACATAGGCTACACAAGATCTGTATATAAGTATAGACTGAGGAGATAGGCTAGTATAGGCTCACATAGGCTACACAAGATCTGTATATAAGTATAGACTGAGGAGATATGCTAGTATAGGCTCACATAGGCTACACAAGATCTGTATATAAGTATACGCTGAGGAGATATGCTAGTATAGGCCCACATAGGCTACACCAGATCTGTATATAAGTTAGACTGAGGAGATAGGCTAGTATAGGCTCACATAGGCTACACCAGATCTGTATATAAGTATAGACTGAGGAGATATGCTAGTATAGGCTCACATAGGCTACACCAGATCTGTATATAAGTATAGACTGAGGAGATATGCTAGTATAGGCTCACATAGGCTACACAAGATCTGTATATAAGTATAGACTGCGGAGATACGCTAGTATAGGCTCACATAGGCTACACCAGATCTGTATATACGTATAGACTGAGGAGATATCCTAGTATAGGCTCACATAGGCTACACAAGATCTGTATATAAGTATAGACTGAGGAGATAGGCTAGTATAGGCTCACATAGGCTACACCAGATCTGTATATAAGTATAGACTGAGGAGATATGCTAGTATAGGCTCACATAGGCTACACCAGATCTGTATATAAGTATAGACTGAGGAGATATGCTAGTATAGGCTCACATAGGCTACACCAGATCTGTATATAAGTATAGACTAATGAGATATGCTAGTATAGGCTCACATAGGCTACACCAGATCTGTATATAAGTATAGGCTGAGGAGATAGGCTAGTATAGGCTCACATAGGCTACACAAGATCTGTATATAAGTATAGACTGGGGAGATAGGCTAGTATAGGCTCACATAGGCTACACAAGATCTGTATATAAGTATAGACTGAGGAGATAGGCTAGTATAGGCTCACATAGGCTACACAAGATCTGTATATAAGTATAGACTGGGGAGATAGGCTAGTATAGGCTCACATAGGCTACACAAGATCTGTATATAAGTATAGACTGAGGAGATAGGCTAGTATAGGCTCACATAGGCTACACCAGATCTGTATATTAGTATAGACTGAGGAGATAGGCTAGTATAGGCTCACATAGGCTACACCAGATCTGTATATTAGTATAGACTGAGGAGATAGGCTAGTATGGGCTCACATAGGCTACACCAGATCTGTATGTAAGTATAGACTGAGGAGATAGGCTAGTATAGGCTCACATAGGCTACACCAGATCTGTATATAAGTATAGATTGAGGAGATAGGCTAGTATAGGCTCACATAGGCTACACCAGATCTGTATATAAGTATAGGCTGAGGAGATAGGCTAGTATAGACTCACATAGGCTACACCAGATCTGTATATTAGTATAGACTGAGGAGATAGGCTAGTATAGGCTCACATAGGCTACAGCAGATCTGTATATTAGTATAGACTGAGGAGATAGGCTAGTATAGACTCACATAGGCTACACCAGATCTGTGTATAAGTATAGGCTGAGGAGATAGGCTAGTATAGGCTCACATAGGCTACACCAGATCTGTATATAAGTATAGGCTGAGGAGATAGGCTAGTATAGGCTCACATAGGCTACACAAGGTCTGTATATAAGTATAAACTGAGGAGATATGCTAGTATAGGCTCACATAGGCTACACCAGATCTGTATATAAGTATAGACTGAGGAGATAGGCTAGTATAGGCTCACATAGGCTACACAAGATCTGTATATAAGTATAGACTGAGGAGATAGGCTAGTATAGGCTCACATAGGCTACACCAGATCTGTATATAAGTATAGACTGGGGAGATAGGCTAGTATAGGCTCACATAGGCTACACCAGATCTGTATATAAGTATAGACTGAGGAGATATGCTAGTATAGGCTCACATAGGCTACACCAGATCTGTATATAAGTATAGACTGGGGAGATAGGCTAGTATAGGCTCACATAGGCTACACCAGATCTGTATATAAGTATAGACTGAGGAGATAGGCTAGTATAGGCTCACATAGGCTACACAAGATCTGTATATAAGTATAGACTGAAGAGATAGGCTAGTATAGGATCACATAGGCTACACAAGATCTGTATATAAGTATAGACTGGGGAGATAGGCTCACATAGGCTACACAAGATCTGTATATAAGTATAGACTGAGGAGATAGGCTAGTATAGGCTCACATAGGCTACACAAGATCTGTATATAAGTATAGACTGAGGAGATACGCTAGTATAGGCTCACATAGGCTACACCAGATCTGTATATAAGTATAGGCTGAGGAGATAGGCTAGTATAGGCTCACATAGGCTACACCAGATCTGTATATAAGTATAGACTGAGGAGATATACTAGTATAGGCTCACATAGGCTACACTAGATCTGTATATAAGTATAGACTGAGGAGATAGGCTAGTATAGGCTCACATAGGCTACACCAGATCTGTATATAAGTATAGACTGAGGAGATAGGCTAGTATAGGCTCACATAGGCTACACAAGATCTGTATATAAGTATAGGCTGAGGAGATAGGCTAGTATAGGCTCACATAGGCTACACCAGATCTGTATATAAGTATAGACTGAGGCGATAGGCTAGTATAGGCTCACATAGGCTACACAAGATCTGTATATAAGTATAGACTGAGGAGATAGGCTAGTATAGGCTCACATAGGCTACACCAGATCTGTATATAAGTATAGACTGAGGAGATATGCTAGTATAGGCTCACATAGGCTACACCAGATCTGTATATAAGTATAGACTGAGGAGATATGCTAGTATAGGCTCACATAGGCTACACAAGATCTGTATATAAGTATAGACTGAGGAGATAGGCTAGTATAGGCTCACATAGGCTACACCAGATCTGTATATAAGTATAGACTGAGGAGATATGCTAGTATAGTCTCACATAGGCTACACAAGATCTGTATATAAGTATAGGCTGAGGAGATAGGCTGGTATAGGCTCACATAGGCTACACCAGATCTGTATATAAGTATAGGCTGAGGAGATATGCTAGTATAGGCTCACATAGGCTACACCAGATCTGTATATAAGTATAGACTGAGGAGATAGGCTAGTATAGGCTCACATAGGCTACACAAGATCTGTATATAAGTATAGACTGAGGAGATAGGCTAGTATAGGCTCACATAGGCTACACAAGATCTGTATATAAGTATAGACTGAGGAGATATGCTAGTATAGGCTCACATAGGCTACACAAGATCTGTATATAAGTATAGGCTGAGGAGATATGCTAGTATAGGCTCACATAGGCTACACCAGATCTGTATATAAGTTAGACTGAGGAGATAGGCTAGTATAGGCTCACATAGGCTACACCAGATCTGTATATAAGTATAGACTGAGGAGATATGCTAGTATAGGCTCACATAGGCTACACCAGATCTGTATATAAGTATAGACTGAGGAGATATGCTAGTATAGGCTCACATAGGCTACACAAGATCTGTATATAAGTATAGACTGAGGAGATATGCTAGTATAGGCTCACATAGGCTACACCAGATCTGTATATACGTATAGACTGAGGAGATATCCTAGTATAGGCTCACATAGGCTACACAAGATCTGTATATAAGTATAGACTGAGGAGATAGGCTAGTATAGGCTCACATAGGCTACACCAGATCTGTATATAAGTATAGACTGAGGAGATATGCTAGTATAGGCTCACATAGGCTACACCAGATCTGTATATAAGTATAGACTGAGGAGATATGCTAGTATAGGCTCACATAGGCTACACCAGATCTGTATATAAGTATAGACTAATGAGATATGCTAGTATAGGCTCACATAGGCTACACCAGATCTGTATATAAGAATAGGCTGAGGAGATAGGCTAGTATAGGCTCACATAGGCTACACAAGATCTGTATATAAGTATAGACTGGGGAGATAGGCTAGTATAGGCTCACATAGGCTACACAAGATCTGTATATAAGTATAGACTGAGGAGATAGGCTAGTATAGACTCACATAGGCTACACAAGATCTGTATATAAGTATAGACTGAGGAGATATGCTAGTATAGGCTCACATAGGCTACACAAGATCTGTATATAAGTATAGACTAATGAGATATGCTAGTATAGGCTCACATAGGCTACACCAGATCTGTATATAAGTATAGGCTGAGGAGATAGGCTAGTATAGGCTCACATAGGCTACACAAGATCTGTATATAAGTATAGACTGGGGAGATAGGCTAGTATAGACTCACATAGGCTACACCAGATCTGTATATTAGTATAGACTGAGGAGATAGGCTAGTATAGGCTCACATAGGCTACAGCAGATCTGTATATTAGTATAGACTGAGGAGATAGGCTAGTATAGACTCACATAGGCTACACCAGATCTGTGTATAAGTATAGGCTGAGGAGATAGGCTAGTATAGGCTCACATAGGCTACACCAGATCTGTATATAAGTATAGGCTGAGGAGATAGGCTAGTATAGGCTCACATAGGCTACACAAGGTCTGTATATAAGTATAAACTGAGGAGATATGCTAGTATAGGCTCACATAGGCTACACCAGATCTGTATATAAGTATAGACTGAGGAGATAGGCTAGTATAGGCTCACATAGGCTACACAAGATCTGTATATAAGTATAGACTGAGGAGATAGGCTAGTATAGGCTCACATAGGCTACACCAGATCTGTATATAAGTATAGACTGGGGAGATAGGCTAGTATAGGCTCACATAGGCTACACCAGATCTGTATATAAGTATAGACTGAGGAGATATGCTAGTATAGGCTCACATAGGCTACACCAGATCTGTATATAAGTATAGACTGGGGAGATAGGCTAGTATAGGCTCACATAGGCTACACCAGATCTGTATATAAGTATAGACTGAGGAGATAGGCTAGTATAGGCTCACATAGGCTACACAAGATCTGTATATAAGTATAGACTGAAGAGATAGGCTAGTATAGGATCACATAGGCTACACAAGATCTGTATATAAGTATAGACTGGGGAGATAGGCTCACATAGGCTACACAAGATCTGTATATAAGTATAGACTGAGGAGATAGGCTAGTATAGGCTCACATAGGCTACACAAGATCTGTATATAAGTATAGACTGAGGAGATACGCTAGTATAGGCTCACATAGGCTACACCAGATCTGTATATAAGTATAGGCTGAGGAGATAGGCTAGTATAGGCTCACATAGGCTACACCAGATCTGTATATAAGTATAGACTGAGGAGATATACTAGTATAGGCTCACATAGGCTACACTAGATCTGTATATAAGTATAGACTGAGGAGATAGGCTAGTATAGGCTCACATAGGCTACACCAGATCTGTATATAAGTATAGACTGAGGAGATAGGCTAGTATAGGCTCACATAGGCTACACAAGATCTGTATATAAGTATAGGCTGAGGAGATAGGCTAGTATAGGCTCACATAGGCTACACCAGATCTGTATATAAGTATAGACTGAGGCGATAGGCTAGTATAGGCTCACATAGGCTACACAAGATCTGTATATAAGTATAGACTGAGGAGATAGGCTAGTATAGGCTCACATAGGCTACACCAGATCTGTATATAAGTATAGACTGAGGAGATATGCTAGTATAGGCTCACATAGGCTACACCAGATCTGTATATAAGTATAGACTGAGGAGATATGCTAGTATAGGCTCACATAGGCTACACAAGATCTGTATATAAGTATAGACTGAGGAGATAGGCTAGTATAGGCTCACATAGGCTACACCAGATCTGTATATAAGTATAGACTGAGGAGATATGCTAGTATAGTCTCACATAGGCTACACAAGATCTGTATATAAGTATAGGCTGAGGAGATAGGCTGGTATAGGCTCACATAGGCTACACCAGATCTGTATATAAGTATAGGCTGAGGAGATATGCTAGTATAGGCTCACATAGGCTACACCAGATCTGTATATAAGTATAGACTGAGGAGATAGGCTAGTATAGGCTCACATAGGCTACACAAGATCTGTATATAAGTATAGACTGAGGAGATAGGCTAGTATAGGCTCACATAGGCTACACAAGATCTGTATATAAGTATAGACTGAGGAGATATGCTAGTATAGGCTCACATAGGCTACACAAGATCTGTATATAAGTATAGGCTGAGGAGATATGCTAGTATAGGCTCACATAGGCTACACCAGATCTGTATATAAGTTAGACTGAGGAGATAGGCTAGTATAGGCTCACATAGGCTACACCAGATCTGTATATAAGTATAGACTGAGGAGATATGCTAGTATAGGCTCACATAGGCTACACCAGATCTGTATATAAGTATAGACTGAGGAGATATGCTAGTATAGGCTCACATAGGCTACACAAGATCTGTATATAAGTATAGACTGAGGAGATATGCTAGTATAGGCTCACATAGGCTACACCAGATCTGTATATACGTATAGACTGAGGAGATATCCTAGTATAGGCTCACATAGGCTACACAAGATCTGTATATAAGTATAGACTGAGGAGATAGGCTAGTATAGGCTCACATAGGCTACACCAGATCTGTATATAAGTATAGACTGAGGAGATATGCTAGTATAGGCTCACATAGGCTACACCAGATCTGTATATAAGTATAGACTGAGGAGATATGCTAGTATAGGCTCACATAGGCTACACCAGATCTGTATATAAGTATAGACTAATGAGATATGCTAGTATAGGCTCACATAGGCTACACCAGATCTGTATATAAGAATAGGCTGAGGAGATAGGCTAGTATAGGCTCACATAGGCTACACAAGATCTGTATATAAGTATAGACTGGGGAGATAGGCTAGTATAGGCTCACATAGGCTACACAAGATCTGTATATAAGTATAGACTGAGGAGATAGGCTAGTATAGACTCACATAGGCTACACAAGATCTGTATATAAGTATAGACTGAGGAGATATGCTAGTATAGGCTCACATAGGCTACACAAGATCTGTATATAAGTATAGACTAATGAGATATGCTAGTATAGGCTCACATAGGCTACACCAGATCTGTATATAAGTATAGGCTGAGGAGATAGGCTAGTATAGGCTCACATAGGCTACACAAGATCTGTATATAAGTATAGACTGGGGAGATAGGCTAGTATAGACTCACATAGGCTACACCAGATCTGTATATAAGTATAGACTGAGGAGATATGCTAGTATAGGCTCACATAGGCTACACCAGATCTGTATATAAGTATAGACTAATGAGATATGCTAGTATAGGCTCACATAGGCTACACCAGATCTGTATATAAGTATAGGCTGAGGAGATAGGCTAGTATAGGCTCACATAGGCTACACAAGATCTGTATATAAGTATAGACTGGGGAGATAGGCTAGTATAGGCTCACATAGGCTACACAAGATCTGTATATAAGTATAGACTGAGGAGATATGCTAGTATAGGCTCACATAGGCTACACAAGATCTGTATATAAGTATAGACTGAGGAGATATGCTAGTATAGGCTCACATAGGCTACACAAGATCTGTATATAAGTATAGACTGAGGAGAGTGGCTAGAATAGGCTCACATAGGCTACACCAGATCTGTATATAAGTATAGGCTGAGGAGATATGCTAGTATAGGCTCACATAGGCTACACAAGATCTGTATATAAGTATAGACTGAGGAGATAGGCTAGTATAGTCTCACATAGGCTACACAAGATCTGTATATAAGTATAGACTGAGGAGATAGGCTAGTATAGGCTCACATAGGCTACACCAGATCTGTATATAAGTATAGACTGAGGAGATAGGCTAGTATAGGCTCACATAGGCTACACCAGATCTGTATATAAGTATAGACTGAGGAGATAGGCTAGTATAGGCTCACATAGGCTACACAAGATCTGTATATAAGTATAGACTGAGGAGATAGGCTAGTATAGGCTCACATAGGTTACACCAGATCTGTATATAAGCATAGACTGAGGAGATATGCTAGTATAGGCTCACATAGGCTACACCAGATCTGTATATAAGTATAGACTGAGGAGATAGGCTAGTATAGGCTCACATAGGCTACACCAGATCTGTATATAAGTATAGACTGAGGAGATAGGCTAGTATAGGCTCACATAGGCTACACCAGATCTGTATGTAAGTATAGACTGAGGACATAGGCTAGTATAGGCTCACATAGGCTACACCAGATCTGTATGTAAGTATAGACTGAGGAGATAGGCTAGTATAGGCTCACATAGGCTACACCAGATCTGTATATAAGTATAGACTGAGGAGATAGGCTAGTATAGGCTCACATAGGCTACACCAGATCTGTATGTAAGTATAGACTGAGGAGATAGGCTAGTATAGGCTCACATAGGCTACACCAGATCTGTATATAAATATAGGCTGAGGAGATAGGCTAGTATAGGCTCACATAGGCTACACCAGATCTGTATATAAGTATAGACTGAGGAGATAGGCTAGTATAGGCTCACATAGGCTACACCAGATCTGTATATAAGTATAGACTGAGGAGATAGGCTAGTATAGGCTCACATAGGCTACACCAGATCTGTATATAAGTATAGACTGAGGAGATAGGCTAGTATAGGCTCACATAGGCTACACAAGATTTGTATATAAGTATAGACTGTGGAGATATGCTAGTATAGGCTCACATAGGCTACACCAGATCTGTATATAAGTATAGACTGAGGAGATAGGCTAGTATAGGCTCACATAGGCTACACCAGATCTGTATATAAGTATAGACTGAGGAGATAGGCTAGTATAGGCTCACATAGGCTACACAAGATTTGTATATAAGTATAGACTGAGGAGATATGCTAGTATAGGCTCACATAGGCTACACCAGATCTGTATATAAGTATAGACTGAGGAGATAGGCTAGTTTAGGCTCACATAGGCTACACCAGATCTGTATATAAGTATAGACTGGGGAGATAGGCTAGTATAGGCTCACATAGGCTACACCAGATCTGTATATAAGTATAGACTGGGGAGATAGGCTAGTATAGGCTCACATAGGCTACACCAGATCTGTATATAAGTATAGACTGAGGAGATATGCTAGTATAGGCTCACATAGGCTACACCAGATCTGTATATAAGTATAGACTGGGGAGATAGGCTAGTATAGGCTCACATAGGCTACACCAGATCTGTATATAAGTATAGACTGGGGAGATAGGCTAGTATAGGCTCACATAGGCTACACCAGATCTGTATATAAGTATAGACTGAGGAGATATGCTAGTATAGTCTCACATAGGCTACACCAGATCTGTATTTAAGTATAGACTGAGGAGATATGCTAGTATAGTCTCACATAGGCTACACAAGATCTGTATATAAGTATAGACTGAGGAGATAGGCTAGTATAGGCTCACATAGGCTACACAAGATCTGTATATAAGTATAGACTGAGGAGATAGGCTAGTATAGTCTCACATAGGCTACACCAGATCTGTATATAAGTATAGACTGGGGAGATAGGCTAGTATAGGCTCACATAGGCTACACCAGATCTGTATATAAGTATAGGCTGAGGAGATATGCTAGTATAGGCTCACATAGGCTACACCAGATCTGTATATAAGTATAGACTGGGGAGATAGGCTAGTATAGGCTCACATAGGCTACACCAGATCTGTATATTAGTATAGACTGAGGAGATAGGCTAGTATAGGCTCACATAGGCTACACCAGATCTGTATATTAGTATAGACTGAGGAGATAGGCTAGTATAGGCTCACATAGGCTACACCAGATCTGTATATAAGTATAGGCTGAGGAGATAGGCTAGTATAGGCTCACATAGGCTACACAAGATCTGTATATAAGTATAGACTGAGGAGATAGGCTAGTATAGGCTCACATAGGCTACACGAGATCTGTATATAAGTATAGGCTGAGGAGATATGCTAGTATAGGCTCACATAGGCTACACCAGATCTGTATATTAGTATAGACTGAGGAGATAGGCTAGTATAGGCTCACATAGGCTACACCAGATCTGTATATAAGTATAGGCTGAGGAGATAGGCTAGTATAGGCTCACATAGGCTACACAAGATCTGTATATAAGTATAGACTGAGGAGATAGGCTAGTATAGGCTCACATAGGCTACACCAGATCTGTATATAAGTATGGGCTGAGGAGATAGGCTAGTATAGGCTCACATAGGCTACACCAGATCTGTATATAAGTATAGACTGGGGAGATAGGCTAGTATAGGATCACATAGGCTACACCAGATCTGTATATAAGTATAGGCTGAGGAGATATGCTAGTATAGGCTCACATAGGCTACACCAGATCTGTATATAAGTATAGACTGAGGAGATATGCTAGTATAGGCTCACATAGGCTACACCAGATCTGTATACTCAGGGGTCTCCGTCTAGGGGATATGTGGATGGTGACCACAAGGTACCCAAGCTAAGCAGAACATTACTTTCACTTACTGGTGTTTTGCTCCTCACTGTAACTTTTCTATCTGTCCTTACCTTGGTCATCTCTTGTTCACTTACGACCCTGATGCTATTAGTGTTCTTGAGGGCTAGGGAGTCTTTATTTTTCCAACCTCTCCATTTCTCTATAAAATCTTAACCCCTAACATGCTGACCTGTCATGGCATGTAATACATCCTCTGATTGGTAATCAGAGGATATGGTCGGTGAATTTATTTTGATAGCTCTCCCGGTCAGGTCAGTGAGACGCGTAAACCAACAGGTGTGGTCCTCCAGACATTCTGGTGGTTGTGAGAGAGTGATGTGACCGCCAAAACATAAAAATATGGTGCTCTCTATAAAACGGTTACTATTACTGCTAAGTCTCTTCAATATTTATGAAATATGACTCGAGGGGTAAAATGTTCCGGAGTTAAAATAGTCCCCCATTCGGATCTCCGGACGGGGACTACTTCTCGAGAACCAAAATATTAATAGATCTAACATCAGAATTCTAAAATGGAACGCAAGTGGTCTCACCCAAACAAAAAGAATAGAACTGAATGAAATTGTATTTGACTATAACATACATATATTTGTCATACAAGAAGCAAATCTAACAAATGACCAACTTAAATACTTCAATTTTACTGAATTTTTACTACACTTACTACCCAAAAATAGATAAGTAGTGGAATATTAGTTGGAGTCAAAAATGATATTAAACTCTCCTTTCAAATTGTTAAAGAAATGGATAACACAGATAAAGCTGAATTAATAAAGCTAAATTTTTGGGATAACAAAACACATCTTCATTTATACAGTATTTACAATCCTCCCAGGAATGAACTAGATCTCTCACTTATTGAACAATTAAAATGATCATAATTGGGGATTTCAATGTCCATTTCAAAAGATGGGGTTATGAAAAAGTGGATTCTACAGGGCAGATAGTGGAAGAATTTTTGAATATCACAATCCTTGAATAGATTTATGATAAAGAAGATCCCAAAACCGTCATAAATTACTCTTGGAGCAGGCAGTAACCCAGACCTCTTGTTAGCTATAACAGATATTGTTTCAAAAATTAAAAAACAAGTTATAGAAGACCCAAGTTCTGGTCACAGAGCAGTATTTGCTGATATAAAACTAGATAACACAAATAACAGTCAAAATCACACAAATCTGTATTGGAACTTCAAAAAAATCAGATTGGAACAAATATAAAACTGAACTGGAACATACATTTAAAGAACAAACTCACAGCTGCATGACCACCCAGATCATATGAACAAAAATTTCTGTAAAGTCATCCTAGAAACCACAAAAAAGCATATTCCTCATAGAAGAATAAAAAATTTCAAACCCTTTTGGAACCCCCAGTTAGAAGAACTGAAAAAAGCAAAGGGATATAGCTAGAAATACAGCTGAACAAACAAAAAACATATCAGATACACAAATATGGCGAAAGAAATGTGCCTCACTAAAAAAAGAATTTAATACAGCTTAAAAGAATCACTTTAATAATTTTTTTAAAAAAATGGATTATAGGACAGATGGCAACGAAGTCCGTAAGTTCATAAAAAAGGTCAAGGACAGGAGAGAATGCAACAACACACCTATCATACACAACAATAAAATATTAACAAATGATGCAGCCATTGCCGAAACATTCAATAAATATTATGCTAATTCACATAAAGTAACAAGAAATAATGAAAAGAAACGTCAACAATTTAAGAAAGATTTGAAACAAGAAAGAGAATGTGATCCTAACACTCAATACAATATCTTTTATCAACATTTTAATATACAAGAACTGAACATTGCAGTTAATAATGAAGAAAGATAAAACAGCATTAGAAATAAAAGTTATAGACCAATAGCTCTTACTAGCATAATAGCAAAAGTGATGGAAAGAATGGTGTCAAACAGGTTAAATTGGTTTCTAGAATCCCAAAATTTAATTTCCCCATGTCAAGCGGGATTCAGAGAGTTCCACTCTACAAATGAACAAGTCTTACTTCTCAGTCAAGAAATCAAAGACTCTTTCAATAGAAACGAGGATAATGTATCAGTTTTTATTGATTTCCAAAGTGCATATGTTTCTACATGCAGAACAAAACTGCTAAAGAAAGTAAAAAAAATAGGGATACAAGGTCCAGTGTTTTCATGGCTATGTCATTTCCTAACACAATGCTTTATTGCAACCAGATATGGAAGAAATATATTTAAATATAAACAAGTACACCGTGGCTTGCCACAAGGTGCAGTGCTCAGCAATACACTTTTTAATATATTTATTAACGATCTACCACAACAAATACAAGAATCAGGTGTGAAGTGTGCAATATTTGCTGATGACTTAGTAATGTGGACTTCAAAACCAAAAAGCAAAAGTACAGAACTAGAAAAAACCATGCAATAATCCTTAACCAACTTACAAAAGTGGACCACAGAAAATTTAATGACTGTTAATACAACAAAATCAAACTACCAAATCTTTTCACTAAGAAAAAAACCACTAAAAATAAAACTAAATTTTGAGGGTCAACAATTACCAGAAACAAAGGAAGCAAAGCATTTAGGAGTTACATTTGATACCAAACTTACATGGATCAAACAAATAGAAAATGTAATACAAAGAACAGAGAGGCGCCTTTCACTGTTAAAACGTCTAACAGGAATGAAGTGGGGATGTTCCAGAGCAACTCTTAACACAACATACAATGTATATATAAAGCCATTATTTACTTACTGCAGCGAAGCCCTTGTAACAACAAACACAAACAAAATTCAAATCTTTTAAAACCAAAGTCTGAGACTAATTACAGGTGCTATCAAAACCACACCAATAGCAGCTATGGAAATACTAATCAACCAATGCCCCATTGAATATGAAATAGAAAAAACAGCTCTTACTCAACACGAAAAGTTGATCAGACTCCCATTCAATACATGGCACAAGAGAAATTTTACACATACACTAAAGACTCAGGAGAGCTTTCTTTCCAAAATTCAAGACATCAAGAAGGATGTACACCTTCATAATTCAAAGGAAAACTTCATATCTAAAGTCAATCCAACACATACATTAGACATCACATATTATTTACACCTAACAGAAGAAGTTAAAAGTGATACTCCAACTAGTGTTCTAAAATTATTGGCGTTAGAGACAATCCATACTAGATTTCCAGAACATAAATGGCTCCATATTTATACTGATGGATCATTGATATCAAACCAAGATGGAGCAGGGGCTGGAGTCACATGTCACCTCTTTTCCTATTACAAATCTTTAAGTCATGGAACTACAAACTTTGATGGAGAAATTGAAGCAATTCGAATGGCCCTACAAAATCTTTTGTACAGAATTTCACATTTTCAGCAAGCAGTTATTCTCTCAGATTCCAGGGCGGCAATTATAGCAATTACTTCCAAGTTGTCACCAAAAAACCAAACTATTATAGAATGTTGGATAATGCTTAGCCATCTAACAGCACTTCAAAAACACCTAGTCTTCCAATGGATACCGGCTCACTGTGGACTGAGTGGTAATGAGAAAGCTGATTTTCTTGCAAAAAAGGGTACCGGCAATGTGCAGAAATCAATAGTTAATCTACCATTTTATGCAGCTAAAAGATTAGTCAACTCTGAATTCAAAAAAATTATTGAAAAATATTACTATGAAAAATCAAAAAATAAAAGATGGGAATTACCAAACATTCAAACAGTAATTCCTGAGTATCCTCGAAAAACAGCAGTTGCAACCTTCAGGTTGATTACAGGACATGATTGTCTGGCAAAACATTTAAACAGAATTGGTATATATTCTTCACCACTCTGTCCTATATTGGATCTGCAAGAGGAAATGGATCGAGACCACCTTCAAATATGCCCGGCCACTTCTAGTGCCCCATCCATCAGTGAAAAATATTGGAGAGCAAGAGGATTAATGACTTCATTGTCAGAAATCCAGTATTAGCTAACAACAACATATTTTAATCTTATCTTTTATTACCACAATATATATAATATTATCAATTATTGCACTCTAGACAAAAGGCAACTTTATATTAATTCAATGAAAAATTGAACCTATCAACAGTGAAGCAACAGAATCTAAAATAAACAAATTTAAAGATTAAGAGCTTCACTTATCTTAGTAATTGCTGCAACTTGTTGAAATACTACACAAACATGTTTCATGATAATTCCATCACATTTCCAATGCTCTATTTAAAACAACTATGATAGCTACAGATGCTCAACTACTTAATTTGTCTGTCGCCCACCTCTGAAAACAAAACAAACCTATAAATGCAATCAATAGGTGATATTCATTTTCATAAAACAGGGACCATGTTATGAATTTTTTTTTTTTTTTTTTTTTTTTAATTTATTTATTATTTGAAGTCGCTTCAACATAAAAGTCATATCGCGACTAAACATTGAGGAAAAAAAGGAGGAAACATATCATGAATTTTGTTATACCACCTATCAATGTATTTGTAAGTTCCTTTTTTTTTTCAAAGGTTGGTGACACAGAAATATTACGTAGTTGAGCTTCTGTAGCTATAGTAATTGTTTTAAATAGAGCATTGAAAATGTGATAGAATTATCACGAAACATGTGTGTGTGTAATACTTCAAGAACTTGCAGCAAATACTAAGGTAAGCGAAGGTAAGTCTCTAAATTTGTTTTTATTTTACATCCATTTTACGTTTGTGGCTATTGATTAAACAAAGGAAGTCTGTTCCTTGATGCCTCTGTTTAGTCTGTTATTATTTTTGAGGGTTTCGAAAGAAGCTGCTTCACGTGTTTGTCTTCATTATCAACATTTTCTCAACTGGCATTCGAAGAGGAAGAATCTGTTGTGGTTGTGACTGTGTCGCTATCTTAATTGCTGGATTTAAACTTCAGGATGTCGTCTGCTTGGGATATTTACAAATTCATGGCTAGATCAACATCTTTGTGTGTTTTTTAGCACAGTTTAACATGCAGGTTAATAAACATACTGCTGATAGATGAAGCATTCAAAAAGGAACTCAACATATCAAGACAGTAGCAACAGAAAACAGATTTAGTGGACGGACTCATAAGAAAATATAACAGATAGAAGACTTCACAACTCAGATTCCACCGTAGGATGCACAACAAAGTAACGTTAAGCTAGCCCCTGAGAAACCTGCTAAACCATCTGTTGAAAGGCACAGTACAACCACTTCAAAATCCACTGTGTACCAAATAAAATACAAACACTGCCCAGAAATATACGTTGGTCAAACTAAAGGGAACCTGGAAACAAGACTTAAGGAACATAAAACTTAAACTGACAAATCAGCCATAGACAACTCAACACAACATAAAACTACAGCTGAAGAATGTTCACCTAGCCATGAACCAGACGACATCCTGAAGTTTACAACCAGCACTCCAGATAGCAGCACAGTCACAACCACAACAGATTCCACTAAAAGTGTCTGTAGGTGGACCCAAATACTCCTACACATCATTGTCATTGGTCAGTTACAAACAAGTGATGGATGTCCTAGTGTGCTTGTTCACGTTAGTTATCCTGTGTTACAGCGTTGGATATTCAGGAAATGGATGACCCAGAAGTTGTCACCAGAGACCGCGTCAAACAACGCAGTGACAAGATTGTAGCAGAAGAATCTGCGCCACAGTATTACTAATGCCAATTTTATCTTATTGTTAATGTAATTAAATTAAACAAAATAATGTCAATGTATTTTTTATTGTTAACATAATTAAATTAAACAAGTGTTTTGTAACAAAGTTGTTAAGATTCATTCATTCATCCCCACCACCAGCTTTAAGGGCCATGAATTTGTTACACATGTTGATTCCAGTATCATCGTCATCATCGGATGGTGACTGTGAACCTTCTGCATCGTCATCACTTTCTTCTGCTGAAGGTTTGTCCTGCTCTGGTTCTTCTTCCGATGACCAAGCAATGTCTGCTTCATTGCTTGATGTTTCTATGTTTTTATTTCTTGCCTGTATCCAGTAAATCTTCTCCACTTCGGGGTGACTCTCCCAGTATTCTGTACAAGAGCAAACAAATGTAATACACATCTTTGTTTGAACATGTGGCCATGATGTAGCAAACTTTCTGTGTAAAGAGCAATTAATGTTCCAGTAACTTCAGGTGTGGAAAGTCAAGTCAGAGTAATAAAAATATGATTTTCAAATCATAGAAATAGAACTGTGTCCAAACAAAGGCTCTGTACTGCGAGAACTCAAAGAGTGATAACCCAGTTATAGTTCACATGCATTTGTTTTTCATTCTTATTCAATAAAATTGCAACATAATAAAACCATGAAACTTGTCTGCTTTTCACATCAAGAACTTGCAGCAAATACGAAAATAAGTGAAGCTTATGGTGTCTAAGATTTGTTATAATTTGCACAATTGGAACATTTTATAGTTTTTTTTAATATGGGTAATATATTAACTTGTTATGTAAGGGAAGTAGTACAGTACACTTTGTTCTGATTTTGTTTATGTAAAGTTTGTGTGTTGTTAACACTTCTTGACGAGTCACCAGTTTACTCATTAATTGTAAGTGGATGTGACAATAAACCATCTTATCTTATCAATCATAAAATAGATTTTTAAATCCCAAACATAAATTGTAAAAGTTGTATATTTTTACTCTCTCTGCCCAAAAAATTGAATATCAATATTTCACCAGAAATACATGTTTGGAGGTCCACAAGAATAACTTTTATACATAGAAGTAAAGCAAAACAGGCATTCCACCCAAAGATTTAATATTGAGATTTCACTAGAAGTACACATGTGTAGCATAATTAAGAAATAAAAAGGCTATAAAATATTCAACTTGGTATTTAAATTCTGCTTCTTTGAAGGATGTGATACAAAGATATTTGATAAAATTCCCCCAGCCAAAACAACCCAACACAGAAAAAATTTCATTATTTTTAATTTTCTCAAATATAGTGTAATATTAAAAATAGAAGCAATATTAACAGTGAGGAGTAGCATTAGGGACTTGAGGGATGCACAAGAGGAGAATGCCAAGCTAAATAATTAATTAAACTGATATGCTAAAAATCAGTATAGTTCAGAAAATGAGGATGTTATCAGGATGATGAAAGGTGAAATTGAAAACCTACAAAAGGTGAAAGCAGTGCTAAAACAATAGAACGCAGATCTGCAAGCAAAGTTAGCAAATGTGGATGGATACACCAAAGTGGTTTACAACCAAAAAAGGCGACATACTCTTGCAGTACTGAATAATCAGAGTATGGCAGTAACTAGCGGGAAATACAAAGAACCAGGGGCCAGGCACCACAGCTCAACTGGCCAACAAGGAAAAAGGCAGTGCCAAGGCCAACAATGCAAACCAAGGATGATAAAATACTTCAGTCATGGTCAGGGGAGAGCAAAACACAAGGTGATGAAATGGTAGGATGTGGCACACGAAAAAGAAACTGGGGAAAGAGCCAAGGTGGGGGATGACAACAATGGGCATTAGAGAGCACAGAGAAGAGCGATACCAGTGAAGGTGAGGGGGAAGGGAGAACTAGGCAGGAGAAAAAGAAAGAAAGGGATATTTTGCCGAGAACAACAAGGTTTAAAACATGGTTGGGTAATCTATAAACGAGGAAGTAGAGGGTTTTTATACATAGTGAAAGTGAGGTTATAGCGAAGTAATGAATAAATGCTAATGAAGTGTACAATGTAAACTGATGAAAAGAAGTTATGAGTGAAGCTGATAAGAAAAGGGCTACCCTAATAGTAAAGGGACCAGGGTCCAGGTCGGGGATATTCCAAGGTGTGCAAGATTTGGTACTCAATAAATATTCATTCATATATATAAAAGACATCCAAAAGCATAAAGTTTAAAGAAAGAACTTCAAAAAATTGTATAAATGGTTGTTTTTATTCAATAGATGAATTTTTAATTAATGAATTAGAAATAATTGATACATAACCAAATGTGCAAATTATACTTTTGGTGAAATTAGGACTTTAATTGGTGAAAATCCTAGCACTTGCCATTTTGTTCTTTATCTGTTGCCTGTTACATATGATCCTGTAACAAAGATCTCATTGTGCTAACCCGGCCCATGATAAAAAACCACTACAAACCTACGAGAAAATTAGTAATCATTGCAGGAGATCTTTCATAATGATTTCCATCGAGCCATGGCCAATAACGACACCTGGGCACTGTGTTTACCATACACAGCAGACATGCAACAACTGCGTCTTCACCGCCAGAGCAATAATGGACCTGTGCGTTTTCCTATCCTACTAATGATATGCAAAAACAGCATTGCCAACTTTTGCAAGGAATGTGCTTTATGGCAGATGTTTACTTTTCATTTGACTGCCCTCAAAGATATAAAATGTCAGATGAAATATAACTACTTGACATTATATTTACCTTTTCTCTTTGAATACTGTGGAGGTCGGAGATTCAAACATATTTTTCCTTCCAAGGCCATGCGTAGCAGATTGTTAGCTGCTCGGTAGGTGTCGAGTCGTGCTGCTTTGGCCGTGTAGAATCTGCGCTTTAACGCCCAACCTATCACAAATAAAATACTTCATAAGTCATATAAAGAGCATGAAATAACAAACATGACTTAAATCAGAGTTGCATCATTTCTATGGCTAATTGGTTTCTGCAAATGGGTCAATCCACATCAATCCGCACACCCGTAAAACACGTCTTTTTCGTAGGAGGTTCACATTTTTTAAATGAATAATAGGCATCAAATAAAGAGACTCGTATTTTTAAATTATTTGCTTAGTTATGGCTATTAGAAATGAAGCAATCTCTGCGCACACCATAATATAAAATCACTTGTTACTCTAAGGCCATATAGAGTTGAGAGTTGGGGTTTGGCGCACCGGAAAGGTTAAATACAACACTTTTAACAGCTTCCGACCAATCATTATTACACACAAATTTGGGAATGTTTTTTTGATACTATATTTTGTAAAACCAAAAATGAAATTTAAATCAATGTGTTAAAAATCTAAAAAAAATACATACGTATTCCCTGACATTTTATCTATAAAATAAGACATTAAAAACTATGGAGCAAGCATAAGTGCATTTGCTACAATCTCTTTTCTGGAAGCCTGCAAGCGCTCATGGAGGACAGGAAGTAGTGATCCATTTGCACAGCTGAATTCACCGTGGAGGAAGCATGTACCCAGCGAGGTGACTGCAGACAGCATGCGAATTGGTGCATCAGCTTCATATGCTACTCACATAACTTCTTCTTACTAAGGCAGTACAGTCCATGCAGAAAAATGTCTCCCACAATGCACCTTCTTTCTCATACTCCTGTGGCATCTGATACATGCTTTTGAACTTTTTGAATTTTTTTGAAAAAAATCTTCTAATGTAAGCAGTTTTATGCCTTTAGCTTCTTTCTTCATGTACATCCATACATTTGAAACAATTTCTCTGCTCTGACTGTGTAATGTTTTGGTCCCTAATTTAGAACATACAGGTGGCATAATTGATTTACGTTTTGATCTATGTCTCACAAATGCACCATATTCACACTTTATAGCAAAGATATATGTCTTCAACTGCACGCTGCACTAAAAAGCACCTATGAATTAGCAAGGACTGTCTCAGATCATACAGACAACACTACCTTCCCCCGCCCTCCCCACGTGCATGGTTTCATTTGCAGAATTATACAATATGAGCTGACGAAAGAGACAAAAGCTATGGTTTCGCCTACAGGACTTCCAGTCGAGGTCAGGAGACAAGCAAGAACGATGGGTCCAGCTGTGCTTTAATATTACACTCCTTCATTCCTTTGTCAAAAACTAAAGCTTAATGAAACAATTTTCTTTTGAAGGAGGTAGACCAGTAGAAATTTAAAGTTTTGTGTTGTATGTATACATCAGTTTAAAACGCATATTTTAAAAACAGTTTGAAGATGCTAATAGTGTTCATATAATAGTGTCAGCTAGCAGTGTTCTATTTACTGTACTGTTGCAACGTTCATGGAACCTCAAGCAATGAACAGTTGCCGTAATAGAAGGTTGCAATTGTGCGAGGTTACGGTAGCCATCACCGCTACGCGAGTTCGCTGCACTGATTTGTAAGTTAATTACAACTGAACTATTAGAGACTCCATTCTGATTTTTTCTGAGAATATTGAATAAACTTCAGTGTTCTAAAGTAAGAACAAATTAGAAACTAAAAACTTCACTTATCTTAGTAATGCTGTTATTTCCTTATTAAACTTCAGGGTATTTTTAGTTTTTTTGTTTTTAGATTTTTAAATGGTCGACTTTGTTTTATTATCTAACTTTAAAACTTTAATAGTTTAAAATATAATATTAATAATAATTAATAAAATTTTCTAATAAATACCTCACAAAATACTGCGATTTATCTCTAATTTGAGCCAAAGATCAAGTAATTTGCTTGATTACAGTCGGAGGTATGATTGATTGAAGGGTGCAGAGCGCGTGATTTTTGGGACATTTCAAAAATTAATATCTACCAAAATAAATTTTTTTTTCATAAAACGAAGAAACACGGGTCAAATGTATTTTGTTCCAAAACACCAAAAAAAAATTTCAAGAAAATCTGGGATACTGAGGTCAATGTTTACCATATTTTGTGCGATTTGACGTGGAATGACTCAAATGTCACATTCAGAAAATATGATTATATAGCACTATATTTCAAGCCTTCCTAGTTTCAAACTTTTCCTCTGCCAGAAATAATGGAAACTTTTGTGTTTAATATAATATTAAAAATAATGAAACTTTTGGAACAGTCCAGTTACATACTGAGAAGACTAATGGCCGAGTGCACCATACCTGGTTAATAGAACAACACAGCAAAGCTGAATTTCTGTTGCACCAAGCTTTGTTTCGACTTTACTGCTACTTAATCCTGAACATGCTCAATTTTCAATGTGGATTCTTTAGAAGAAGGAAAATGACATAGTAAATGAGTTATATTCTACGAGACCTTTCTTCAAACTATAGAGTATTGTTATAATTGTTTAGTTTATGAATCTATAAAGAAAGCTGTTGCAAATAGGACATTTTAAGATTTGCTACTATTGATTGTAGCATAAGAAATTACATAAAATATGTCCTTCTCCAGTAAAACTTACCATCACAAACGTCAACTGCAGACCACTGGTCATCATCGTCGGGATGCTGCAGTTTCAGTAACTTGGGCAAGTCTAACCTCTCTGCCAAGTATCGGACGGTTGTGTATGGCTCACGAAGCTGCGCTATTGGATAACTTCCCATCAAAACCTGCAAACACACACTCAGTTCATCATCCTGCCAAAAAGACAAACAATACTAATACAAAAGTAACAAAATAGTTAACAAAACATAACGAATATAAAATATAAAAGCTAAAGTTGAAAATGATGTGTTCTCTTAAAACAATAAAGAGAAATAAATAAAATAAAAAAGAATCATAGTCCATACATGTGATTTCTAACAATACTTAAGAGCCCAATGACAACAAGAGCCCTTCATAATGGACTATAGCTTTTATAGTACGCCGTAACACTGAGGTGCAACAGCCCTTCCAGCCCTGCCCACTATAGGCATCATGAGTGGGGTGCAGTACTGGAGATGGGACGTGGTCAGTGCACAGAGTCCTCAACCAGCGGCTGTTACTTCTCAATCAAGCAGTTCCTCAACTGTCCCCTCAGAGACCTAAACTTGGACCTCAGGGATTGAACCCAGGTCCACCGTGCCAGAGGCCAGCACATTACCACTGCACTATGGGCTTTTACAGTACACATGAGTAACTAGATCACGAAGTAGGGAAAATTGAAGCTATTAACAGTGAAGCAATGCAATTCTAAAGGTCATACCAAATCTTAGAGAATATAAGCTTCACTTATCTTAATATCTGCTGGAAGTTCTTGAAATCCAACCTTTGTAAATTATTACTTTTATAACTCAAATCCATAGTCTTTTATGTATTTTGGTATTCTTTTCATTTATCTTAAATTTTCATTACATCTTATACAAGGGCTGTCCAAGAAGTACCTGAATAACACACAAAGCATAAACATTTTGGGGAAAAAATCTTTATTTCTCTAGTCTCCTTTCAGCTTGATCCACTTTTCCCAGTGGTGGTGTTTTAGTGAGAATCTTCGAGCTCTGCAACACAGCAGACTCCACCTCTTTATTGTTGGTAGATCTTTAACACCAATCCATTTCTTCAAACTTGGAAACAGAAACTAATCAGAGGGTACTAAATGGGGTGAATAGTGTGCATGAGGAAGCAATTGCAACTTCAACTCATGGTGAACTGGTGCATTATCTTGATCAAACAAAGCTTTTCTTTTTCACTAAATGCAGCCGTTTTTGCTTCACTTCATCGCTCAAACACTGCGACAGGCTTGCATAATACTTGCCATTGATTGATTTTCCTTTTTGGAGATAATCAATGAAAATTATCGCACAAAAACTGACGCCATGACTTTGCCTGCAGATGGAACTGTCTTTGTCTTCGTTGAAGTTGATTTTCCCCTTTCAATCCACTGTTTTGACTACTCCTCTGTCTCAGGTGTGAAGTAATGGACCCATGTTTCATCCACGGTCATGAATCAACGAAAACTCAGCTTTATTGTGGTGCAACATACCAAACACTCAACTGAAACATGCTCCTGAAGCTGTTTTTGTTACACTGTGAGCAAACGCGTCACCCATCGTGCACAGCTTTCGCATGTTTAAATTTTCAGTCAGTGTATGTTGTACAGCACATTTTGGAACGTCTGCAATGTCTGCTAGCCGGTGCACTTTCAGTTGATGGTCATTCAGTACAATTTTGTGGATTTTCTTTACAATTTCACTGCAATGTTCGTCGTGGCAGCTCATATGGCTGCTTAAACTCTGCTACCCAATATTTTACTGTTGTAAACAAAGGAACAGAGTCTCCCAGAGTAGAATCTAGCCAGTGTTTCACATAACAATGACCAGTTTTATCTATGTTTATGAGACACTACACTATTGATGTCTGCTAAACAACGTAGCATTGTCAGACTTCAAACTTTACCTTTACCATAGTCATTTGTTTGAAACAAATGGCTATCCATATGATAGGTTTGGCTACTTCTGGGACAGGCTTCGTATCTGTGCATTTGTAATGATATATTAGTATATTACTTTCTCTACTGCTAAGTAGAGGAAGTATTGTATTGCACCCAAAAATTCAATGTTGAAATTTCACTGGAAATATATGTTCTGAAACCTCCTGAATAAATAAAATAAAATAAAAGCATTTTCAGAAAAAGGTCTATGTGTCTGTCAATCTGTGGACAGTATAAGTCAAAAACGAAAAGTCGGTTAAAAACCAAAGTTGGTATTTACGTTTAATGTTTTTCAAGGATGCAACACGAAGATTTTGAAAAAAATTCCACCACCCTAAACTACCCTTTAAATGGAAACTTTTTTGAAAAATTTCATTTTCTTGAAAATGGCTCTAATGATTTTGATTAAAATGCCACATGTTTGAGATATTTTGATGACAAATTAAATGTATAGGTATATTGAATTTTCTGGCTATAGCTTATGTAGTCCTGTTTACTCTGGATTACTTTTGAATAACTTGTAAACGATAAGAGATAGACAACTTCTTAACATACAAAAAAAGTTGTTGTTGTTAGCTAATGCTGGATTTCTGACAATGAAGTCATTAATCCTCCTGCTCTCCAATATTTTTCACAATGATATTGAAGAGAGCAATAGCAGTAGTAGTAACCGTTTTTTAGAGAGCACAATTTATGTCCAAATGAATTTGTTTGTAGAGTGAACCACTTTGGAGATATTCCTTGTTATCTGTATAAGTTTTGGAGAATTAATACTTCTGTCAAATGGAACATCGCTATTCACTTTTTATATGTTAACTGTGCAAAGAGAATAGAATTTGAAAGCTTTAAAAGATTTGACTGTTGCTCAAAGCCTACTGTATTTCCATATTCCCGTTGCACGTGCAAGAAAACAAGCAATAAGGTAATTTGTGTAAATGTTTATCTCGACTAACACAAAGAAGATAGAAGAATAAGAGTTTGTAAGAATGGTTAGTACAAGAGTAGAGAGTCATGCGAGTGCAACACATCAGATTTTTTTCTTTGTATTTTGTTTCGGTATGTCACATAATATTTGTATTGTGCTTCAATGAATGAAATAAATACAATACAAAAAACAATACATATGTGATGAACATTATACAGTAAAACTTCTCTTATACATTGCACACATGTTTTTTATACTTGTTTTTTTTCAACAGTCCTGGTAAAATCCTACAACATTTTACAGCAAATTATTTTGCTTATATACGACTTCCATTTATACAATTGTTATACATACAATCATGTTTACGTCCCCGAGAACATAAAGCAACTGACCTTGGTTATCAGAGTGCTCCGATCGCTTGTTATTTGTGAAATACTAGTGGCACGCAACACAAAAGGATGGTCTTTCGCACCTGCCGATATATGACAGTTGCTTTCCTGAAAACATGATACCATCTGACCAGACACTGTGTTGCTGTGTAAGTGCGATAAGCTCACGTAAACAACTCGGCAGTTTCACATTCTTTCCGACATGCCTCAGGCTTTGTCAGGTACTACATTTCTCGGAAAACATCCGTCAGTGTGGAAGTGAGAGCGACCTTCAAGCTATTTTTGAGCAAAGTTGTGAAATACCAAACTGGGCTTGTTTAAGTCATTTGTGTTCTGTGTTTCAGTTGTGATTAACCTCGTAGAAAGGAAGTTCATTACGATTGCTGAATGTGGCAACGTGCGATGCACACAAATTGCTAAGACATTACCTTAAATACAATTGTAGCTAAGGCAGTGGAAATTGAAGAAAGCGCACATGTATTAGGTGCTTCTACAAACAAGTAGACCCACATTCAGGGTGGAAAATATAAACATTTTGTGACACGCCATAACGTTCCTGAGAAAATAAACGGGCCAAATTGTACTGTTCACACTGTGAACAGTAGCTGCAGTCAGCAAAAAAATAAGCCAAGATAACGGTCTACTTCCTAAAGTAACGCAGCTTTCTTTGTATTCATTTTTATTTTGTGCACTTCTCTTGTGTTTGTATTGTTTCATATTGCCGATTATAGTTAAGCAATCCTATTATTATTTCTTGTTGTTCACTTCTTAACTGTAACCCATATGCTGTATAAATTTTCCAATTTTTATTTGCTGACTTTCATTTATGAATTTTTCACTATGTTTTTTTCCTTAGATCTGCTGGAAAATGTATAATAAGCAAAGTTTTACTGTATAAAACATTACAAAGATGGGCTAATATAGTCATAAAATTCTTGTAAATTGTAAAAACCCTGCTCAATTAAAAATGTTTTGAAGTACTTGCTAAATTTCAGCTTGATATTTTGACTTATTTTACTAATGATTAAACTACACACATTTACAGTTTTGTGTAATGATGCTGTGAACTGCTGACCTTGGCTCAATTTGGGGTCCATTGAGTTCATTTGACAGCTGCAATGAGTTTGTTAGTAAAAGATGGAATGTGTGAAACATGACATTTTATACAGGTAGCAGCTGTCTCAGTATAAACAAATCCATAATAAAAGTATGGTGAGTAATCTGTAATTTTCTACCGTAGTTAAACTTTTATTTTGTGCACAGTTGCAGCGAGTTTGGAATTACACCATGTGACAAGGAGCATGTATAGTAACTCACTCACTCACCTGCAGGGGTTTGGGAACCTTGGAGGGGAACACCAGACCAGGACAGTCGCACAGACGCACGTTGCGTGTCAGGAATATTGTCTGGAAGTGCTTGGTGTGTCCAGGAGTCCTCGACACACTCACAACCTGTAAACAGTCTTCTCAGTCACTTTCACTTACAAAACACTGGAATGTATTCATCCTCCTCAGCTGTCGAGAAGCTCTCTACACTCCTGCTGCCATCTGGTGTTAGGGGTGCAAAGTTTTAACATTTCAAATTGACCCTGTAACTCAGAAGCTAATATTGTTAATGGAATAACCCATTAGTATATGGTACCCATTGGGAGAGAACGGTTCTCAGAGCTCCAATAAGCGATTTCTATCTCTGGGATAACTTACAAGACAAACCCACACACGCTCGCCAGGAAACTGCCAGCATTTCTCAATGTGAACTACAGCGAGTGATGGATAATTTCCTGAAGAGGTGGTATGGACAATGACGGTGGCCACTTTCAGCATCTCCTTTCGTAAAGTTGGTAAGTAAAGCTTTAAAAGTAGTTTAAAACTGTTGTATGGTTTCATCCGCGTCTTTCAATGACAGCGGCAGACGGCAATGAGCACCGTGGATGTGGACAGGCAAAACACCGCACCTGTTTCTCTAAATTTTGTTGTGGTCTGATATTTCGAATGTGTATTTCTACCAACAGGTGTCTCTGAATCAGCCAGTTCATTGATATTTTTCTGCACTTTCTACGATCTGTTCTTACAGTTTGTCTTGCTTTCTCACACTTCATGAAAATGGAGAATGAAGAAGATTTAGAGGGACTGAAGATAGTTATGTGGTGGTATTTTATATGTGGCAGCTACTGTTGGGCTCTTTTTCTCTCGGTAGCAGATAAACATGGCTACAGTGTAATATACTTTCAATCAAAGTTCAGATTCCACCAAAATTGGATTTTAATTAAGATAACATATAATCACAAGCTATTTCACTCTTTATAGACATGATTGCAGCAAATATTTCAAACTATTCCGTTTATTATCATATTACAATTTTCTTTTATGATCTCTTTACATGCTAAACTCAAAATGGCATCGCTTTATCTATGCGCTTCCTTGACTTCCTTCACTAATCAGTAATAATTACTTTGTGGATATAATTATCCTATGTGATAGCTATAAGAGTATTTAGTATTCCAATACTTGATTGCGGATTACTGATAAGTTTGAGAGGTAGAATCGGAACTGAAAAACTGAATGCCACAGCCGGTATTTAATCCACAGACCCTCCACTTACCAGGTGGGTGCTCTAATCATTAAGCTACTGTGACAACCTGCCAGAATGACATTGAATTCTCCAACCAGTTCGTATTTCTCCCGGTAAACCACAAAGGCAGTCTCACATCAGAGACAATTACCCCAATGGTAACTTACTATCATAAGTGCTTTATGTCCCAGGATTAAATAACCTTCAGATGGTAATTATTATTTAAAAGCACCAACAGTATGTTGTTTGATACTCATACATGCACTTATTACAATTTGTGTGACAAGTATGAAGAGACTCCAGGAGAAGAAAGTGATGAATCTGTTTCATCTGAGAATGTTACTGTGAGAGCCGGGGTATGGTGCGAAACTGATCCTTTTAGGCTTTCAGGATATTTCATGCAGCCACAAACAATAAACAATGGTAACTGTTATTTATTTATCCCAAGAAACTTACTGCTGGTGCTTTTAAACACACAAGCAATGTGTGGCAATGTTTGAGAGGTAGAGTTGGAACTGAAAAATTCAATGCCACAGCTGGGATTTGAACCACAGATCTTCCATGTTACGCACAGCTGCTCTAACCACTAAGCTACCATGGCAACTTTCCAGTATGACATTATGAATCAGTTGTGGAATTTAAATACAAGACGAGTATACTCGTGATTTTAATCTAGGAGTATTCAGAGATTAAAATCTCCATTGTTAATAAAGGAAATTGAAGCTATTAACAGTGAAGCAACAAGATTCTAAAGTAAGAACAAGTTAGAAACTAAAAACTTCACTTATCTTAGTAATATTGCAAGTTCTTGGTGCAAAGCTGACTAAAGTTTCGAGTTGACTCCAACTCATTCTCAAAACCATACAAATTTGTTACCAAAGCTACAGATGTTCATTTTAATCACTAATCTCTGAAAACAAAAAACATAGATCCTGATGCTCATTTTAATTACCAATCTTCGAAAACAAAAATCTATAAATACAATCTATAGAAGGAGTTTCAAAATTCATAACACGGTTCCTGTTTTTTAAAATAAATATTTTTTCCCAAACCATTAAATCTATAGGTCCATTGTTTTAATAAACAACTGGGGTTCCAAAAGGGTTTGAAATTTTTTATTCTTCCACGAGGAATATGTTTTTTTGCAGTTTCTAGGATGACTTTACAGAAATTTTTGTGTATGATCTGGGTGGTCATGTAGCTGTGAGTTTGTTTGTTCTTTAAATTATGTTCCAGTTCAGTTTTATATTTGTTCCAATCTGCTTTTTTGAAGTTCCAATACAGATTTGTGCGATTTTGACTGTTATTTGTATTACCTAGTTTTATATCAGCAATTACTGCTCTGTGAACAGAACTTGGGTCTTTTATAACTTGTTTTTTAACTTTTGAACAATATCTGTTATAACTAACAAGAGGTCTGGGTTACTGCCTGCTCCAGAGTAATGTATGAAGGTTTTGGGATCTTTTTTATCATAAATCAGTTCAAAGATTGTGGTATTCAAAAATTCTTCCACTATCTGCCCTGTAGAATCCACTTTTTCATAACCCCATCTTTCAGAATGGGCATTGAAATTCAATTCAATTTATTCATCCTTAGATCAAATACATGATATTGGATATATCGGGTTTGTAAAACAAAATATTACATTTATTGCGTCCTTTGATTATGAATATGGAATTGTCAAAATATGTATATACATAAGTATTACAGTAAAAGCAGTATCAATCATATAATAAAAAAACTTTTTATAAATAATGTATTTATATTACACAAGAACATAAAATATACAATTCACTCTTTCAAATGCAAAAATTTATCAATTGTATAAAAACATTTATTAAGAAGAGTTTGTGAATCTGCTTTTTGAAACTTGCTACAGATTGTATATTTTTTATTTCCGAAGGTAAATTATTGTAGAATTTGATACCTTTATAATGAAAGCTATTCTCAGATAATCTATTATGATGTGGGGTTAAATGTAATTTACATTTGCCTCTTGTGTTTGGTACGGTTTTTATTAAATAAGGCTTTACCTAGCAGCGGGAATATAGCGGCAGGAATAATGTTTTTTACTGAAAGATGGAAAGTTTGATTGATATCTGACGCTACTCTTATCTTCAGGGTCGATGGTCACAGAATGGAATGCATGAATCAACGTTCCTTTTATCACAACATATTTATTCGTAAATTTACACTTTTAGCACTATGTTCATTAGTTAACAACTTTCAAAATTCGATAGAATCTACACTGGTTAAAAGTTTGGGTGTAATTTACATGTTCACACGCTATCAGCAAAAATATACATCCTTTCACCTTGAGCTCACAGACGCTAATGATAAAAGAGTCCCAAGCGTCTCTATGACGCAACACCGCCATTCTTATGTATTCATCCGCGCAACAGTTCTCATTGGTTGAACTCAAAGTGACGAGAAAACGTTGTCTATCTTGAATATTGAAAAAAATAAGTCCCTGATACACCCAAATTAAAAGAATTAGAAATTTACACACTCTTACAAAAATATTTACATGAACAATTTTCTATTAGTCAATATTCTGTCTCATATACCCTTGTTTTGTTTTTCAAGTTGTCACCTTATTTACAATCTTGAAACACAATACAATACTTCTCCCTACTCCTATGATTCAATCACTTAGTACAATTTTTTTTTTTTTTTTCCAGTCTTCTTCACTGTTTGTCCTTGTCCTTCGTTTTGACATGATACAGCATGTCTTTATAAATTTCACATATTCGATTACTACACAATGCATTCAGTTATTATACAATACATATCCAGTTATTGTACAACACATTTAGTTATTACACAATATGTCCAATTATTATACAATATATATTCAGTCATTGTACAATATACCCAGTTATCATATCACATATGTTGTTATTATACAATACACCTTCAGTCATTATACACTACATATTTAGTTATTGTACAACACATTTGATTAGTACACAACATGTCCAATTATTACACAATACATATTCAGTTATTGTACAATATATCCTGCTATCATACCACATATGTTCTGTTATTATGCAATACATATCCAGTTATTACACAATACACATTCAGTTTTTGCATAACGCATTTAGTTATTACTCAACATATTCAGTTATTACACAATATATCCAGTTATCATACAATACATATTCAGTTATTGTACAACACATATTCAGTTCTTATACAACACATACTCAGTTATTGTACATTTGACATTGACACAAATATAATTTAAATGTATCATGGTTTATCATGTGGTTTTTGACTTGTATTCATTGCTATGAGGAGAGAAAAACAGGATACAAATTTTGAGCTAATGGTTATGATCATATTTATGGCAATACTTTATTCAGTTCTTTGCCTTCTTTGTCTTATGAGCTTATGTATAGGCAGGTTATTGAGTCGGTTCTTAAACTCTGATGTTACTAATGGTACTAATTTTCTTGATTGGGTTATTATTCATTGTTGTTTGGTTCAACATTTCTTCGAGCTTAGCATTGGCTATATTCATCTTAATTCATGGGCATTGTTTTTCTGGTTATGGTTTTCCTCATTACTAATTGTCATTTCTTTGTCTCTTATTTTTATAAGAGAAAACTTCTATACTTACAATTATTCTGTAATTGCATTATTTTTCCTCTCAATTTACCCTCGACATCTTTGTGTCGAAATATTATATCTTTTTCATCATAATTGATTCATTTTTATTTTTGTCCCTGACATCCTTATGTCAAAAACATATTATCTTCCGTCGCTATGATTCATTTATTTAATGACAATCAGTGTCCTCGTCTGTTTTTGTTGACAATGTTCTTTGTGGTCGATATAGCCAATGACTATGTTGATTTTCTTCCTTGTTGTAATTCCTAATCTGAACATAATTTTCTATAAGTAACCCATTTAAAATTGTTATCTTCTTTCATCTCTACTACTCCTGCCTTACACATTCGTTGACAAAGACTATTTGGTCCTTTCTTTGTATGGCTTCAATTTATTTTTATGGTATCTTCCGACCAACTTGCCATTTGTATTCTGTAGCTCATACGTGTGGTCACCCAGCTGTTTTGTTATGACCAGTGGTCCAGTATACAATAGCTCCATCTTTCCAGATCTTTTTTCAGATGCCTTGGATGCTTTGTGGCTTTTTAAGAGCACCTTTTCTCCAATTTGTGGGGACCATTTCCTGACGAATCTTTTCACCTTGTTCCTCCCTTTTTCAGCCTTCTGCTGTAACCTTCTGAATGCCAATTGACATTTTTCCTTCTCTGATAATTCTCTTTGGGCAGCCATCGTAGTGTCAATGTCAATTGCTAATTTTCTTGGTTTCGTGTTGGTCATCAGCTCGATAGGGGCGAACTTGGTCGTGGGGTTCACCGAATGGTTAATCACCTCCTCTATATATCCGCATTTTTCCGTCCAGGAAGTGTGGTCTCTGTGGCAGAGTAAACGAAAATAAATACTTATATCCCTCATGATTCTCTCAGTCGGGTTTCCCTGGGGATAATATGCTGAGGAATAGTACAATTTTATTCCTAATGTTTCTAAGGTGTTCTGAAACAACTTGCTCTTATGCATGGTTGCATTGTCCGATAGAATACATTTTATCCTCCCATATTTTGGGATGTAGTCCTTGACGATTTTATCTAGGCATGTTCTGCTTTTGATGTTCTTAATGGGGTATATTTTGGTGAATTTTGTGAAAACATCAAACATGACAAAGATGTATCTGTTTCCATCTTTACCCCTTGGTAGCTCTCCATGCTCGTCAATACACACCAATGCATTTTTCTCGTTCCTCACGATGGATTGTGGGATGACATCGTACTTTACATTAATTGGCTTGGCCTTTTGGCATAGGTCGCATGAGGAAATTAACTTCCTGACCTTCTTGCCAAGATGTTTGATGTACAATACCTCCTCGATGGCAAGCATTGTTCTCTCAGTACCGGAGTGAAGCATCGAGTGGTGGAATGCCAAAATGACCTTGTCCTGTAAGGAATTTGGTACCATCATTTTCCATTTCCTTATGTCGCGACCATGCAATTTAAATAGGATGTTCCTAAATTTGCCTATCTTGGCATCCAATCTTGGTATTATGTCTGGAGCCTTGTCGAATAGCCTCTTCAATTCAGGGTCTTCTTGTTGTAGCTTTGCTATGTTCTTGAAGTCTTGCAAGATCTCGTTGCTTTCTTTGCTATTTATCTGCATGATTTTAATCTCATGGTGCGGACTGTATATCGTCTCGGGTATGTGACTCTCCGACCTTAATCTTGACAATAAGTCACTGAAGATGTTCTCCTTCCCCGGGATATGTTGGACCTCTATGTCGTGTGACATCTCATGTATGTACCTTGAGATTTTGGAGTTGGTTAGCTTGCATTTTTGAATGAAGGACAGGCTTACGTGATCTGTATATATAATTATTTTATAAAGATATATATATTGTCTGAACTTTTGTAACGCAAAATGGATTGCACCTATTTCCAATTCAGTTATGCAGGCATTGGCTTCTATCTTGTTTAAAAATCTAGAAGCTGTGGCAATCACATGTTTGTTGCCATCTGCATCTTCTTGTGCTAATATTGCTCCATATGAGTGCGCACTAGCATCGGTGTATACTAGAAAAGGTGAATTTGGATCCGGTCGTTCCAGGAGAATACTGTGCTTGAAAAGTTCTTTGATATTCTCAAAGGCCACCTGGTGTTCAGCATTCCATTCCCACTTAGTATCTTTTTTCAACAGTGCTCTAAGGGGTACCAATTCCTTAGCGTAGTTGACCACGAATTTTGACTGGTACTGTAAAATGCCCAGAAACCTTCTCAACTGTTTTAAGTTACGTGGGGGTGGTATATGCTCTATGGCCTTGACCCTTTCCGGATTAGGTTGTATACCATCAGGTGTTATGATGTGGCCTAGAAATTCAGCTTCTTTGACGAAAAACTCACACTTTTCTAAATTTAGGGTCATGTTGCTTTCCTGGAACCTGGATAATACATAATCTATGTGATGTAAGTGCGACTCGGGATTCTTGCTGTATATCAAAAAATCGTCGACATATTGCGTTACAAAAGTCTCGATGGTATCCCCAAAAACTTTGTCTAGAGCCCTCAGTAGTGCACTGCTACTGGTCGATAGTCCAAAGGCGCATTTTAAAAAATGGTATACCTTTCCTTTGTGCAAGAAACAGGTATATTTCCTGACATCTGGATGAAGAGGAATTTGCCAGAACGATGCTGTCAAGTCGAGACTTGTGAAATGTTGACCTCCCTTCAATTTCGATATTAGTTGGTCTACCCCCTCAGGCCTGTAATGATCCGGCAAGGTATGTGTATTTATCTTCCTTGCGTCTATGGTCATCCTCAATTTTCCCCCTTTCTTATGGACCCATACTACTGGATTCACATAACATGAGTCCGACGGCTCTATTATTCCGTCCGCTAACATTTTCTGGATCACTCTGTCAGCTTCCTCCCTGATGGAGTTGGGGATGGGCCTGGATTTATGTGAATAGGGGGTAATATCTGATACTGTAAAAGTATGTACGTACTTGTTACACGTACCTGGCTTTTTATTGAACACTTTCCTGTTTTTAACCAATATTTTCCTAAGTTGGTTTCTTTCCTCTTCAGAGATGCCATGTGCCCCCCAGACCTTCTCATCGATTTGTTGTAACATCGATTCTTCTCCATCTGTTGGTAGTGGTTCAGGTTGGTAGTTGTCCCAGGCAACATACTCGTCTTCTGTGCAGATCCAATGGCTGCAAACGTTAGTTTCTTCATCGCTCGTCCAACCTGTTTTCTTATTATTTACCCTTAGGTCTACCAACCTATTCTCGTGGACATTGATGTTCTCCACAAAGAATTGTTCATCCAGATGGATCCCTGTCTGGTCTGGTTCCTCCTGGCATGTTTCTTCCTCCAGGAACTTCGCAGTGCATTCTGAGGCTCCTTCCTTAATAATAAATTCATGTAGGTCATAGTTAATTACCGACCTCCAAAGGTTAAGCAAATCACTGCCAAGGATTAGGGTAGCCGTTAGTCTAGGTATTACTAGGGCAATAAAATCGAACTTCCAACTTCCGATTTCAATTACCAGCCTTACCTGGTATTTAACATGTTCCTTTTTCTTGCCAATTGCTGTGCTGCAATACACTCCACACACAGGCAAGAATTCAGCATTTCTTTTAGTTATCAGTTCCTGGAACAGCTGTTCGTCACATACTGATGTGCTGGCTCCTGTATCAATAATTGCTGGCAATTCGATACCCCATACCTTCAGCCTAATCATTGGTGGATTGGTTATTTCCTTTCTTTCACTCGCCTGTCTTCTCAAGGTACCTACATTACATTGGTCAATATTGCCCCTACTGCCACACAGGTCAACTTCCGGGACACAAAGTTGACTTGTACTTAGTTTTCCTGGACGTTGGAGGTGATCGTCGTTTCTGTATTCTGTGCAGTATCGGTCCTATCCGGCACATTTTCATTCTGTTCCTGTTGTCTTACGTTGTCGGTGTTCCCTTGGTTTCTACCCCTTTGACGTGAACCCCTATTGTACGACGGCCTATGGCTGTTCAAGTATTCCCTACAGAATCGTATATGATTCACTTGATGGGTATGGTCTCCTGGTCTTCCACGATCATATCTATGCGTTCTGTATCTCGATTCACCCCTCGGTATCGTGTCGTGGTACCGCTGTCTTGTGTTCTCCATCCTCTCGCCATGATTATGTGGTTGTGGGAAATGGTGTGCCCCTCTCCCCCTTTCATGGGTACTCCTAGTATTTCTATGTTCTCCCTCACTCTGGTTGTTCATAGCCGTGTTCCGGTTTAGGATGGGTGAGTTTGGGTGACCGTTCCTATGTCTATGCTCATTAGGCTGACCATTTTGTGTTTCGAAGGCTGTCAGCAATTCTATCATATCTGCAAAATCTACTGGCCTCGCAACAATTAACCCTGTTCTCACTGTGTCTGGGAAATGTCTTGTTATACTGGCAATTAGTTCTGCCTCCGACAAGTTGGGGTCTAATAGCTTTCCTTTGTTGGCTACTTTCATAAAATAATCGACTAGCGACAAACCTTTGGTTGGATCGTATCTACCTGTCGCTAGCTCTACTCTAGTTTGGTTTTGTTTAGCTGGGCCCCAATACCTTGATAGGAATAAATTTCTGAATGAGCTATACGACTCATGACCAGCTAGTGTTAACCTGAGCCATTCTAATGCCTTGTTTTTTAAGCTTTTCTTAACTATCATCATCCTAAGCTCGTTTGGTATCCTTTTCACTTTAAAATATTCTTCCATCTCTTTAACAAAGAGTTTTGGATCGTCTCCCTTCTCCTCGTCAAATGTAGGTGGTGTGATTTCATGTAATATGCTGTTGGTGTAACATGTGTTATGTGTTGTGTCATTGTTTGGTTGTGAACCTCTTTCTCTGTATGGTGAGTCAACATTTTGTACATTACTCAAATAACTCTCATCTTGTACATTACTTACATCTAAATCATCTTGTCTTTGTAATGCCTTCACAACATCATTTACATTAGCCAAACTTTCTTTCCCTTTTTTCATTTCTTCACAAATTGATTTTAAATCATTCTTTATTTCTAAGTGGCTTTGTTTCATATCATTTATAGCATCCTGTTGTGAAAGCATCACATCATTCATTGTCTTAATTTTAGGAATTACAATTTGTTCTACAGTTTCATTAATAATGTCTTTCTTTACTACCTCAATCTCTTTCCTTAATTCCTCAGTTATTTCTGCTTTTACATTTGTAACCTTACAGTCTACACTTGTATTACATTCTGTTATTTCATCCCTACATCTAGCAATTTCTCCTTCTAACACAATTTTATTCTCTCTCATCTCTGATTCTATCTTTCCCATCCTATCTCCTACAATTTCTATCCTAGCTTCTAAGGCTTCCTTTGTTTCATTTAAGTTTTTATGTACTAATTTTAAATTAGTTTCCATTACTTTCATATTTTCTTTACACTCCTGTCTTCCTAATTCTATTTTCTGTTCTAGGTTCTGTCTACCTAATTCCATTTGCTGTTCTAAGTTCTGTCTACCTAATTCCATTTTCTGTTCTAAGTCTTTTCTCACTTCCTCCATTTTCTGACCTATCTCTTCCTTATTCTGTTCCAGTTTCTGACCTAAACTTTGTTCTATGTCATGTTTTAATTCTGCCCTATTCTGTTCCATGTCCTGTTTTAATTCTGCATTATTTTGTTCCATTTTCTGACCTATTTCTACCTTATTTTGTTCTAGTTTCTGTTCTAGTCTTTCAAACATCATCATCATTAACCTTTGGTCTTTGCTTATTTCCGCCTGTTCCTCACTCTCTAATTCTATCTGATAACTAGGCCTATCTGCCCCTTCCCCCACTCCTGTTTCTATCTCTTTTCGCGACATTTTAATTCCTTTATCCAATTCACTTAATGTTGAAAGTCCCAATATTTTGCCACTTCTGAGTAGCATTAACAAATGGAAATAAAATGTATGTAAAAACAAAAATTTTGGATCCTACTTTTTTTTTTTTTTTTCCGTTGGTTCTTCGTCCAGTTATTTACGTCTCCTGGGTAGTTGGCTTCGCCAGATGATCTCCGGTGTTTTTCCCACGTTGATTCTCCGTGTATCGATGTTTTGTTGATATCAGTCGATGGTCTAATGGCGTCTTTCTCCTGCGCGATGGGATGGTGTCATTTGGTGTTAACACTTCGTACTCGTAATTTTGCATTCCATTCTAAATTCGCGCTCCACGTTGGGCAAGCCATTTTGGTACGGTTTTTATTAAATAAGGCTTTACCTAGCAGCGGGAATATAGCGGCAGGAATAATGTTTTTTACTGAAAGATGGAAAGTTTGATTGATATCTGACGCTACTCTTATCTTCAGGGTCGATGGTCACAGAATGGAATGCATGAATCAACGTTCCTTTTATCACAACATATTTATTCGTAAATTTACACTTTTAGCACTATGTTCATTAGTTAACAACTTTCAAAATTCGATAGAATCTACACTGGTTAAAAGTTTGGGTGTAATTTACATGTTCACATGCTATCAGCAAAAATATACATCCTTTCACCTTGAGCTCACAGACGCTAATGATAAAAGAGTCCCAAGCGTCTCTATGACGCAACACCGCCATTCTTATGTATTCATCCGCGCAACAGTTCTCATTGGTTGAACTCAAAGTGACGAGAAAACGTTGTCTATCTTGAATATTGAAAAAAATAAGTCCCTGATACACCCAAATTAAAAGAATTAGAAATTTACACACTCTTACAAAAATATTTACATGAACAATTTTCTATTAGTCAATATTCTGTCTCATGTTATAATTATATATTTCTGAATTTGTAGTAAAATTTTTTAAGCATGTTTGCATTTGTATAATTTTGTCCTTTACAATTTTAGGATGAATTTATATATCCATTCTTTACAGTTCACTTATATCATATAAACACTTCTCTATTAAAAATGCCTTAAAAACATGTTTAAATTTGGATGCGTTAGTATGTTTAATTGTCAAAGGTAGTTTATTGTATAATATCGCTCCTACTTTGTATGGTCCTTGTTGGTTTGAGCTTTATTTGTACTCACTCTATGGTAATCATTTGCACCCATAGTGTTATATGTGTGGCAATATTTATTAAGTGTATTAAACTGTGATTTTTCTTTAACTAGCATAACAGCTTTTAGTATGTATAATGAGACTACAGTTAGGATGTTATGTGTTATAAAAGTTTCTTGGCAGGATTGTCTAGGTTGAAGGCCGTACATACTTCTTATGCATTTTTCTGTATTTTTAATAGCCTATTCATATTGGTTTTGCTAGTCCCACCCCATATTTCTATGCCATACGATAAATGTGGGAAGATAATACCATAATAAGTTGAGTTAAGGATATTGATGTTCTTATATTTTGCTAACAAGTTGTACACCTTCCTAATTCAAAGGAAAACTTCATATCTAAAGTCAATCCAACACATACATTAGACATCACATATTATTTACACCTGACAGAAGAAGTTAAAAAAAGTGATACTCCAACTAGTGTTCTAAAATTATTGGCATTAGAGACAATCCATACTAGATTTCCAGAACATGAGTGGCTCCATATTTATACTGATGGATCATTGATATCAAACCAAGATGGAGCAGGTGCTGGAGTCACATGTCACCTCTTTTCCTATTACAAATCTTTAAGTTATGGAACTACAAACTTTGATGGAGAAATTGAAGCAATTCGAATGGCCCTACAAAATCTTTTGTGCAGAATTTCACATTTTCAGCAAGCAGTTATTCTCTCAGATTCCAGGGCAGCAATTATAGCAATTACTTCCAAGTTGTCACCAAAAAACCAAACTATTATAGAATGTTGGAAGATGCTTAGCCATCTAACCGCACTTCAAAAACACCTAGTCTTCCAATGGATACCAGCTCACTGTGGACTGAATGGTAATGAGAAAGCTGATTTTCTTGCAAAAAAGGGTACCAGCGGTGTACAAAAATCTATAGTTAATCTACCATTTTATGCAGCTAAAAGATTAGTCAACTCTGAATTCAAAAAAATTATTGCAAAATATTTACTATGAAAAATCAAAGAATAAAAGATGGGAACTACCAAACATTCAAACAGTGATACCTGAGTATCCTCGAAAAACAGCAGTTGCAACCTTCAGGTTGATTACAGGACATGATTGTCTGGCAAAACATTTAAACAGAATTGGCATATATTCTTCACCACTCTGTCCTCTATGTGATCTGCAAGAGGAAATGGATCGAGACCACCTTCAAATATGCCCGGCCACTTCTAATTCCCCATTCATCAGTGAAAAATATTGGAGAGCAAGAGGATTAATGACTTCATTGTCAGAAATCCAGCATTAGCTAACCACAACATATTTTGCTAACTGTCTTAGCACGTATAGTCCTGAGCTTATTTTTTTACAGACTGTTTCTATGTGTACACCTAAGAAATTAACATTTCTAACCTGTTCTAAGGATATATTGTCGATATTAATATTTATATTAGTGCTCTGAAATGTCATGAATTTTGTTTTTGCTAAGTTTAACTTCAACCCATTGTTTAAGTATTCCGATATTTCCCAAATTGCCCTTGCCGCTTTTTCTTCTAGGCTTTCATTATCTTGAGTCCAACATATCATAGATGTATTGTCGGCATAGGAGATCACCTTGCTGCTTTCCGGCACAGGCAGGTTATTTATGTATAGCAAAAAGAGCATGTGCCCCAGCACCGATCCTTGTGGTACCCCTGATTTTACTAAGCTAAATTCCAAATTGATGGTATATATGGTATTCCCTTTTTTCCAGTTTATCTTTGTACAGTGGATCCGAGTTTTGAGATATGATAATCCCCAATTATGATGGTTTTATTTAATTGTTCAATAAGTGATAGATCTGCTTCATTCCTGGGAGGATTGTAAATACTGTATAAATGAAGATGTATTTGTTATGCCAAAAATTTAGCTTTATTAATTCAGCTTTATCTGTCTGGTACATCTTTAGCTGTCTGGTACATAGGTTCCTGAGTTCCCTGACAGACGTCTGACCCTAGGTACTGCCTTGTAAGTCCTCACTCTCATACTTGCAGGTGTTCATTCTGCCTGGTACATAGGTTCCTGAGTTCCCTGACAGACGTCTGACTCTAGACACTGACTTGTAAGTCCTCACTCTCATACTTGCAGGTGTTCACTCTGTCTGGTACATAGGTTCCTGAGTTCCCCGACAGACGTCTGACCCTAGGAACTGGCTTGTAAATCCTCACTCTTATACTTGGAGGTGTTCACTCTGTCTGGTACATAGGTTCCTGAGTTCCCCGACAGGCGTCTGACCCTAGGAACTGGCTTGTAAATCCTCACTCTTATACTTGCAGGTGTTCATTCTGCCTGGTACATAGGTTCCTGAGTTCCCCGACAGGCGTCTGACCCTAGGAACTGGCTTGTAAATCCTCACTCTTATACTTGCAGGTGTTCATTCTGTCTGGTACATAGGTTCCTGAGTTCCCCGACAGGCGTCTGACCCTAGGAACTGGCTTGTAAATCCTCACTCTTATACTTGGAGGTGTTCACTCTGTCTGGTACATAGGTTCCTGAGTTCCCTGACAGACGTCTGACCCTAGGTACTGCCTTGTAAGTCCTCACTCTCATACTTGCAGGTGTTCATTCTGCCTGGTACATAGGTTCCTGAGTTCCCTGACAGACGTCTGACTCTAGGCACTGGCTTGTAAGTCCTCACTCTCATACTTGCAGGTGTTCACTCTGTCTGGTACATAGGTTCCTGAGTTCCCCGACAGACGTCTGACCCTAGACACTGACTTGTAAGTGCTCACTCTCATACTTGCAGGTGCTCACTCTGTCTGGTACATAGGTTCCTGTGTTCCCTGACAGGCGTCTGACCCTAGACACTGACTTGTAAGTGCTCACTCTCATACTTGCAGGTGTTCATTCTGCCTGGTACATAGGTTCCTGAGTTCCCTGACAGACGTCTGACCCTAGGAACTGGCTTGTAAATCCTCACTCTTATACTTGGAGGTGTTCACTCTGTCTGGTACATAGGTTCCTGAGTTCCCCGACAGACGTCTGACCCTAGACACTGACTTGTAAGCCCTCACTCTCATACTTGCAGGTGTTCACTCTGTCTGGTACATAGGTTCCTGAGTTCCCCGACAGGCGTCTGACCCTAGGAACTGGCTTGTAAATCCTCACTCTTATACTTGCAGGTGTTCATTCTGCCTGGTACATAGGTTCCTGAGTTCCCAATAGGCGTCTAACCCTAGGTACTGCCTTGTAAGTCCTCACTCTCATACTTGCAGGTGTTCATTCTGCCTGGTACATAGGTTCCTGAGTTCCCCAACAGGCGTCTGACCCTAGGAACTGGCTTGTAAATCCTCACTCTTATACTTGCAGGTGTTCACTCTGTCTGGTACATAGGTTCCTGAGTTCCCCGAAAGGCGTCTGACCCTAGACATTGACTTGTAAGTGCTCACTCTCATACTTGCAGGTGTTCACTCTGTCTGGTACATAGGTTCCTGTGTTCCCTGACAGACGTCTGACCCTAGACACTGACTTGTAAGTCCACACTCTCATACTTGCAGGTGTTCACTCTGTCTGGTACATAGGTTCCTGTGTTCCCTGACAGACGTCTGACCCTAGACACTGGCTTGTAAGTTCTCACTCTCATACTTGCAGGTGTTCACTCTGTCTGGTACATAGGTTCCTGTGTTCCCTGACAGACGTCTGACCCTAGACACTGTCTTGTAAGTCCTCACTCTCATACTTGCAGGTGTTCACTGTGTCTGGTACATAGGTTCCTGTGTTCCCTGACAGACGTCTGACCCTAGACACTGGCTTGTAAGTCCTCACTCTCATACTTGTAGGTGTTCACTCTGTCTGGTACATAGGTTCCTGTGTTCCCTGACAGACGTCTGACTTGTAGGTGCTCACTCTCCTACTTGCAGGTGTTCACTCTGTCTGGTACATAGGTTCCTGTGTGCCCTGACAGACGTCTGACCCTAGACACTGGCTTGTAAGTCCTCACTCTCATACTTGTAGGTGTTCACTCTGTCTGGTACATAGGTTCCTGTGTGCCCTGACAGACGTCTGACCCTAGACACTGGCTTGTAAGTCCTCACTCTCATACTTGCAGGTGTTCACTCTGTCTGGTACATAGGTTCCTGTGTTCCCTGACAGACGTCTGACTTGTAGGTGCTCACTCTGTGTGGTACATAGGTTCCTGTGTTCCCTGACAGACGTCTGACCCTAGACACTGGCTTGTAAGTCCTCACTCTCATACTTGCAGGTGTTCACTCTGTCTGGTACATAGGTTCCTGTGTTCCCTGACAGACGTCTGACTTGTAGGTGCTCACTCTCCTACTTGCAGGTGTTCACTCTGTGTGGTACATAGGTTCCTGTGTTCCCTGACAGACGTCTGACCCTAGACACTGGCTTGTAAGTCCTCACTCTCATACTTGCAGGTGTTCACTCTGTCTGGTACATAGGTTCCTGAGTTCCCCGACAGGCGTCTGACCCTAGGTACTGCCTTGTAAGTCCTCACTCTCATACTTGCAGGTGTTCATTCTGCCTGGTACATAGGTTCCTGAGTTCCCTGACAGACGTCTGACCCTAGGAACTGGCTTGTAAATCCTCACTCTTATACTTGGAGGTGTTCACTCTGTCTGGTACATAGGTTCCTGAGTTCCCCGACAGACGTCTGACCCTAGACACTGACTTGTAGGTGCTCATTCTCCTACTTGCAGGTGTTCACTCTGTGTGGTACATAGGTTCCTGTGTTCCCTGACAGACGTCTGTCTCTAGGCACTGACTGGTAAGTCCTCACTCTCATACTTGCAGGTATTCACTCTGTCTGGTACATAGGTTCCTGTGTTCCCTGACAGATATCTTACCCTGGACACTGGCTTGTAAGTGCTCACTCTCATACTTGCACGTGTTCACTGTGTCTGGTACATAGGTTCCTGTGTTCCCTGACAGATGTCTGACTCTAGACACTGACTTGTAAGTCCTCACTCCCATACTTGCAGGTGTTAACTCTGTCTGGTACATAGGTTCCTGTGTTCCCTGACAGATGTCTACCCTAGACACTGACTTGTAAGTCCTCACTCTCATACTTGCACGTGTTCACTCTGTCTGGTACATAGGTTCCTGTGTTCCCTGACAGATGTCTACCCTAGACACTGACTTGTAAGTCCTCACTCTCATACTTGCACGTGTTCACTCTGTCTGGTACATAGGTTCCTGTGTTACCTGACAGGCGTCTGACTCTAGACACTGACTTGTCTCTCATACTTGCAGGTATTCACTGTGTCTGGTACATAGGTTCCTGTGTTCCCTGACAGACGTCTGACTCTAGACACTGACTTGTAAGTGCTCACTCTGATACTTGCAGGTGTTCACTCTGTGTGGTACATAGGTTCCTGTGTTCCCTGACAGATATCTTACCCTGGACACTGGCTTGTAAGTACTAGGGGGTATATGTCCTACATAAGCGGAGGGTAAATAGGTATAGGAAAAAGGAAGAAACAAATACAATCAGCATGGTACATATAAATATACTCAATAATGTGTATTTGAAGCCAGGTGTTCATTTAGTTGCTGCCAAATCAAGTTAGAATCTGAGTGGCACGTTAAGTAAGGAAGAAGAAGAAAGGTGCAGGTAAAGCTGAACATCCCAGATGAAGTGGACCATGGTTCAAACAAAACAGCAGTTGCACACAACAAATTACAACATATTCTTGTTGTGTGAATGTGAGTGCTTGTACTGTTAGTCACTTCATAGTGTTACAAGCGTACAGTACTGTAAAGTGACTGATAATGTAGTATATTGTGCATTACTGTACTCTCTACATATATTTGTTATTTTCACATAGCAAATTTTTTTGACATGAACTCTTGATTTTACGGTCTGTTCAGATTCATGTTAACGTGGTTATACTGTAATAGATAAAAGAACCTCTACACAACAGTTAGTAAGAAATACATACCTTCTTTCCCATGATGGCGTTCATGAGTGAGGATTTGCCCACGTTAGGCTGTCCAACACATCCGATAGTTAACACGCCCTCCCCATATCTAATATGTTCTGTGTAGCTCGTATCGGCTTTACTCTGAAACACACAATTCAAACTGGTAACAAACCTGACATATTACTAATATAACAACTATATAGGTCAGGTGTCAGTTATCTTTTTTATTTGGCATAAGTTGTTGAATTCACCACCTAAGGTGACATATTTTTTCTGTCATGTTACCAACCACTGAAAGCAACACAAATTTGTTAAGAAAATCAATTGGTGGTATTTCAAAATTCATTATACAGTCCTTATTTTTCAGAATGAATATCTTTTCCCAAACCATTACATCTATGGTTTTACTGAGAGAGTTGAACAATTCTGCACCAGGTGTGAGGTGTTTTGTCTGTCTGGGTCGTTGACGCTCAATGCCATCAGTTATCTTAGAAACGTGTAGATCAAACCATACAACATTTTAAAACTAGGAAAATAATGAAGCTATTAACAGTGAAGCAACAAGAATCTAAAGTAAAAACATATTAGAAACTAAAAGCTTCACTTATCTTACTAATATTGCAAGTTCTTTGGTGCTAACAAGTTTCGTGTTGTTTGTATAGCTTTGAGAATAAGTTGGAGTCAACTTGAAACTTGTTAGCACCAAAGAACTTGCAATATTAGTAAGATAAGCAAAGCTTTTAGTTTCTAATTGGTTTTTACTTTAGATTTTTAAAACTACTTACCAACTTAATGAAGGCAGAGCTCTGAGAAACCTAACATTGTTAATCAATATCTCTTAATGATGAGAAAACTTGTGTATGCCATTAGCAGAGAAAGCGCTACAGGATCAACTTTTTTCGAGTCAACAGTAGACACCTGTACAGTGTGAATACAATGTTGCTCCCGTTTTTAGAGAATGAACAGACAGGGAGCATCATTTTGGCTTTTTTCAACAAGATTGCAACAGCTCATATGGCCAATCTTTCGATGAGAACAATTGAAAGTGTCTAAAATAAACACAAATTTAAAGTTTAATCCAAAATGTGAGTCAATTAATAACACTAAACAACACTTACATTTATAATTTTCCGAAACGTGTTTCGAAGGTTAACTTTCCTCCATTATCAACCGGACAATAACTGGGTTTCCATGGTGTTTGATGGTGCAGATGGCGATGCTTCTTCTGATGTTTCTTCTGGTAACGGTTCAATGAACTTACTGAAAATATCTTTCTGAGGAATGTTGAAATTAAATACTCTGTTTCTATTTTTTTGAAATGAAGATTTGTTCCCATGTGGACAGTTCTTGTTTTCCAGTTATGTGTTTGAGGAGTTTCGGTTCTAGCTTTATGTCATGATTTTTTGTCCAAAAGTGAAATGCAACCGCTGATTTTTCTAATTGCTCTTGATGTTTCTAACGTGTTCCTTGGATCTAATTTCTAAATTTCTTTTGGTTATTCCTATGTATATTTCATTACAATCACTGCATTCAATTTGTTATATGCCAGATTTTTTTGTTAAGTGGAATAGCATCTTTGATGTTTGAAAGCAGCAGGTTTTTTATGGAGTAATGGTTTACTGGTGCTATCTGAATGTTGTATTCCTTGAACACTTTTTTGAATTTATTAAAGGCCCATGGATGATATGTGAATTTTTGGAATGTCAATTTTGTTTCTGCTACTGTTGGTGTTGTAGTTTGTTTTAGTAACTTTTTTCTTTTCTGCTCGTTTTGCTTTTTATCTAATTCCTTGGGGAAGCCTTTTTCTGTGCTACTTCAATTATTTTGTAATATTCTGTTTTGTATTCTTCTGCTGGAAGAGGGATGTTCACCAAATCACAACATAAAGCCAGATCCAAAACTTCTCAAACACATAACCGGAAAACAAGAACTGTCCACATGGGAACAAATCTTTATTTTAAAAAATAGAAACAGAGTATTTAATTTTGACATTCCCCAGAAAGATATTTTCAGCAAGTACCTAGAACCGTCACCAGAGGAAACATCAGAAGAAGCATCGCCATCTGCACCATGGAAATCCAGTTACTGTCCAGTTGATAATGGAGGAAAGTTAACCTCTGAAACGCGTTCCAGAAAATTATAAATGTAAGTGTTGTTAGTGTTATTAGTTGACTCACATTTTGGATTAAATTGATTATAACAACACTGTTTTCAAACTTCTAAGAAAGGAAGGTATACAAGTTTAAAGCTTCACTTATCTTAGTATGTGCTGCAAGTTCCTGAAGTATTATGCAGCTGTATGTTTCATCATGATTCCACCACATTTTCAATGTTCTATTTCATCATGAAACATATGTGTGTGTAATATTTAAAGAACTTGCAGCAAATACTGAGATAAGTGAAGCTTTTAGTCTCCAAATTTGTGTTTATTCTGTTGTATTGATTCTGTTGTTGATGTGTTAACAGCTTCAGTTTTTCATTGTTTCAGGACAGAATTATTAGTAGACATTTGTGGTCTCCCAACCTAACTCCTGCGATTTCAATCTCTGGGGTAAGTTAAAACACAAAGTGTACAAGACAAACCCACACACTCACCCAAGGAAATTGGCAGCATTTCTCAACATGAACAATGGCGAGTTATGAGTAGTTTCCTAAAGAGGTGCGTATGGAAGACTGTGGCCAGTTTCAGCATCTCTTTTCGTAAAGTTGGTAAGTAAAGCCTTTAAAAGTAGTTTTAAAAATATTTGTGGCTTCATCCATACCTTTCTATGGCAGACAGCAATAAGCACCAAGGATGCAGACAGGCAAAACACAGTGAGCCCATTCAGACTTTCTGCTTTTCAGTAGCATTCATAACAATGGCAACCACAATAAATAATAGTACCGAGGACATGATCAAATTATCACAAAATTGCAGTCACAAGCTAAATCTAAGATAAGCAAACCCTCATCTGTAAATATTTATAATATATTTGTTGATTTATACTGCTTCACTAAGTTAGACATTTTGTTTATAAACGGGATATGTTTTCTGTCTGTAGCTAACAGACTGGCAGTGGCGTATCCTGAGCTGTGTCTGTAGTGTTTAACACCCACTTTTACTGCATATGACACCGCAGGCAGTGACACTGATGATACATGGAATGAAGATGGAGCACTCGTGGAATGGGATGGTGGGGGAAACCAGAGAACCTGGAGGAAACCTGACCCAGTGCCACTTTGTCCACCACAAGTCCCACATGTGGTTGCTTAGGATCAAAGTCAGGCTGGGCTGCGCCGTGGCCGAGTGGTCAGATCATTTGCCTCTCACCAAATAAATTCCAGCCATCTTTCTTTACCAGTAAACTGTGTTGTCACACTATCAGAAAACAATTCCTCCTCATGCCTTCTCAATGAAATAAATGTCTTTTTCTACTGTAGAAGAGTCAAGTTGCTCAGACCAATTTGTCCTTGTGCTGTTATTCGCTTTAACTCCTTTCTGCACCTTCAACAGTGGAAGGAAGTGTTAAAATTAGTTCAAATAGATTACAAACTTCACTGTTCACAACATCAAGCACATTTCATTTTATATCATCTGCAATGGTTTGAACAAACTTGTTACACAATTTTTTATGTGAATATAACACTTTCAGTTCATTTTTCAAAGACAGCATATCGAAATTAGAAACATATGGTTCTCTCGGTTCACGTAATACATTTGTTGGAAAACTTTCAACGTAACTCGCAAAATGTTTAGAATTCAGTAAAACCAGAAATGTCAACTGTTTCTTTTATTCAAATCTTAACTTATTTTGAGTTATAAATGTGTCCAGGACTTCACAGAAAACGTTTAAGTATGAACCCTGGGTTTCATCTTCATGACAATTTCTCTTTCTATGCCTTTCTTCACCCTCTTCATTAGCAATACTTATGTTTCTGACCATATTTCTTCAAATCCTATGTTTCTAATTGCTGATCTCTTTTGTTTATCCAAAGCTGTGATTAAACATGCTAAAATTACAAAACCCATTGTATTTTTTCAGTTGCAAACAACAAGCACGGTCAGCAATAAAGTTTATTTAATTCACATGAACCAGTCAGCCACACACTTATCATAATGGATTATATTAAAACATTATTTACTTACTGCAGTGAAGTTCTTGTAACAGCAAACACAAAAAAAATTCAAATCTTTCAAAACCAAAGTCTGAGACTAATTACAGGTGCTATCAAAACCACACCAATAGCAGCTATGGAAAACTAACCAACCAATACTCCATTGAATATGAAATAGAAAAAGCGGCTCTTATTCAACACGAAAAGTTGATCAGACTCCCATTCAATACATGGCACAAGAGAAATTTTACACATACACTAAAGACTCAGGAGAGCTTTCTTTCCAAAATTCAAGACATCAAGAAGGATGTACACCTTCCTAATTCAAAGGAAAACTTCATATCTAAGTCAATCCAACACATACATTAGACATCACATACCATTTACACCTGACAGAAGAAGTTAAAAAAAGTGATACTCCAACTAGTGTTCTAAAATTATTGGCATTAGAGACAATCCATACTAGATTTCCAGAACACGAATGCCTCCATATTTATACTGATGGATCATTGATATCAAACCAAGATGGAGCAGGTGCTGGAGTCACATGTCACCACTTTTCCTATTACAAATCTTTAAGTTATGGAACTACAAACTTTGATGGAGAAATTGAAGCAATTCGAATGGCCCTACAAAATCTTTTGTACAGAATTTCACATTTTCAGCAAGCAGTTATTCTCTCAGATTCCAGCCACAATTATAGCAATTACTTCCAAGTTGTCACCAAAAGACCAAACAATTATAGAATGTTGGAAAATCCTTAGTCATCTAACAGCACTTCAAAAACACCTAGTCTTCCAATGGATACCAGCTCACTGTGGACTGAGTGGTAATGAGAAAGCTGATTTTCTTGCAAAAAAGGGTACCGGCAATGTGCAGAAATCAATAGTTAATCTACCATTTTATGCAGCTAAAAGATTAGTCAACTCTGAATTCAAAAAATTATTGAAAAATATTACTATGAAAAATCAAAAAATAAAAGATGGGAATTACCAAACATTCAAACAGTAATTCCTGAGTATCCTCGAAAAACAGCAGTTGCAACCTTCAGGTTGATTACAGGACATGATTGTCTGGCAAAACATTTAAACAGAATTGGCATATATTCTTCACCACTCTGTCCTCTATGTGACCTGCAAGAGGAAATGGATCGAGACCACCTTCAAATATGCCCGGCCACTTCTAATGCCCCATCCATCAGTGAAAAATATTGGAGAGCAAGAGGATTAATGACTTCATTGTCAGAAATCCAGCATTAGTTAACAACAACATATTAAAACATCTTTTCTAAGGATTCTTATTTTTTCCTTCTACTCACACTGCAAGTGCATAAAGCTTGGAGTAGGTATTCCCTGTTTTATTATACTAACTTATACTCCAATTTTAATTGTGCGTATGGTTTTTACTAACTCTTTATTTACACACTGTTCATCCATTTCAAAGAATTAGTACTAGCAACTGTCTTGGTACACTGTACACTATGTAATGAATAATACTAATACTAATACAGCTGTTGAGAACGGCAACAATCACACAAAATTAAAAACAGAGCGTTTTTGCTAACTACTAGCCGATTAGGTTCACATGGTACATTTCAGAGATGCATGGGGTTCCTGCATTCCTCCACCTCAACCCTCCTTGCCAATTTTGTAGTGAAGGCTGTGGCAGCAAGCATCCAAAGCCCTGTCCTTCCCGCTGTTCAGTGACACAGAATGAGACAAATTCCATCCTACGCGCTAATTCTTCCTGAGGTAAAGTGGCTGCTTCTGCAATTATTATTAATATTACCTATTAATCTCTAGTTCACCTTAATTATGGGCTTTGATTACAACGCAGATTGGGATATATAACATCCCTGACTGCTCTATGCGTCTTACCTCGACTGTTTCCCCAACTTCTAAATCTTCATCTTCATACTCGTTCTCCATTTCTTCTTTGATTTTCTGCTGCCATGAGCTGAGATCCACTGAAAGTATAACAAGTACATTACAAATGTTTCTATTTTAACTGCTCATAACTCCTTAACTCTTCCCGCTCATTCCTCTATTTTATAATGCTTGTTTCACTATATACTGTAAAACTGTATTTTTATTCTATTAACGTCCTCCCATGTAGTGTCATATCGGACAGTGAATTAATTATGAGATGGGTGAAATGATGTGAAATGAGCACATCAGCTGATACTCCTCACTCTCACACCAGCCCTCCCCCCTCACTCTCACACCAGCCCTTCCCCCTCACTCTCACACCAGCCCTTCCTCCTCACTCTCACACCAGCCCTTCCTCCTTACTGTCACACCAGCCCCTCCTGCTCACTCTCACACCAGCCCTTCCCCCTCACTCTCACACCAGCCCTTCCCCCTCACTCTCACACCAGCCCTTCCTCCTCACTCTCACACCAGCCCTTCCTCCTTACTGTCACACCAGCCCCTCCTGCTCACTCTCACACCAGCCCTTCCTCCTCACTCTCACACCAGCCCTTCCCCCTCACTCTCACACCAGCCCTTCCTCCTCACTCTCACACCAGCCCTTCCTCCTTACTGTCACACCAGCCCCTCCTGCTCACTCTCACACCAGCCCTTCCCCCTCACTCTTACACCAGCCCCCCCTGCTCACTCTCACACCAGCCCTTCCTCCTCACTCTCACAACAGCCCCTCCTCACTCTCACACCAGCCCTTCCTCCTCACTCTCACACCAGCCCTTCCTCCTCACTCTCACACCAGTCCTTCCTCCTCACTCTCACACCAGCCCTTCCTCCTCACTCTCACACCAGTCCTTCCTCCTCACTCTCACACCAGCCCTTCCTCCTCACTCTCACACCAGCCCTTCCTCCTCACTCTCACACCAGCCCTTCCTCCTCACTCTCACATCAGCCCTTCCCCCTCACTCTTACACCAGCCCTTCCTCCTCACTCTCACACCAGCCCTTCCTCCTCACTCTCACACCAGCCCTTCCTCCTCACTCTCACACCAGCCCTTCCTCCTCACTCTCACACCAGCCCTTCCTCCTCACTCTCACACCAGCCCTTCCTCCTCACTCTCACACCAGCCCTTCCTCCTTACTGTCACACCAGCCCCTCCTGCTCACTCTCACACCAACCCTTCCCCCTCACTCTTACACCAGCCCCCCCTGCTCACTCTCACACCAGCCCTTCCTCCTCACTCTCACACCAGCCCCTCCTGCTCACTCTCACACCAGCCCTTCCCCCTCACTCTTACACCAGCCCCCCCTGCTCACTCTCACACCAGCCCTTCCTCCTCACTCTCACACCAGCCCCTCCTCACTCTCACACCGGCCCTTCCTCCTCACTCTCACACCAGTCCTTCCTCCTCACTCTCACACCAGTCCTTCCTCCTCACTCTCACACCAGTCCTTCCTCCTCACTCTCACACCAGCCCTTCCTCCTCACTCTCACACCAGCCCTTCCTCCTCACTCTCACACCAGCCCTTCCTCCTCACTCTCACACCAGCCCTTCCTCCTCACTCTCACACCAGTCCTTCCTCCTCACTCTCACACCAGCCCTTCCTCCTCACTCTCACACCAGTCCTTCCTCCTCACTCTCACACCAGCCCTTCCTCCTCACTCTCACACCAGCCCTTCCTCCTCACTCTCACACCAGCCCTTCCTCCTCACTCTCACATCAGCCCTTCCCCCTCACTCTTACACCAGCCCTTCCTCCTCACTCTCACACCAGCCCTTCCTCCTCACTCTCACACCAGCCCTTCCTCCTCACTCTCACACCAGCCCTTCCTCCTCACTCTCACACCAGCCCTTCCTCCTCACTCTCACACCAGCCCTTCCTCCTCACTCTCACACCAGCCCTTCCTCCTCACTCTCACACCAGCCCTTCCTCCTCACTCTCACACCAGCCCTTCCTCCTTACTGTCACACCAGCCCCTCCTGCTCACTCTCACACCAGCCCTTCCCCCTCACTCTTACATCAGCCCTTCCTCCTCACTCTCACACCAGCCCTTCCTCCTCACTCTCACACCAGCCCCTCCTGCTCACTCTCACACCAGCCCTTCCCCCTCACTCTTACACCAGCCCTTCCTCCTCACTCTCACAGCAGTCCTTCCTCCTCACTCTCACACCAGCCCTTCCTCCTCACTCTCACACCAGCCCTTCCTCCTCACTCTCACACCAGCACTTCCTCCTCACTCTCACACCAGCCCTTCCTCCTCACTCTCACACCAGCCCTTCCTCCTCACTCTCACACCAGCCCTTCCTCCTTACTGTCACACCAGCCCTTCCTCCTCACTCTTACACCAGCCCTTCCTCCTCACTCTCACACCAGTCCTTCCTCCTTACTGTCACACCAGCCCTTCCTCCTCACTCTTACACCAGCCCTTCCTCCTCACTCTCACACCAGCCCTTCCTCCTCACTCTCACACCAGCCCTTCCTCCTCACTCTCACACCAGCCCTTCCTCCTCACTCTCACACCAGCCCTTCCTCCTCACTCTCACACCAGCCCTTCCTCCTCACTCTCACACCAGCCCTTCCTCCTTACTGTCACACCAGCCCTTCCTCCTCACTCTTACACCAGCCCTTCCTCCTCACTCTCACACCAGTCCTTCCTCCTCACTCTCACACTAGCCCCTCCTGCTCACTCTCACACCAGCCCTTCCCCCTCACTCTTACACCAGCCCTTCCTCCTCACTCTCACACCAGCCCCTCCTGCTCACTCTCACACCAGCCCTTCCCCCTCACTCTTACACCAGCCCTTCCCCCTCACTCTTACACCAGCCCTTCCCCCTCACTCTTACACCAGCCCTTCCTCCTCACTCTCACACCAGCCCTTCCCCCACACTCTTACACCAGCCCTTCCCCCTCACTCTCACACCAGCCCTTCCCCCTCACTCTTACACCAGCCCTTCCTCCTCACTCTCACACCAGCCCCTCCTGCTCACTCTCACACCAGCCCTTCCCCCTCACTCTTACACCAGCCCTTCCCCCTCACTCTTACACCAGCCCTTCCCCCTCACTCTTACACCAGCCCTTCCTCCTCACTCTCACACCAGCCCTTCCCCCTCACTCTTACACCAGCCCTTCCCCCTCACTCTCACACCAGCCCTTCCTCCTCACTCTCACACCAGCCCTTCCTCCTTACTGTCACACCAGCCCCTCCTCCTCACTCTCACATCAGCCCTTCCCCCTCACTCTCACACCAGCCCCTCCTGCTCACTCTCACACCAGCCCTTCCCCCTCACTCTTACACCAGCCCCCCCTGCTCACTCTCACACCAGCCCTTCCCCCTCACTCTTACACCAGCCCTTCCTCCTCACTCACACCAGTCCTTCCTCCTCACTCTCACACCAGCCCTTCCTCCTCACTCTCACATCAGCCCTTCCCCCTCACTCTCACACCAGCCCCTCCTGCTCACTCTCACATCAGCCCTTCCTCCTCACTCTCACATCAGCCCTTCCCCCTCACTCTCACACCAGCCCCTCCTCCTCACTCTCACATCAGCCCTTCCCCCTCACTCTCACACCAGCCCCTCCTGCTCACTCTCACACCAGCCCTTCCCCCTCACTCTTACACCAGCCCCCCTGCTCACTCTCACACCAGCCCTTCCCCCTCACTCTTACACCAGCCCTTCCTCCTCACTCTCACACCAGTCCTTCCTCCTCACTCTCACACCAGCCCTTCCTCCTCACTCTCACACCAGCCCTTCCTTTTCACTCTCACACCAGCCCTTCCTCCTCACTCTCACACCAGCCCTTCCCCCTCACTCTTACACCAGCCCTTCCTCCTCACTCTCACACCAGCCCTTCCTCCTCACTCTCACACCAGCCCTTCCTCCTCACTCTCACACCAGCCCCTCCTCCTCACTCTCACATCAGCCCTTCCCCCTCACTCTCACACCAGCCCTTCCTCCTCACTCTCACACCAGCCCTTCCTCCTCACTCTCACACCAGCCCCTCCTCCTCACTCTCACACCAGCCCTTCCTCCTCACTCTCACACCAGCCCTTCCTACTCACTGTCACACCAGCCCTTCCTCCTCACTCTCACATCAGCCCTTCCTCCTCACTCTCACACCAGCCCTTCCTCCTCACTCTCACACCAGCCCCTCCTCCTCACTCTCACAACAGCCCTTCCCCCTCACTCTCACACCAGCCCCCCCTGTTCACTCACACCAGCCCTTCCCCCTCACTCTTACACCAGCCCCTCCTGCTCACTCTCACACCAGCCCTTCCCCCTCACTCTCACACCAGCCCTTCCTCCTCACTCTCACACCAGCCCCTCCTCCTCACTCTCACACCAGCCCCTCCTCCTCACTCTCACATCAGCCCTTCCCCCTCACTCTCACACCAGCCCTTCCCCCTCACTCTCACACCAGCCCCTCCTGCTCACTCTCACACCAGCCCTTCCCCCTCACTCTCACACCAGCCCCCCTGCTCACTCTCACACCAACCCTTCCTCCTCACTCTCACACCAGCCCCCCTGCTCACTCTCACACCAACCCTTCCTCCTCACTCTCACACCAGCCCTTCCCCCTCACTCTCACACCAGCCCTTCCCCCTCACTCTTACACCAGCCCTTCCCCCTCACTCTCACACCAGCCCTTCCTCCTCACTCTCACACCAGCCCTTCCTCCTCACTCTCACACCAGCCCTTCCTCCTTACTGTCACACCAGCCCCTCCTCCTCACTCTCACATCAGCCCTTCCCCCTCACTCTCACACCAGCCCCTCCTGCTCACTCTCACACCAGCCCTTCCCCCTCACTCTTACACCAGACCCTCCTGCTCACTCTCACACCAGCCCTTCCCCCTCACTCTCACACCAGCCCTTCCTCCTCACTCTCACACCAGCCCCTCCTCCTCACTCTCACACCAGCCCCTCCTCCTCACTCTCACATCAGCCCTTCCCCCTCACTCTCACACCAGCCCTTCCCCCTCACTCTCACACCAGCCCCTCCTGCTCACTCTCACACCAGCCCTTCCCCCTCACTCTTACACCAGCCCTTCCTCCTCACTCTCACACCAGTCCTTCCTCCTCACTCTCACACCAGCCCTTCCTCCTCACTCTCACATCAGCCCTTCCCCCTCACTCTCACACCAGCCCCTCCTGCTCACTCTCACATCAGCCCTTCCTCCTCACTCTCACATCAGCCCTTCCCCCTCACTCTCACACCAGCCCCTCCTCCTCACTCTCACATCAGCCCTTCCCCCTGACTCTCACACCAGCCCCTCCTGCTCACTCTCACACCAGCCCTTCCCCCTCACTCTTACACCAGCCCCCCCTGCTCACTCTCACACCAGCCCTTCCCCCTCACTCTTACACCAGCCCTTCCTCCTCACTCTCACACCAGTCCTTCCTCCTCACTCTCACACCAGCCCTTCCTCCTCACTCTCACACCAGCCCTTCCTTTTCACTCTCACACCAGCCCTTCCTCCTCACTCTCACACCAGCCCTTCCCCCTCACTCTTACACCAGCCCTTCCTCCTCACTCTCACACCAGCCCTTCCTCCTCACTCTCACACCAGCCCTTCCTCCTCACTCTCACACCAGCCCCTCCTCCTCACTCTCACATCAGCCCTTCCCCCTCACTCTCACACCAGCCCTTCCTCCTCACTCTCACACCAGCCCTTCCTCCTCACTCTCACACCAGCCCCTCCTCCTCACTCTCACACCAGCCCTTCCTCCTCACTCTCACACCAGCCCTTCCTACTCACTGTCACACCAGCCCTTCTTCCTCACTCTCACATCAGCCCTTCCTCCTCACTCTCACACCAGCCCTTCCTCCTCACTCTCACACCAGCCCCTCCTCCTCACTCTCACAACAGCCCTTCCCCCTCACTCTCACACCAGCCCCCCTGTTCACTCTCACACCAGCCCTTCCCCCTCACTCTTACACCAGCCCCTCCTGCTCACTCTCACACCAGCCCTTCCCCCTCACTCTCACACCAGCCCTTCCTCCTCACTCTCACACCAGCCCCTCCTCCTCACTCTCACACCAGCCCCTCCTCCTCACTCTCACATCAGCCCTTCCCCCTCACTCTCACACCAGCCCTTCCCCCTCACTCTCACACCAGCCCCTCCTGCTCACTCTCACACCAGCCCTTCCCCCTCACTCTCACACCAGCCCCCCTGCTCACTCTCACACCAACCCTTCCTCCTCACTCTCACACCAGCCCCCCTGCTCACTCTCACACCAACCCTTCCTCCTCACTCTCACACCAGCCCTTCCCCCTCACACACCAGCCCTTCCTCCTCACTCTCACACCAGCCCCCCCCCTGCTCACTCTCACACCAACCCTTCCTCCTCACTCTCACACCAGCCCCTCCTCCTCACTCTCACACCAGCCCCCCCTGCTCACTCTCACACCAGCCCTTCCCCCTCACTCTCACACCAGCCCCCCTGCTCACTCTCACATCAGCCCTTCCCCCTCACTCTCACACCAGCCCCCCCTGCTCACTCTCACACCAACCCTTCCTCCTCACTCTCACACCAGCCCCCCCTGCTCACTCTCACACCAGCCCTTCCTCACTCTCACACCAGCCCCTCCTCCTCACTCTCACACCAGCCCTTCCTCCTCACTCTGACATCAGCCCTTCCTCCTCACTCTCACACCAGCCCCTCCTCCTCACTCTCACATCAGCCCTTCCCCCTCACTCTCACACCAGCCCCCCCTGCTCACTCTCACACCAGCCCTTCCCCCTCACTCTTACACCAGCCCCTCCTGCTCACTCTCACACCAGCCCTTCCCCCTCACTCTCACACCAGCCCTTCCTCCTCACTCTCACACCAGCCCCTCCTCCTCACTCTCACACCAGCCGCTCCTCCTCACTCTCACATCAGCCCTTCCCCCTCACTCTCACACCAGCCCTTCCCCCTCACTCTCACACCAGCCCCTCCTGCTCACTCTCACACCAGCCCTTCCCCCTCACTCTCACACCAGCCCCCCTGCTCACTCTCACACCAACCCTTCCTCCTCACTCTCACACCAGCCCCCCCTGCTCACTCTCACACCAACCCTTCCTCCTCACTCTCACACCAGCCCTTCCCCCTCACTCTCACACCAGCCCTTCCTCCTCACTCTCACACCAGCCCCCCCTGCTCACTCTCACACCAACCCTTCCTCCTCACTCTCACACCAGCCCCTCCTCCTCACTCTCACATCAGCCCTTCCCCCTCACTCTCACACCACCCCCCCTGCTCACTCTCACACCAGCCCTTCCCCCTCACTCTCACACCAGCCCCCCTGCTCACTCTCACATCAGCCCTTCCCCCTCACTCTCACACCAGCCCCCCCTGCTCACTCTCACACCAACCCTTCCTCCTCACTCTCACACCAGCCCCCCCTGCTCACTCTCACACCAACCCTTCCCCCTCACTCTCACACCAGCCCCTCCTGCTCACTCACACCAGCCCTTCCTCCTCACTCTCACACCAGCCCTTCCCCCTCTCTCTCACACCAGCCCTTCCTCCTCACTCTCACACCAGCCCCTCCTCCTCACTCTCACACCAGCCCCTCCTCCTCACTCTCACATCAGCCCTTCCCCCTCACTCTCACACCAGCCCCCCCTGCTCACTCTCACACCAGCCCTTCCCCCTCACTCTCATGCCAGCCCCCCTGCTCACTCTCACACCAACCCTTCCTCCTCACTCTCACACTATCCCCCCCTGCTCACTCTCACACCAACCCTTCCTCCTCACTCTCACACCAGCCCTTCCCCCTCACGCTTACACCAGCCCCTCCTCCTCACTCACACCAGCCCTTCCCCCTCACTCTCACACCAGCCCCTCCTCCTCACTCTCACACCAGCCCCTCCTCCTCACTCTCACACCAGCCCCTCCTCCTCACTCTCACACCAGCCCTTCCTCCTCACTCTCACACCAGCCCCTCCTCCTCACTCTCACACCAGCCCTTCCTCCTCACTCTCACACCAGCCCTTCCTCCTCACTCTCACACCAGCCCTTCCTCCTCACTCTCACACCAGCCCTTCCTCCTCACTCTCACACCAGCCCTTCCTCACTCTCACACCAGCCCCTCCTCCTCACTCTCACACCAGCCCTTCCTCCTCACTCTCACACCAGCGCTTCCTCCTCACTCTCACACCAGGTCACAATCTGCTCCCCGTGTCCGCTGCATTCTCCAGCCACTCTACACAATGTAGCACATCCATTATGGGCTATTGTGATTTAGTTTTATTTGGCCTTTGGGTTTTTTAATCATTCACAATTTAAGTGCCTTAATACCTTCTCATATCTGTATTCAATGAACTGGGATTGAAATTTTGTGACATGAATATGTGAAAGGGGCAGCACCATGGCTGAGCAGTGAGTCTGTTTGCCTACCACCTTGGTGGCCTGGGTTCGATCCCAGGGATCCACATGTGGTATTCATAGTGGATGCAGCAGCATCTGGCGAGCTTTCTCCGGGTTCTTGTGCCACTTATTCCACCAACTGCTTCATAATGTTTCCATTTATCAATTTTGCCTGCATTTCATATGATCCTTTTCCTCACTCTCATACCTGATGCTGCTTCTGTCCAGTCCACAGGTTCCTCTGCTTCCAGACAGGCGAATGACCCTAGGTACTGACCTGTAAGTCCTACAAAAGGGGAGGCTAATCAGGTAAAGAAAAAGAAGAATATGTGAAAGAAACCCCAATCCCCAAACTATTAGCTATGTTTATCTCTTCCGTGCTTGTAGGCCGTGGTCTACTAGGCATCAAAGATATTGACGTTTACTGCGCTTGCATCTTCAGGGTGACATGATTCTTTGTCTGCACTGGTCAGAGCTCGAATGCAGAAGCAGCAACTGTGGCACTCTCATATAGTAGGGGTGGGCGGGGCTTGTTGCAGTGTCTGAGACGGTGATTGGGCAGGTGTAGGTGAGGTTTTGTTACAGCTGTACGTTGGTATCTTTGATATCTTCTAGACCATGGTCTACAAACCCAGAAGAAATAAACATAGCTAATAGTCAGGATGACGACCATGAAAGCCTAAGTTTACTCAATCCCCAAGTCTTCAAAATTTTGGAAACATTATATAGCCTATGACCATTTGTAAGAATAGCATTTTCCAATGGTATATGAATTATGAGAATTCATTGAATAATTTTTTACATTATCTACATACACACACAATGATATTTTTTTCTATAACATGTCTTTGGAACTCAATTTACAGTCTTAAAATTGTTACTATAATTTATCTGAAAACACTATGCCTAGGCAGAGTTGTAAAGTTTGTTTGCAGCTTTTTTCCACACATTGTACTCACCTTCACCTTTTACAATATCCTTGCAAGCTTCCAGTAACATCTGCGCTCCTTCTGCAGCCATCCTTAGCCTCCCACGTCTGCGACGCACCTGTAATCCTGATCACGACATTTAACAAAAGTTACACATTTCTCTACTCACTCTTATTCCTCTATCCACTTCATATTAATAGAAATAAACATTGTATTATGTAAACATAATATATAAATTGCTAAGTAAATTAGGAATCAAATTACACACTTCTTCAATATCACATTACTTCACAGTGCTAATTCCAATTTATTGTTCAAATAGATTAATACATGGTTCATTTAAAACCTAATGGGGCACAGTGTTTCGCCTCTGCAGCAACCTTGCTGGATTCCCCCACTACCGGCTGCCGTTGCATGCAGCTAGTCAGTACTGGGCCTCTGAAAATCCGCATTGCGTTCAAGAAATGCTTCATTATGATCTGAGTTTGGTGTGCTGTTAGCACTAGATGCATAATCGATCCAATATTCTATGAGCAGATTGTAAATGCAGAGAGGTACCAAAATGACATTTGTGAACTGACAGAAGAAAAGAAATGCTGCTACTGCCCATGCAACAGAGGAGTCCAGGAATAAAATTAGGGAAGTGCTTGAAGATAGAGTGATCAGTGTTGGTGTATGGCCCTCTCATTCCCCAATCTAACAGTGAGTGGGTAACCTGAAAGACAAAGTTTATGAGACAAATTCTCATACATTGGAAGAACTAAAACAAAACATTAGAAATGAAATTGGAAACACCACCATGGCCCAACTTAATCGTGTGAATCAGAATGTGTTCTCCCAATTAAATACTTGTTTAGCCGAGGGTGGACGGCGTTTCCAGCAACCTCTATAAGATGAGAGTGTTACAAATGCTTTACACAGTTTATGTTGGAGCGTAGTTGGCTATGGCACACCCAATCATGCAGACACGAAATGCTGTGCACCCGCTAACTTCTAAATGAAGAACCCTGTATATTTCATACATGCAGACCAGAAAAATGTGACACATTAATAAGAAAACATAACTGGACTAAAATTAATGGACAAATTTTGATGTTTAAATTTGGCGCAAGTCTGCAAAAAACTGTAAGTGATATTCAACTGTATATAAAATAATATAAATGGAACGATCCCACTACTACATCAAAGCCCAGCCTCCATTTCCACTGTCATTATCCTATAGGGGTTAAAGGTCAACATCGTCATAGTCTCCCTCCTCATCCACCTTGTTCTTGTTATTGGTGCAGTTTTTTTAATAAAGCTATGGTGATGGTGCTGAGCTTTTGACTCTGTTGTTATCTCAGATCGTGGTACATGGACACAGGGGAAAACTTTTTCACAATCTTTTATTCGCACCTTTTTCACAGGGAATTATACATATGTTATTTAGATGAACATTCTGTGCACGCATCCCGACTTCTTCAACTGTTTCTTCATACTACTTGTCATTTTAAATTATACTTTCCGCATTTTGACTCACACATGTCGAATACACATCCCCCTACTTTAGATGATGTGACGCTAAGATGTTGAATTTAGCACATTCCTTAACAACGTGTTTGTATTCATATGCGTTTGCATATACTTTTTATGGCATCCCCTATGACGTCATCTTACATGTTAATTAGTTCCCAAAAATGTTGAGGAAGCGATCTCAATCCATCCTCCCAACACTCCTAATATTAAATCTAAAATAATTCTTATAATAATATACATATTAAACTTGAAAAAGTTACTAAACATTAATGACGTTATTAAGCAAATAATATTCTTATCAATAAAACAACGGTGTGACACTCTCAGTACTTAACAAATCCTTACCAACATGAAAAATAAACTATATTTACAATAAATATTTACATAAATACTTTCTTTTTGGGGTTTAGCCACATATTCTGTCTCACCATCTTCTACATCCTCGTAGTTGCTATCCACCTCGTTGTCATCTTCATAATTGTAGTTGCTGTCTTTGTTCTTGTCGCCCACGTTGTCCTCATACTCATCATATTGCTCCTTGTCCTCATCATCCTCAAGATCTTCGTTGTAATCCACCTCGTTCACGTCCTCCACATCCTCGCCGTTCTCCTCCACATCCTCGACATCCTCCACATCCTCGCCGTTGCCCTCCACGTCTTTGTTGTCGCCCTCCATATCCTTCCCATGGTCCTCATCCTCCTTGTCAAGCTCCTCATTCTCATGGTCGTCCTTGTTGTCCTCCTCATCCTCCTTGTCAAGCTCCTCATTCTCATGGTCGTCCTTGTTGTCCTCATTCTCCTTGTACTCATTGTCCTTGTTGTGTCCACTCATTCTCGTCCATCATTATTAAAATGAAGGGTTAAATCCCTGGTTAGGTTTAAACTATAGTTTTTAAATTTTACTTCAAATTATACACATAAAAGCTAAATCTTTAGCTTATATTCAGTTTAACTTCACTGGAATTCACCTTCTGTTTAAGGACAGTTTAATGGTATCTTATAAGATGGCAGATGTCAGGGAGGTATTGCTGATTGATGATGGGGTTGTTCATATAACTGAAGGACCTTGAGATCTACAACTTTCTTAAATAAACCTCATCACTTTCAGATGTGGAATATCATAAATATTCAAATAGATTCATCCTAACCATTGGTGCGGTTTTTATAAATAGGTCTTTACATAGCATACCGGAGATAATGTTCTTAGTGAAAGATGAAATAGTGTGATATCAGACGCGATTTTTTTATCTGCAGGGTCGAGGTTACAGAATGGAATGCATAAATCAGCGTTCCTTTATCACAACATATTTATTCGTTAATTTACACTTTCAGCACCATATTAATTAATCAACAACTTTCACAGTTTGGTAGAATCTACACTGTATAAAAGTTTGGGTGAAAGTTACATGTTCACGCGCTACCAAAAAAAAAACACATCCTTTCATCTTGAGCACACAGACGCTAATGAAAATAGTCCTTGGCGTCTCTCTTACGCAACACCGCCATTCTTTTGTATTCATCCGCGCAATAGTCCTCATTGGTTGAACACAAAGTGACAAGAAAACATTGGCTATCTTGAATATTGAAAAATAAGTCCCTGATACACCCAAACAAGAACTAGAAATTTACACACTCTTACAAAAATATTTACATGAACGATTTTCTGTTGGTCAATATTCTGTCTCATATGCCCCTTGTTTTGTTTTTCAAGTTGTCACCTTATTTACAATCTTGAAACACAATACAATACTTCTCCCTACTCCTATGATTCAATCACTTTGTACAATATTTTTTTTTTTTTTTTCTTTACAGCCTTCTTCACTGTTTGTCTTTGTCTTTTGTTTTGACATGATACAGCATGTCTTTATAAATTTCACATATTCGATTACTACACAATACATTCAGTTATTATACAATACATATCCAGTTATTGTACAACACATTTAGTTATTACACAACATGTCCAATTATTATACAATATATATTCAGTCATTGTACAATATACCCAGTTATCATATCACATATGTTGTTATTATACAATACACATTCAGTTATTATACAATACATATTCAGTTATTGTACAACACATTTGGTTACTACACAACATGTCCAATTATTATACAATACATATTGAGTTATTGTACAATATATCCTGCTATCATACCACATATGTTCTGTTATTATACAATACATATTCAGTTATTACACAATACACATTCAGTTTTTGCATAACACATTTAGTTATTACTCAACATATTCAGTTATTACATAATATATCCAGTTATCATACAATACATATTCGGTTATTGTACAACACATATTCAGTTCTTATACAACACATACTCAGTTATTGTACATTTGACATTGACACAAATATAATTTAAGTGTATCATGGTTTATTATGTGGTTTTTGACTTGTATTCATTGCTATGAAGAGAGAAAAACAGGATACAAATTTTGAGCTAATGATTATGATCATGTTTATGGCAATATTTTACTCATTTCTTTGCCTTCTTTGTCTTATAAGCTTATGTATAGGCAGGTTGTTGAGTCGGTTCTTAAACTCTGATGTTACTAATGGTACCATTTTTCTTAATTGGGTTATTATTCATTGTTGTTTAGTTCACCTTTCTTCGAGCTTAGCATTGGCTATATTCAGCTTAATTCATGGGCATTGTTTTTCTGATTATGGTTTTCCTCACTTCACTAATTGTCACTTCTTTGTCTCTTATTTCTATAAGAGAAAACTTCTATACTTATAATTATTCTGTAATTGTATTATTTTTCTTCTCAATTTACCCTCGACATCTTTGTGTCGAAATATTATATCTTTGTCATCATAATTGATTCCTTTTTATTTTTGTCCCTGACATCCTTATGTCAAGAACATATTATATTCCGTCGCTATGATTCATTTCTTTAATGACAATCAGTGTCCTCGTCTGTCTTTGTTGACAATGCTCTTTGTGGTCGATATAGCCGATGACTATGTTGATTTTCTTCCTTGTTGTAATTCCTAATCTGAACATAATTTTCTATAAGTAACCCATTAAAAATTGTTATCTTCCTTCATCTCTACTACTCCTGCCTTACACATTCGTTGGCAAAGACTATTTGGTCCTTTCTTTGTATGGCTTCCATTTATTTTTATGGTATCTTCCTACCAACTTGCCATTTGTATTCTGTAGCTCATACGTGTGGTCACCCAGCTGTTTTGTTATGACCAGTGGTTCCATCTTTCTCTTCGTGTAGCCATCATGGTGTCGATGTCAATTGTAAGTTGCTGAGATTTTGTTGTTTGTCATCCACTCGGTTGGGACGAACTTAGTTGTTGTGATTTCCCTGAGTGTTGGTGGTGGTTGTCGTTTCTGTATTCTGTGCAGCATCTGCCCTATTTGGCACATCTTCATCTACTTCCTGCTGTCTTCTGTTGCCAGTGTACCATTGGTCTCTGCCCCTTTGGCGTGAACCTCTGTCATATGACAGTCTGTGGTTGTTCAAGTGTTCCCTACTGAATCGTATGTGATTCACTTGATGGGTATGGTCTCCTGGTCTTCCACGATCATATGTATATGTTCTGTATCTCGATTCACCATTCGGTATTGTGTCGTGGTACCGCTGTCTTGTGTTCTCCATCCTCTCGCCATGATTATGTGGTTGTGGGAAATGGTGTGCCCCTCTCCCCCTTTCATGGGTGCTCCTAGTATTTGTATGTTCTCCCTCACTCTGGTTGTTCGTAGCCGTGTTCCGGTTTAGGATGGGTGAGTTTGGGTGACCGTTCCTATGTCTATGCTCATTAGGCCGACCATTTTGTGTTTCGAAGGCTGTCAGCAATTCTATCATATCTGCAAAATCTACTGGCCTCGCAACAATTAACCCTGTTCTCACTGTGTCTGGGAAATGTCTTGTTATGCTGGTAATTAGTTCTGCTTCCGACAAGTTGGGATCTAATAGCTTTCCCTTGTTGGCTACTTTCATAAAATAATCGACTAACGACAACCCTTTGGTTGGATCGTATCTACCTGTCGCTAACTCTACCCTAGTTTGGTTTTGTTTAGCTGGGCCCCAATACCTTGATAGGAATAAATTTCTGAATGAGCTATACGACTCATGACCAGCTAGTGTTAACCTGAGCCATTCTAATGCCTTGTTTTTTAAGCTTTTCTTAACTATCATCATCCTAAGCTCGTTTGGTATCCTTTTCACTTTAAAATATTCTTCCATCTCTTTAACAAAGAGTTTTGGATCGTCTCCCTTCTCCTCGTCAAATGTAGGTGGTGTGATTTCATGTAATATGCTGTTGGTGTAACATGTGTTGTGTGTCGTGTCATTGTTTGGTTGTGATCCTCTTTCTCTGTATGGTGAGTCAACATTTTGTACATTATTCAAATAACTCTCATCTTGTACATTACTTACATCTAAATCATCTTGCCTCTGTAATGCATTCACAACATCATTTACATTAGCCAAACTTTCTTTTCCTTTTTTCATTTCTTCACAAATTGATTTTAAGTCATTTTTTATTTCTAAGTGGCTCTGTTTCATATCATTTATAGCATCCTGTTGTGAATGCATCACATCATTCATTGTCTTAATTTTAGGAATTACAATTTGTTCTACAGTTTCATTAATAATGTCTTTCTTTACTACCTCAATCTCTTTCCTTAATTCCTCAGTTATTTCTGCTTTTACATTTGTAATCTTACAGTCTACACTTGCATTACATTCCGTTATTTCCTCTCTACACCTAACAATTTCTCCTTCTAACACAATCTTATTCTCTCTCATTTCTGATTCTATCTTTCCCATCCTATCTCCTACAATTTCTATCCTAGCTTCTAAGGCTTCCTTTGTTTCATTTAAGTTTTTATGTACTAATTTTAAATTAGTTTCCATTACTTTCATATTTTCTTTACACTCCTGTCTTCCTAATTCTATTTTCTGTTCTAAGTTCTGTCTACCTAATTCCATTTTCTGTTCTAAGTCTTTTCTCACCTCCTCCATTTTCTGACCTATCTCTTCCTTATTCTGTTCCAGTTTCTGACCTATACTCTGACCTAAACTTTGTTCTATGTCCTGTTTTAATTCTGCATTATTTTGTTCCATCTTCTGACCTAATTCTACCTTGTTTTGTTCCATTTTCTGATCTATTTCCTTCATATTCTGTTCTAGTCTTTCAAACATGATCATTAATAACCTTTGGTCTTTGCTTATGGTTAGCTGTTCCTCACTTTCTGATTCTACCTGATAACTAGGCCTATCTGCCCCTTCCCCCACTCCTGTTTCTATCTCTTTTCGCGACATTTTAATTTCTTTATCCAATTCACTTAAGGTTAAAAGTCCCACTACTTTGCCGCTTCTCAGTAACATAAAAAATGGAAATAAAATGTATGTAAAAACAAAAATTTTGGATCCTACTTTCTTTTCCGTTGGTTCTCCGTCCAGTTATTTACGTCTCCTGGGTAGTTGGCTTCGCTAGATGATCTCCGGTGTTTTTTCCCACGTTGATTCTCCGTGTATCGATGATATCAAACGATGGTCTAATGGCGTCTTTTTCCTGCGCGATGGGATGGCGTCATTTGATGTTAACACTTCGTACTCGTAATTTTGCATTCCATTCTAAATTCGCGCTCCACGTTGGGTAAGCCATTTTGGTGCGGTTTTTATGAATAGGTCTTTACATAGCATACCAGAGATAATGTTCTTAGTGAAAGATGAAATAGTATGATATCAGACGCGATTTTTTTATCTGCAGGGTCGAGGTTACAGAATGGAATGCATAAATCAGCGTTCCTTTATCACAACATATTTATTCGTTAATTTACACTTTTAGCACCATATTAATTAATCAACAACTTTCACAGTTTGGTAGAATCTACACTGTATAAAAGTTTGGGTGAAAGTTACATGTTCACGCGCTACCAAAAAAAAACACATCCTTTCATCTTGAGCACACAGACGCTAATGAAAATAGTCCTTGGCGTCTCTCTTACGCAACACCGCCATTCTTTTGTATTCATCCACGCAATAGTCACCATTGGTTGAACACAAAGTGACAAGAAAACATTGGCTATCTTGAATATTGAAAAATAAGTCCCTGATACACCCAAACAAGAACTAGAAATTTACACACTCTTACAAAAATATTTACATGAACGATTTTCTATTGGTCAATATTCTGTCTCACCATATTAGGTCAAATTTAAAATAACAAGAAACCATGAACTATAAAATCATATATTTTATTATTGGAATTCTATTAAAATAGCAATACATGTTTGAAAATTAAACAGAAATGTACTAGGTAATGTGATTAGTTCATGCATATGCTATAAACATTAACTGCCTTATTGCACCTATGAGGATATGTTCCTCTTGGTCATGATTAACTTGAAACACAGAAAAACAAGTTTTGATGAACAAGTTATAAACTATGAAGTGTGTCCAGAAAGTAATCACCATTTTGGATTAAAATGCATAACATATTTATTTTCAAGACATTTATTTGTGCATAAAAGAATTCCTTAACCTATTTTTCAACACAGCTGCCACTATTGTTCAGCAATTTGTCATTGCAGGGAATGAACTTTTAGATGTCCTCTGCAAAGAAAGATGTTGGCAGTGACAGTATCTTGCAAAACAGTTTTTGAAATTTGTGAAAACACATGACAATGCATTCTCATTGTGAATTGTCTGTTTTCACAAATTATCTCATTAACTTGTTCAACCAGTGACTACAGAAAGTGCCCACTCCATGCTAGGTTATCAACATTGACTCAATTCCATCTGTCATTACATTTTCACTGTAAATCTGTATGACAAGAAGTTCAGCTGGCTTCACATTCCTTCATTTCCATTTCTCCAATTTCTCTATAAAACCTTAACCCCTAACATGCTGTCCTGTCATGGCATGTAATACGTTCTCTGATTGGTAATCAGAGGATATGGTTGGTGAATTTATTTTGATAACTCTCCCGGTCAGGTCGGTGAGACCCGTAAACCAACAACAGGTGTGTGGTCCCTCAGACATTCTGGAGGTTGTGAGAGAGCAATGTAACTGCCAAAACATAAAAATATGGTGCTCTCTAAAAAGCGGTTACTATTACTCCTAAGAATTGGGATATATTCTTCACCACTCTGTCCTCTATGTGATCTGCAAGAGGAAATGGACCGAGACCACCTTCAAATATGCCTGGCCACTTCTAGCACCCTTCCCATTCATCAGTGAAAAATATTGGAGAGCAAGAGGATTAATGACTTCATTGTCAGAAATCCAGCATTAGCTAACAACAATTAGTTAACAAGCTAACAAGGCTGTGAATTGCCATGATCATAGCAGCATCACTGGTGTGCTGGAATTTCATCCTGCAGTTCTTTTACATGCCAGTAAATCTACTGACAGGGAGTTGTCGCTCTGGACCAGATTTGAACCCCCAACCTTCGGGTCAGTAGGCCAGCGTCTAACCAACTGAGCCACCCAGACCAACAATTATAAGAAGGAATACAAAACAACCTAATAGTGATCACGTGGAGAAGAAATATTGCATAGTAAATATCCACAATATACTAAAGTAAGAACAAATTAGAATTGTTCTTACTTTAGAATTGAGACAGAATATTGATCAATAGAAAATTGTTCATGTAAATATTTTTGTAAGAGTGTGTAAATTTCTAATTCTTTTAATTTGGGTGTATCAGGGACTTATTTCTTTTTAATATTCAAGATCCAATGTCTTCTCGTCACTTTGAGTTCAACCAATGAGAACTGTTGCGCGGATGAATACATAAGAATGGCGGTGTTGCGTCATAGAGACGCTCGGACTCTTTTTTTATTAGCGTCTGTGAGCTCAGGGTGAAAGGATGTATATTTTCTGATAGCGTGTGAACATGTGATTTGCACCCAAACTTTTAACCAGTGTAGATTCTATCGAATTTTGAAAGTGTAAATTTACGAATAAATATGTTGTGATAAAAGGAACGTTGATTCATGCATTCCATTCTGTATCCATCGACCCTGTAGATAAAAGTAGCGTCAGATATCAATCAAACTTTCCATCTTTCAGTAAAAACATTATTCCTGCTGCTATATTCCCGCTGCTAGGTAAAGACCCATTTATAAAAACCGTACCAAAATGGCTTGCCCAACGTGGAGCGCGAATTTAGAATGGAATGCAAAATTACGAAGTGTTAACATCGAATGACGCCATCCCATCGCGCAGGAGAAAGACGCCATTAGACCATCGACTGATATCAACAAAACATCGATACACGGAGAATCAACGTGGGAAAAACACCGGAGATCATCTGGCGAAGCCAACTACCCAGGAGACGTAAATAACTGGACGAAGAACCAACAGAAAAGAAAGTAGGATCAAAATTTTTTGTTTTTACATACATTTTATTTCCATTGTACATGTTTTTGAGAAGTGGAAAAATATTGGGACTTTCAACATTAAGTGAATTGGATAAAGGAATTAAAATGTCGCGAAAAGAGATAGAAACAGGAGTGGGGGAAGGGGCAGATAGGCCTAGTTATCAGATAGGATTAGAGAGTGAGGAACAGGCGGAAATAAGCAAAGACCAAAGGTTAATGATGATGATGTTTGAAAGACTAGAACAGAAACTGGAACAAAACAAGGTAGAATTAGGTCAGAAAATGGAGCAAAATAATGCAGAATTAAAACAGGACATAGAACAAAGTTTAGGTGAAAAAATAGAGGGAGTGAGAGAGGACTTGGAAAATAATAAAAAAGAATTAGGTCAGAAAATGGAACAAAATAACATAGAATTGAGACAGGACATTGAACAAAGTTTAAGTCAGAGTATAGGTCAGAAACTGGAACAGAATAAGGAAGAGATAGGTCAGAAAATGGAGGAAGTGAGAAAAGACTTAGAACAGAAAATGGAATTAGGTAGACAGAACTTAGAACAGAAAATGGAATTAGGTAGACAGAACTTAGAACAGAAAATGGAATTAGGTAGACAGAACTTAGAACAGAAAATAGAATTAGGAAGACAGGAGTGTAAAGAAAATATGAAAGTAATGGAAACTAATTTAAAATTAGTACATAAAAACTTAAATGAAACAAAGGAAGCCTTAGAAGCTAGGATAGAAATTGTAGGAGATAGGATGGGAAAGATAGAATCAGAGATGAGAGAGAATAAAATTGTGTTAGAAGGAGAAATTGCTAGATGTAGGGATGAAATAACAGAATGTAATACAAGTGTAGACTGTAAGATAACAAATGTAAAAGCAGAAATAACTGAGGAATTAAGGAAAGAGATTGAGGTAGTAAAGAAAGATGTTATTAATGAAACTGTAGAACAAATTGTAATTCCTAAAATTAAGACAATGAATGATGTGATGCTTTCACAACAGGATGCTATAAATGATATGAAACAAAGTCACTTAGAAATAAAGAATGATTTAAAATCAATTTGTGAAGAAATGAAAAAAGGGAAAGAAAGTTTGGCTAATGTAAATGATGTTGTGAATGCATTACAAAGACAAGATGATTTAGATGTAAGTAATGTACAAGATGAGAGTTATTTGAGTAATGTACAAAATGTTGACTCACCATACAGAGAAAGAGGTTCACAACCAAACAATGACACAACACATAACACATGTTACACCAACAGCATATTACATGAAATCACACCACCTACATTTGACGAGGAGAAGGGAGACGATCCAAAACTCTTTGTTAAAGAGATGGAAGAATATTTTAAAGTGAAAAGGATACCAAACGAGCTTAGAATGATGATAGTTAAGAAAAGCTTAAAAAACAAGGCATTAGAATGGCTCAGGTTAACACTAGCTGGTCATGAGTCGTATAGCTCATTCAGAAATTTATTCCTATCAAGGTATTGGGGCCCAGCTAAACAAAACCAAACTAGGGTAGAGCTAGCGACAGGTAGATACGATCCAACCAAAGGGTTGTCACTAGTCGATTATTTTATGAAAGTAGCCAACAAAGGAAAGCTATTAGACCCCAACTTGTCGGAGGCAGAACTAATTGCCAGCATAACAAGACATTTCCCAGACACAGTGAGAACAGGATTAATTGTTGCGAGGCCAGTAGATTTTGCAGATATGATAGAACTGCTGACAGCCTTCGAAACACAAAATGGTCGGCATAATGAGCATAGACATAGGAACGGTCACCCAAACTCACCCATCCTAAACCGGAACACGGCTACGAACAACCAGAGTGAGGGAGAACATAGAAATACTAGGAGTACCCATGAAAGGGGGAGAGGGGCACACCATTTCCCACAACCACATAATCATGGCGAGAGGATGGAGAACACAAGACAGCGGTACCACGACACAATACCGAATGGTGAATCGAGATACAGAACATATACATATGATCGTGGAAGACCAGGAGACCATACCCATCAAGTGAATCACATACGATTCAGTAGGGAACACTTGAACAACCACAGACCGTCATATGACAGAGGTTCACACCAAAGGGGCAGAGACCAATGGTACACTAACAACATAAGACAGCAGGAAGTAGATGAAAATGTGCCAAATAGGGCAGATGCTACACAGAATACAGAAACAACCACCACCACCAACACTCAGGGAAATTACAACAACTAAGTTCGTCCCAACCGAGTGGATGACAAACAACAAAATCTCAGCAACTTACAATTGACATCGACACCATGATGGCTACACGAGGAGAAAGACGGAACCACTGGTCATAACAAAACAGCTGGGTGACCACACGTATGAGCTACAGAATACAAATGGCAAGTTGGTAGGAAGATACCATAAAAATAAATTGAAGCCATACAAAGAAAGGACCAAATAGTCTTTGCCAACGAATGTGTAAGGCAGGAGTAGTAGAGATGAAAGAAGATAATTTTTAATGGGTTACTTATAGAAAATTATGTTCAGATTAGGAATTACAACAAGGAAGAAAATCAACATAGTCATTGGCTATATCGACCACAAAGAGCATTGTCAACAAAAACAGACGAGGACACTGATTGTCATTAAATAAATGAATTATAGCGACGGAAGATAATATGTTTTTGACATAAGGATGTCAGGGACAAAAATAAAAATGAATCAATTATGATGAAAAAGATATAATATTTCGACACAAAGATGTCGAGGGTAAATGGAGAAGAAAAATAATACAATTACAGAATAATTGTAAGTATAGAAGTTTTCTCTTATAGAAATAAGAGACAAAGAAATGACAATTAGTGAAATGAGGAAAACCATAACCAGAAAAACAATGCCTATGAATTAAGATGAATATAGCCAATGCTAAGCTCGAAGAAATGTTAAACCAAACAACAATGAATAATAACCCAATCAAGAAAATTAGTACCATTAGTAACATCAGAGTTTAAGAACCGACTCAACAACCTGCCTATACATAATAAGCTTATAAGACAAAGAAGGCAAAGAACTGAATAAAATATTGCCATAAACATGATCATAATCATTAGCTCAAAATTTGTATCCTGTTTTTCTCTCCTCATAGGAATGAATACAAGTCAAAAAACCACATGAAACACTTAAATTATATTTGGGTCAATATCAAATGTACAATAACTGAGTATGTGTTGTATAAGAACTGAATATGTGTTGTACCATAACTGAATATGTATTGTATGATAACTGGATATATTGTGTAATAACTGAATATGTTGAGTAATAACTAAATGCGTTATGCAAAAACTGAATGTGTATTGTGTAATAACTGAATATGTATTGCATAATAACAGAACACATATGTGTTATGATAGCAGGATATATTGTACAATAACTGAATATGTATTGTGTAATGATTGGACATGTTGTATAGTAATCAAATGTGTTGTACAATAACTGAATATGTATTGTATAATGACTGAAGGTGTATTGTATAATAACAACATATGTGATATGATAACTGGATATATTGTACAATGACTGAATATGTATTGTATGATAATTGGACATGTTGTGTAATAACTAAATGTATTATACAATAACTGGATATGTATTGTATAATAACTGAATGTATTGTGTAGTAACCGAATATGTAAAACTTATAAAGACATGCTGTATCATGTCCAAACAAAAGACAAAGACAAACAGTGAAGAAGACTGTAAAGAAAAAAAAAAAAATATTGTACAAAGTGATTTAATCATAGGAGTAGGGAGAAGTATTGTATTGTGTTTCAAGATTGTAAATAAGGTGACAACTTGAAAAACAAAACAAGGGGCATATGAGACAGAATATTGATCAATAGAAAATTGTTCATGTAAATATTTTTGTAAGAGTGTGTAAATTTCTAATTCTTTTAATTTGGGTGTATCAGGGACTTATTTCTTTTTAATATTCAAGATCCAATGTCTTCTCGTCACTTTGAGTTCAACCAATGAGAACTGTTGCGCGGATGAATACATAAGAATGGCGGTGTTGCGTCATAGAGACGCTCGGACTCTTTTTTTATTAGCGTCTGTGAGCTCAGGGTGAAAGGATGTATATTTTCTGATAGCGTGTGAACATGTGATTTGCACCCAAACTTTTAACCAGTGTAGATTCTATCGAATTTTGAAAGTGTAAATTTACGAATAAATATGTTGTGATAAAAGGAACGTTGATTCATGCATTCCATTCTGTATCCATCGACCCTGTAGATAAAAGTAGCGTCAGATATCAATCAAACTTTCCATCTTTCAGTAAAAACATTATTCCTGCTGCTATATTCACGCTGATATGTGTTGACTATCTTATAATATAAAAACCGTACCAGAATCTTGTTGCTTCACTGTTAATAGCTTCAATTTTTCCTTATTTAATCCACAATATAAATACAAGCTGGTGAAAGAAAAACAAAAGTTGGTCATAAAAGTGACGCTAATTGAGATTTGTGTAAGAAACAATTATAAAAGAAAACTTTGCCACAGCAATATCCCGAATAGCTTCAGGCAGTGGCTTCAAGAACATGTTTAAAAGTGAAGTGATTTATGAAGGCATGTTACTTTGACACAAATAAACTTAATTTGAATGAAATCTGGACAACTTAACAAAAGGTTCTAAAACAGGACATGCAGTGCTACTATGTACCAGCGTTACTCTCCTGATTGTCCTGCAAGTTGTACGTTGCATAAGACGTGAAGCTGAGGACATGCAATGCTACTACCTACCAGCCTTACTCTCCTGATTGCCCCGCAAGTTGTACGTTGGATAAGATGTGAAGCTGAGCACATGCAGTGATGGGTACTTCTGCTGGAAGTAGTGTTTCCAAGCCACAACCAGAGGCGCTGGTGCAAGATCCACCTTGTTCAGAACAAGTATCATCTCCTTGTGCATTGTTTTGGTTACAAACTCATACAGCGATGGAGGGAACATCAGGGCCTGCAACATTACATCACATAAAAGTTATTAGCAAAATCAGCATGTTATTAAAATCTATAAACTTAATCTGCACTTTTAAAAACATTTTCTCACTCTTTAAAAATCCTTCAGGACTAGCTTCAAAGGGGCTCTTTTCCATCTTCAGCTGATTGGCCGACTGATTTTCCTATCAAATCACTGTCTTCCCCTCCCCTCATTGCCTGGTCTGCTCCCTTACCATCGGTCAGTTCTAAGATGTCCTCTGTTGCTAGTACTTCAAAATTCATTAAGAGATATGGAGGGGTTCGGTAGCACTGAAGCTAGCCTTATTGTGCCTATGTCCCCAAGGGGCAGGATGAGGTGCGGACAGATAAAGGCTAATGACACAGGTCCCTAAGGCTTTCCAAGTGTGATGACACCTCAAAGTCTTTAGTCCTGCAAGGCCATCTCAGGGGAACCTTGGCATGGGGTGTAACGCCCCCTTTCCACTAAGATCCCATGGAAACAAGGGAGGGAAACAGTTCCTGTATGTATATCACCACAACCAAGCTGCAGCTAACACCTTCACTGACACTAGTGACCCTAAGAGAACCAACAGGATGAAGTGAGTGAGTATGTGGGGTTTAGCTGTCGTTGACGAGGTCATTTGGGCCCATAGTTAAACAATAAAGTCCAAAACACACCCACAGAGTTAAAATCAGAATTAAAAGAAATGGGTAAATACTAAACAATTAACACAATAAAATGTGAGGATAAAAAGCTTAAAACACCATAAGACTCCCAAAATCTAAAAACCACCAAAAACTAAAAAGAAAAATAAGTCTGACTTCCATAAAATCAATACGTTAAAATACTGTAACACATATATTAAAAAGCTAAAGCACATGTCAGGGCTGTTTTTTGGAACTGCAGTGTCTTGGCGACAGACTCCGGGTCGTCATTCAGAACAGAGGCTAAAGTAGATCCTAGACCAACTGACTGATGCTCACGAGCTTATTGCGGACAATCTATTAATACATGTGTGACAGACAGTTGCACATCATGTGAGTGGCTCGCATGTGCCCTATCCTCAGGCAGCTTAGAATAACTTCAGCCCACCTTGAATTGCTGCAGGAGATAATCCAGGATTCAACACCCCAACAGGATGAAGGATGAGTGAAATGGTTAATCAAACGAAATAAAAGGACAGGAAATTTGAGGGATGTAATTATGCTTCCCAACATTCACCTGGTGACCCAGGGAAACCCCCAAAAACATCCATGAGTTAGGAAGGTTGGCCAGGGAATCGAACCACGCCTCACAGGGAGCCATCTCACTCAGTTTCAATTTCTATTCTTGATGATGTGAACATGCTCCCACACTGTTCATTATGTATGGTCATTTGACAGTTTTATCAGCTTACACAAATATCAAATACAGACACATAAATCAGCAATAAGGATTTTAACAGGTGGAATCAGGACTAATGGCGGCACCATGGCTGCCCAATTAGAGTGTTTGTCTACCACCTAGGTGGCCTGGGTTCGACTCTATGGACCCACATGTGGTATTTGTGATGGACAAACCTGCATCTCGATAGGTTTGTTCTAGGTTTCCCCGCCACTCATTTCACCAATTGCTGCATTATCACCTTTCCAATTGAGACGGAATATTGTAAGACCCCAAAAGAAAATCATTTGTGTAAATATTTATTGAAAATATAATTTATTTTTAGTGCTGATACGAATTAGTAGAGTAACGAAAACGTGTTGCTATTGTTCATTGTTTCAAAAAAAATTAAGTTTGTTTAAAGACGTCATAAGTGTTAAGTTCCACATTTAAATTTAATATATATGTATAAATAAAAGAATTATATTGTTTAATATTAAAAGCGAAGGGAGAATAGCTAAAGATCGCTTCCCTAACAATACAGGAACTATTTGATGAATGCATACACGGATGTACACAAAAAAGATTGCATCATGTGAAGTGGCACTGGAATTTGTTAATAGCGTCTGTGTGTTTGAGATGAGAAGACGTGTTTGTATAACGCGCGTGTATGTGAGTAGAAAATTGACTAAACTTTCATGAAGCTTTCATTCTAAAGTTGTTGAAAAAGTGGAAACACTATCAATATAATATAAATTGGTGCGACGAAAGATAATTCAAGTGTAAAGACGAGAAAAAGTGTTAATAAAGTAATATATTATAGTGAAGTAACATCGAGTGTTGATTCATTCCATCTAGTACCACGCCCTGAGAGAAATAATCGTCTCATTGCTCAATCCGAAGCATTCCATTTTATAAGAACAGCACCACAATCATCGATTTTGCCTGCATTTCATATCATGTTCTTCCTCACTATCATACCCGGTGCTTCACTGACCACCCGCTACCAGGTCTTCACTCCATCTGATCCATAGATTCCTGTAGACCCCAACAGGTGTCTCACCCTAGAGACTGGTTTTTAAGTCCTCACTGTCATACTTGCAGGTGTTCACTCTGTTCGGTCCATAGGTTCCTGTGTTCCCTGACAGACGTCTGACCCTAGACACTGACTAGTAAGTCCTCACTCTCATACTTGCAGGTGTTCACTCTGTTCGGTCCATAGGTTCCTGTGTTCCCTGACAGACGTCTGACCCTAGACACTGACTAGTAAGTCCTCACTCTCATACTTGCAGGTGTTCACTCTGTCTGATACATAGGCTCCTGTGTTCCCTGACAGACGTCTGACTCTAGACACTGACTTGTAAGTGCTCACTCTCATACTTGCAGGTGTTCACTCTGTCTGGTACATAGGTTCCTGTGTTCCCCGACAGACGTCTGTCTCTAGGCACTGGCTTGTAAGTCCTCACTCTCATACTTGCAGGTGTTCACTCTGTCTGGTACATAGGTTCCTGTGCTCCCCGACAGACGTCTGTCTCTAGGCACTGGCTTGTAAGTCCTCACTCTCATACTTGCAGGTGTTCACTCTGTCTGGTACATAGGTTCCTGTGTTCCCTGACAGACGTCTGACCCTAGACACTGACTTGTAAGTCCTCACTCTCATACTTGCAGGTGTTCACTCTGTCTGATACATAGGTTCCTGTGTTCCCTGACAGATGTCTGACCCTAGACACTGACTTGTAAGTCCTCACTCTCATACTTGCAGGTGTTCACTCTGTCTGATACATAGGTTCCTGTGTTCCCTGACAGACGTCTGACTCTAGACACTGACTTGTAAGTCCTCACTCTCATACTTGCAGGTCTTCACTCTGTTCGGTCCATAGGTTCCTGTGCTCCCCGACAGACGTCTGTCTCTAGGCACTGGCTTGTAAGTCCTCACTCTCATACTTACAGGTGTTCACTCTGTCTGGTACATAGGTTCCTGTGCTCCCCGACAGACGTCTGTCTCTAGGCACTGGCTTGTAAGTCCTCACTCTCATACTTACAGGTGTTCACTCTGTCTGGTACATAGGTTCCTGTGCTCCCCGACAGACGTCTGTCTCTAGGCACTGGCTTGTAAGTCCTCACTCTCATACTTGCAGGTGTTCACTCTGTCTGGTACATAGGTTCCTGTGTTCCCTGACAGATGTTTGACTCTAGACACTGACTTGTAAGTCCTCACTCTCATACTTGCAGGTGTTCACTCTGTCTGGTACATAGGTTCCTGTGTTCCCTGACAGACGTCTGACTCTAGACACTGACTTGTAAGTCCTCAGTCTCATACTTGCAGCTGTTCACTCTGTCTGGTACATAGGTTCCTGTGTTCCCTGACAGATGTCTGACTCTAGGCACTGGCTTGTAAGTCCTCACTCTCATACTTGCTGGTATTCACTCTGTCTGATACATAGGTTCCTGTGTTCCCTGACAGATGTCTGACTCTAGACACTGGCTTGTAAGTCCTCACTCTCATACTTGCAGGTGTTCACTCTGTCTGGTACATAGGTTCCTGTGTTCCCTGACAGATGTCTGACTCTAGACACTGACTTGTAAGTCCTCACTCTCATACTTGCAGGTGTTCACTCTGTCTGGTACATAGGTTCCTGTGTTCCCTGACAGACGACTGACCCTAGACAGTGCTGCCCGACAGACGTCTGACCCTAGACACTGACTTGTAAGTCCTCACTCTCATACTTGCAGGTGTTCACTCTGTCTGGTACATAGGTTCCTGTGCTCCCCGAAGACGTCTGACCCTAGACACTGACTTGTAAGTCCTCACTCCCATACTTGCACGTGTTCCCTCTGTTCGGCCCATAGGTTCCTGTGCTCCGCGACAGGCATCTGTGCCCCACATGATGGTAGAAGCCTGAGGGGAGACGGTAGCCAGTTTCCCAGCCCCGTGCCTCCCTTGGGAAAGGTACCGTGGTGTGCCAGCCTCTGTCAGGGTGCTTCTAACTGGGAAAAATCCATGGACCCTCCTCTGTACTGTTCATGGCAATGTTCCGAGATGTGCCCTTCAGATCCATTTGGCTCATTCATTCTCTGGGGGGTGCCCCATAAGGGGCATCAACACAAAAGATTGTCTTGTGATTTAGGTGGTAAGTCTCAAGTCCACCTTTGCAACTTGTAATTGAGTCATTGTGTTTTTAAAATAGTACAGATGTTTAAATAAGTAATGTTTTCATTTTACCAGTAAATAACATAAATGTACTATTGTCTGCTGATGTTGGTATACTTACAGAAAATCGAATATCAACTATTATGAGAATTATATCAGACATCTCCAGAACTCTCCACAGCTGTCTCCATGTCTCCAGATTCAGTTCAAAGTAACTCAGTTCCTTCCAATCAAATTGCTTCTCCAGTCTTGAGATATATTCCTGGAACATTGCAAATGTGTATGATATAGTCAAAAGAACACTCAGATAAATAGTGCAAATACACATGAATTCGAAAAAGAATAAGTGTCTAATACAAAATATGCCAGATAGAATCCACACAATATATCAGGGTGTTTATAATCCTAGTTCTACAGGCAGAACTACTACTGTGGGCCCCTAACAGGTGCAGGCAGAGTTCCAGAACATGCCACCATGCAGGTCCCCCTGAGGAGCGGCCAGCTCACCACAGTGCATGTCCTCTGCTGAACACAAGCACATCTTACCGGCGACCTTGTTGACACAATCTTGAACAGAGAGAATGAAATGAAAGTGATCCTTCCCAGCATTCGTCTGAGTGACCTAGGAAAAACCTAAGGTCAACTATGGGAATTGAACCTGTGATCTCCCGAATGTGTGCCACAGCATACATCCTTCTGGCCTTAAAGTAGGGACACACAAACACTGTGCCTGTATTACTTCACGAACAAACACGCACGTGTTGACGTTCTCTGCACATGCTGTTTGTCTCACTTATCGTAATCCTCATATTTTTCACTGCAGCACTTCTGGAGTTAGAATTGCACTTGACTCATATTTACTAAATAAACTAATTAGACAAAGTGGTTAACAAACGTTATAAAATATAATTTTGTGAGTAAAAGCTTATGCTAATCTGAGTTGTCAGATACAGGCCTCCACACCACAATGTCTTCCTAATCAATTATTGCATTAATTTTGTTTCTTTATTCAAAAGTGCGGAACATGGTTTTCTTGAAGTTTGGAAGATCTGGGTCACTATTCACTAAAGAAAGTACCTTATCTGTGGTAGGAGGCTCATTGTTTAAAAAGAAACTGTTTGTTTCATATTCAAGATGCTCTCGGGCTTCGAGCCAGGTGTAGTGATGAAAAGACATCGACGTTTCGGGAGTGTACATCTCTCCCATCTTCAGGATGAATGACTAGCAAGAGTGAAGGGACCAGTACTGTCAGCCAGTACGTACCGAGTAGAAAACACCCAGTCTAGTGTGGAGGTGGTTCACCGCTCCGTTGGAATCTGTGTTTTCTGAGTCGGTCGATTTCCAATTTTAAGGCTGGTTTCCAAGATGGACTAAACTGCAATCCAGCGTCCCGGTTCAGTGTACTCTTCTCGGAGGAGATGGCCAGAGCCTCCTTAACCCTCCGTTCCCATAAACCGCTACATTTTGCCACAATGTTCGTTTCTTTGAAGTTAACTCTGTGGTCTTTTTCAAAGCAGTGCTCCGCCAGCCCTGACTTTTCAGGCTGCATTAATCGTATGGACCATTCGTGCTCCTTGACTCTGGTGGAAATGGTCCTGCCAGTTTGCCCTATGTACAGCGTCCCGCATTCACAGGGGATACGGTATACCCCTGGTACATTAAGGAGCAGTTTGTCCTTAACCGGCCTCACTAAGTGTTGGATCTTCAAAGGCGGCTTGTGGATGGTTCTGATGTTGTGTTTAGCGAGAATTCTACTGATTCCAACGGAGCGGTGAACCACCTCCACACTAGACTGGGTGTTTTCTACACAGATTCCAACGGAGCGGTGAACCACCTCCACACTAGACTGGGTGTTTTCTACACAGATTCCAACAGAGCGGTGAACCACCTCCACACTAGACTGGGTGTTTTCTACTCAGTACGTACTGGCTGACAGTACTGGTCGTTTCACTCTTGCTAGTCATTCATCCTGAAGATGGGAGAGATGTACACTCCCGAAACATCGATGTCTTTTCATCACTACACCTGGCTCGAAGCCCAAGAGCATCTTGAATATGTTCGTCGCCAGGAAAGCTTCAAATCATATTTTGTTTGTTTCATTTCCATTCTCAGATTTGAAATGGTGTTCACAGATACACCAGTTACTTCAGACGTCAATTTGATTACGTCTTTCACAGCCACGATGTCATAACGTTGAACACATTTAGCACAATAGTCTTTTCAGCACGTTTTATGTTTCTGTACACTACTCAGAGGAATTGAGCACTTCTCCATGCTGACTGCATGCACGAACATGCAATACTAAACAATTGAGTGTCACAGCATCACTTCAGTGCAATAAACAACCATTGGAGAAGTACCGAGTGCCATGTAACAATTGAGGTGATATTATTTGAAAAAGCCTCCTGAAGTATTTAAAATGTGTGGCTATAGTGGTGGCAGAAAAAGCCCCCTAAAATTGTGAATTGTTATTATAGTGGGCAATTATGTGTATATTCAATTGTCTTGTTCTTCTTGTTCAACTGTTGTCCGGATTGGTGTCATGTGTGACACGCGAAGTTCCGATAAAATCAGAATTTATCGGCATATAACGTCCTGATACACAAACAGTCTTGTATAAAAGAAATTAGAAATCATTCTCTGCAAAAGAGACGTATAATCTATGACGCGGGTCATAAACTCAAACAAATTAGAGAGAATACAAAAGTGCGGGTCCGTGACATCGACGGGTGAACTCCGTACGTATGAAAAAGGATGCCAATCCATGGTATCAAAATGTATATTTTTGTGTGAGAGTGAAAATAAACTAGTTCCACAAGGTAAATTTGAACTTAATTAATCATACTGCATGTTGACCCAGACTACACCCTGGATGCAAACATTTTATTGGACTACTGATAAAAGAAAGAATCATTCAAGCTCACCGCTGTGCTAGCCCGGCAAAGAAGAATTGACGCTCCCCCACACCAAACAGCAAATGGTACCCTCAAATCCCAGTGAGGTAATCTTCCCATAAAAAGAAACGTTTCACAATAAATGGAGTAAAATACTTGTGCTCGTGTTTAAATATTTTTAAATATTTATAATTAACTGTTCATTACTTCAATGTATCAAATAAGCGATAGAATGCGCAATGACATATTTCCAATCGCATTTCACTATTTCACTCGCTCTAAAAGGTGTGCTTTAGCGTAATGTTAACATCCACACACACTTTAAGGCTGGATCGAGTATAAGGGTAGACTAGTTTCTTCTTTAACCAACTTTTTGCAATGGGTTGCATGCATGAACAAAGCTTTTTCTAAAAAGATCTTTTTTTATTTAATGAGTCTCAATATGTCTATTTCCTGTAAAATCCTGGTAATTAATTTTTTAGTACAGTACGATACCTTCTCTTCCTATGATGTAGTAGAGAAAATAAAAATCTAATGATGAGTTGTCAAACTCAAACTCACAGTGAAGTATCTGTTCTCTTTAGCGTCGAGTTGCTCCTTGGTCATGCTGAAGTCCCACGGTGGTCGCTTGGGGAAGTCTAACTCTGGCAGGAAGTAGTCTTCCGTCACTATCTCAAAGTCCTCCTCAGCCGCTGGACTAATTGCCTGTCTCCCTTCTTCTTTCCTTTCTTGAATTTCTTTCTCAGATTCACGATGGAACTTCAGGAGATACCTGAAATGTGGAAACATAAAAGCTGAACTCTTACTTCATGGACGGAAACATTACGACTTCTGTGAATACATGATTGCGCAACTTCCCCCACCATCACTCTTTCAGGTGAAGAGTTGCCGCTGCGCAGCCAAGGGAATTGCTCTGTCTTGCCTCACAAGCTATACCTACCTATTTGGATTTCCTCGTCCAGGTTTGGAGACTGGCTGCTGATTCAGCTTCACCGTGCTCAGTTCTCTGCCTTCTGATTGGTCATCAAATGAGGAAAATCCTGTAAACAAATCTTCAGTTGAACACTGTCCACATACGAGGCATGGTTTTAAAGTAAGCACCATTTAAATATTTAGCTGCTGCAGCGTTCCAGTTCCAATTTTCAGCATGTGCAATCACTTCCTCTACACTTTAGGAAGCGATTGCTTCATCATTTTGTGTTTTTCGGTAGTTACACCATTTCAAAATGTTCAAAACAATCAAACGCCCACCAACTAAAAAATCAAATGAGCGATTTGTTTTTTGAATGCAACAGATATTAAGACCAACAAACATGGATCACCAATTGTGTGAGACGCAGAAACAATGAGTGACATTGCTCAGCCGCACACTTGCAAACAAACTCAAGATCTGATAGCATCATTGGTTCAGAACAATTTGACCATCCTCTGTACAGTCCAGATTTGGCACCAACAGGTTTTCATCTGTTTCTTCACCTGAAGAAATTCCTTGGTAGAAAACATTTCAACAATGATTATGTTCTCAAACAAGAAATGTAAACATGGCTTTTGATACAGGCAGCATCTGTTCTTTGATGAACGTATAAAAAACTGATTTCCTATGTGACCAAATTCTGTATAATTAAGAAATTAAAATAAATAGAGAAAAAGCTCATGCACAAAAAATGTACAGCTTATTAAACTATTATTAAATTTGTGGTAATTCTTTTGTAACCTAAGCCATCTGCATAGATGCAACGTCGGGGAGCTTTCCAGCTATTGGGAATACTCTAGAGTTTAGAGCAACTTTTATGCCTTTTCATTAATTTTTGACGTGGGTTGCTCTGCGGCGGAAGTTTGGTCGGCTTTAAATGTTTAGCCGAGGAGAAATTTAAACCGCTGTCAAATCTGTATTTAGTTATGTTGGCTTGTGCACAACGTTCAGCAAGGACTAAAAACGCTATTAGCAGTTTATTATTACTTCCTTTAGGAGGAAGCTGATATATGTAGGTTTGACATCCACTAAGTAAGTAAACACTTCAAAAAGATATAAAATAAACTCGACAGCGCCGCGCCTGTCAGTGCTACAGACAGACATTTCACTACTATAAATCTTACCTAACCTATAGGCATTATGGAAATACTATTTATCTTTCACGTACCTGACAGAAACGAGCTCTTTTTCTGCTGTTTCTTAGCCTGCAGCTGAGCTTTCTTTGCTTTTCCGCTAAACGGAGCTTTCTTTCTTCCTTGAGGCATTTTAAATCAGTTAAGCTGCACCACAGCTTTAACTGTTATATAAAAAATGTATACAACTTTTCCGCCTTGCTAGCTACTTGTGTGTTCCAGGCCTTTCTTTCTATCCCCCAGTTTATTTAATCCTTTAGATTTCAGCGCTTCGGACGACCAGCTCTCATGCGTGGTATTGCTTGGTATTGCCACAGAACACTCTATTAGGGTATTGCTTTCTGTGTTGTTCACACAGATTATAGTTGTTCATTAGTGCTTAACAGTTTTGAGAATCTAATGGTAGATGGCAATAGGATCAACATTTTGTGTTGGTAATCCCTAAATATGGTCGAGTCGCGCATTCTGTTTCATATGCATTAATCGCATTTTTCTTCTCGGCTTCTAAAAATGCGAGAATATGAGCTTATTTCCATTTCAGTTTTATTACTAATAATCGTCCTTGTACGTAAAAATACTTTTATGACACAAATTGAGTTTTTTGTATGTGGACTCTCTATAGTTCTGCTATAGTTCTCAGCGTCCCGTTCTACATTGGACGTAGGGTGTTCTACCCCTTCAATATTTTTCTATATCAATAGTTGGCTATAGTAGGGCGGCGGCATTTTCTGTAACTTTCTCTTCCCCCTCTCTCCCTCCCACCCCTTTTTTTTTATTGTAACATTTATTTTCAAAAAATGTTGTTGTTTTCTAGTGCCTTGCATCTGGCAATGAAGCCATTAGCACTCGTGCTTTCCAATACTTTTGATCTGTAGTTTCTTCTGATCTTAATGCTTCACAGGTCTTCAAGTGGTCTTCGTTCATTTCTGCTGGATCATTACACAGGACACATATTGGTGAGGCTGAGATACCTATTCTGTAGAGATGACTTGCTAAGCAGTCGTGATTTGTCAACAGTCGGAAGGCTGCAACCGCTGTATTCCTTGGTCTCTCGGGGATTATATCTGGGTTGGAAAGTAGTGTAATCCATTTTTTATCTTTGGCATTTGCTTCTATTTCTTGAAGGTATGAATGAGAAATGTGCTGGCCTATCACAGCACAACAGCGTCCCTCTGAGGCCACATGAGGGGAAGGTCGGTGGATCTAAATACCACTTATTTAGTCCTCCCGGTTAGGTCCGATGGACCCGTTGACCAACGGTAGGTGTGGTTCCCCTTGCAAAATGGGGGTTTAAGTCGGGTGATGTAACTGCCACATTGTAAAACTGGTGCCCGTTAAGAAAACAGTTACATGAAAGCCACATACATGAATATGAGTCCTAAAGATAAATCATTCCGGAGTTAAAACTGTCCCCCAATCGGATCTCCGGGTGGGGACATCTTTAGGCAAATTTCATCACAACAATTCCAATACTTTTCAAAAAATGTAGTAAATCTTTTCTGAAGCTTGATCTTGTACAACTTGTGGAAGTGGAACATTGTTGTTTTAACGCATTGTCGCGAGCTTGCGGTGTCGTTTTATAGGACATAGTATAATAATGTCAAATTATATGAAAAGCGCATATACTTAACATTATTAGCTAACATTAAAAAATATTGTTAAGAAACGACTTAAATGCTTTTTTTACGAAGGTTACCTCCATTAACAAAATGGAAATAAATAAGGAAATAAATGTACTTAACACTTAGCACCACCACACGCTTCACCTATTCCTCTCGCTTTCTTGTCACTGGCACTGCATTGCTCGACGGTTCCACAAGCGGCCGACGAAGTAAGCAGTAGGGCAATATGGCTAGACATCCAAGATCTGACACATCCCACCGCCACTGACAACATAGGAAACTAACTTGCACCATTAAAGACATTACACCAAAGCTTGCAAAGTTAGACATAACCTAAACAAACCTCACCTGAATCGCACAAAAGGTTAAGTGACTCATTTATTTAAAAAAAAAAAAAAAAAAAAAGTTCACTCTACAAAAAAAATTATTGGCACATAAATTGTATGTTTTAGCGGGATCTACATTTTTTGTACAGTAAGATTTTGTCTATCTTTTACGGTTTACGAGTATTCAAAAGTCATCCAGAGTAAACAGTACTACATGGGCTATATCCAGAAAATTCAAAGTATACATTTCATTTGTCATAAATATATCTTAAACATATGGCATTTTAATCAAAATCGTTCGGGCCATTTTCAAGAAAATCAAAATTTTCGAAAAATGTTCCATGTAAAGGGTAGTTTAGGGTGGGGGTATTTTCTTGAAAATCTTTGTGTTGCATCCTAGAAAGACATTAAACTTAAATGTCAACTTTGGTTTTTAACCGACTTTTCGTTTTTGAGTTATACTATCCACAGACACACACACACACACACATATGGACCTTTTGTCTAAAAATGCTTTTTTTGTATTAAGGGGGTTTCAAAACACACATTTACAGTGAAATCCCTACTGTGAATTTTGGGGTGGAATATAATGCTTTCCCAATTTACTATATGTAGTAGAGAAAACAGAAACATATCTCTTTTAACTTCTAGAATAATTCGGACATAACCTTTATTTTGCATGTTATCATACAGTCTATTATTTCTATAGAACAATGAGCTTTAACACTTCCAGGAATGGCAAATATTCGGTGGTTAGAAATAGCATGATACAAATATATGAGATATTATATTAAATATTGCTCTGTAAAACATTTTAATTCACATGGGTAAAATAAACTCATATTTTTGTTTCGATTCTCTTACACACAGATTTGCTTTTGCCCCACGATTTCTTCAGTATTATCGTCTTCCCGCTATAAGGCAGTATAAGATTATTTGATGATCAGTAAATGATGATTAGAATTTTATCCAAACAAGTAAACACCAATGGTCTTGTAAGATAAATGAACTTCCGGTACCTACTCACTTGAGACAATTGAATAACTACCGGCCCAACTAAAGCCCTCATTTTACTTACAGAAACTTGGTAAAAGTGAAGAGTGAAACCCGTAATACTACAGAACACACATTGTTTGGATGTGATCTCTACTACAAAAGAAAATTAAGTTTTTTACTTGAATTATTCAAAATGGATTTCCCCGGACCAATAAAAATCACGCACTTAATAAAATTCAGCCGTAAAGGACTACATGAAAATTAATTAAACCCCAGCAGAACAGCCCATGGTGGGGCAAGGCTTACCGCCCAACCGCTGCGTCCCCCACCTCTGCCCACTACAGGCGTCATTGTTGGGGTGCAGTAATGGAGGGTGGGACATGACCAGCGCCCCGAGCTCTTCCAGCCAGTCATGCGACTCTGGGGCCGCTACTTCTCCATCAAGTAACTCTTCAATTGGTCCTAACAAGGCTGAGTGCACCCCGTGCTGGTACCGGGGATGGAAGCCGGATTCTCCATGCTGCCAACTGCCTACGGAGGCGGTGGATGAAAATTAATTGGGTGTACTAAAATGTAAAATGAAGATTTAACGTTTTAAAGAGCAAGTAACTAGTATTAGCAAAACGTACAACATTATAGAAGTTGGATCTGGACACTGTACGGAGCATAAGTTTCAGGGGCATTAAATAAATGCTTTAATTAAAAACTCCAGTAAACAATTAATTTAAAAAAACACAATTATCAACTGAATGTTCATGTTGTAATGCCGGCAAAAATTGCTGCTGTTGCAAATAATGCATAAGTCTTTTTAAACACATCGCTTTTTATACCACTTTATTTTCTTTAGGCTTTGAGGACAAATAAGCGTGCACGACTGATACTTGTGCAGAATGCTCTCGTAGAAAGAGAGAGGTTAGGAAATTGTCGCGCACGTGACATCATATTGTAATTTGATTAGTAAATGGCATGTATGTATGTTAATCAAAATGCCTCACAGATTATTGTGTGATGTTTGTGGTTAATCAAGATATAACATGAGCAGGTTTTCTCCTAATTCTCAGCAACATAACTTTGTGTTCTTCGTGATTAGAGATGCAATAACCTCAAACTGCAATATCTGACAACAATAGAGAGAAACTACTTACTCGTTCTGAGACTGCTGAACTTCAACATTTGGAAACATGCTTTATTAGATATATTAGAAAGATTTAACAGTGTAAGAAGTTGTTATCAATATTTATAATTCATTAGTAGCTTATCTTGAATGAAAAGAGGTAGGAGGGAGGGCAACGCCATGAACCTCCGTGGTGATTACGACAGCACCAGGAAACATACATACCAGTTCAGGACCCTTTGGATTCCTGACCAGCTCCAAAATGGTGAGCAAAGAGAAAATGTTGTGTATTCTGGCAGAGACAGTTATAGAATAAATGTTTTCAACGGTCAGTAAATCTACTGACATGGAGTAGCTGTCGATTTTAAGCACACTTAAATACCCGCAACCTTGGGATCACTTAGCCAGCGTAAGTCACCCAGACGGACCAGGTAGGTAGGCAGTGAAATGTAAATATTGGTGAACAACACGGACATGGACGAATCGGGGAATCCCAGCTTTATACACAGAGCTTTCTTGCTTTGTTGCTCTGTGGTGTGTCGTACAAAAATAAGCCAAACACTGGGAAATGCTGTATCGACGATAACCTGTACATAATGCTGAAGTGGTATTTCGTGAACTGTGCAGCAATTTCCTAGTGCGGCTAGCTAACTGAAGAGAAGTAGTGACGACATGGCAAAGAGACGCAATCGTAATCTTCAAACATTTACAAGCACATAAGTATAATTAGCTCACTATTGACCATAAATATTGCAATCCAGATTTAAGTTACTTTATGTATATTTAGTTCGTTATACAGCGCAAGTAGTTAGCTAACAGTGGGGCGTGAACCACAGGATGCGCAGTCCGGCACCTAAACATTTCCCGAGTGACTTTCGAAATAGGAAATGCATGCAAATGTTTATAAATAGAGGTTCTATCTAACTGTAGTAAAACTGGGCGGGGGGGGGGGGGGGGTGGCGGAAGTAATACAAATCTACTGATTATTTCCATTCTTGGACAACAAGCCGACCTTTATGAGTAGGTACCGGAATTGTTCAGCTTATCAACTAAGATCATAACCTCTTTCACTACTATAACGTACCTATTAAGACGAAGTATCGCATTCCATTAAAAATTCGATACAAGATCACGTCTGAGTCAATTTAAATGTGTCACATTTAAATGACCTTTTTTTAACCCTTTATCATTTATTACTGGGTAAACATACTATTCTTACGAAAGTTTTATTTTTCTATGTACCTACTTCATTTTAATGGAGAAATAGGCACACTATACATTTCGTTATAGATATACACAAACATCTGTTCATTATTGCTTCAGCAACTGCATATGATGTTGAATGCATATAGTGCGAGTGTGAAAAATTTAACTTTCCACAATCTTTTCGACACATCGCGAGAAACAAAGGAATGCCCAAAGGCTCTTAAAAAGAGTGACAAAATATTGCATAATTTGAACCACTAATAACCATTCTTTTACAAGAACATCGATGTTTACTTGCATGAATAAAATGATAGCTTACTGATCAGAAAATAACCCTACAATACCTAATTGAGGGGAGACGATAAATAATTGCCGTATTTTCTATGTAAAAGCATTGAAAGAAAAACTAATTAACTTTTCCCAATTAAATTAACAATTATTGTCAACCTTTTGGGCAAACCAAGTGTAAAATTGTATGTAAAAGAATATTTAAAATAATGTTGCATATATTTGTCACGTAACAATGTCTCAGCAATAGTAGCACAGTTGTAAGAGTGCAACTTAAACTATTTTTGCGTTTATCATAATCATAATTATAAATTACTCTCAGATTTGGGGTTCGGGAAGGAAGGGAGGCCGTGGCCCCCTACTTACCCCCTTGACAAATTAATGCATTTAATGGCCAGTCTGACTATTAGACTATTGTTTTAATTTTGATGTAAAACTCTTATACCTCTATCTTCTTCGTGTTAGTTGAGATAAACATTTGTACAAATTATCATATTGCTTATTTCTTGTAGGTACAAGGGGATTATTAGAATACAGTAGCCTTTGAGCGATAGTTAAATCTTTTAAACCTTTGAGATTTCGTTCTCTTTGCACGCTTAACATAAAAAAAAAACGAACAACGATGATCCTTTTCACGAAAGTTTTAAGTTTTCCCAAACTGACACAAATAACAAGGAATATCTCCGAAATGGTTCACTCTACCAAAAATTTTATTCAGACATAAATTGTGTGTTTTAGTGAGATCTACAGTTTTTGTATGTTAAGAAGTTGTCTATCTCTTACGGTTTTCGAGTTATTCAAAAGTCATCCAGAGTAAACAGGACTACATAGGCTATAGACAGAAAATTCAAAATATGCATTTCATTTGTCATACAAATATCTCAAATATATGGCATTTTAATCAAAATCGTTAGAGCCATTTTCCAAAAATTTTCCATGTAAAGGTTAGTTTAGGGTGCGGCTGTTTTCTTCAAAATCTTCGTGTCGCATCTTTGAAAGACATTAAACTTAAATACCAACTTTGGTTTTTAACCGACTTTTCGTTTTTGAGTTATGCTGTCCACAGACACACAGACAGACAGACAGACAGACAGACAGACAGACAGACAGACAGACAGACAGACACACACACACACACACACACACACACACACACACACACACACACACACACACCTTTTTCTAAAAATGATTTTCTTGGGTTCAGGGGTCTCAAAACATATTTCCGGTGAAATCTCGTTATGGAATGTTTGGGTGGAATACCTGGAAACATTTAAGAATTAGCTGCGTAACGGTAGTTTTAATGTTGCGACTTAAACCCTTTAGAAACGGATATTTCCCTACTTAACTGCTGAGACCACACAAACCGTCGTCGTCGTCGTCGTCGTCGTCGTCATCATCATCATCATCATCAGCATCATCATCACCGCCACCGCCGTCACCGCCACCACCACCACCGCCGCCACCATCATCATCATCATCATTAATTATTAGCAGTAGGAGCTGTGGGAGTGGTAGTGGTAAAAACAATCCATCTCTGTGATACTATTACTGTTTGTTTCACATCCATGAGGTCTGAATTCCAATCTCGGTTAGGGTGAGTTGCCTAGAGCAAGTTCTTATTTAGAGAAGAGGTTTGTCGGGTGGCTCATATGAATATCTTTTCAACCATTTTGTTTATTCACGTACTATATTATATGCACCTTCGAAGTGGCATATTGTGGCTATTGTGTTCTTTATACGTATCTTCTTGATGATGAGCTGTATATATTTTTCTCTGCCTCGTTCCAGTTCTATTATAGGTACATAGAGGTTATGTCGTGAGTTTCCGGATAATTTTGTGTAGGAAGCATTAAACAAAAAGAAATTCTGTAAACTTTTAATTTGCACTGTTTAATTCTGAGTTGCTAACCTAGATTTTGTTTTACGAGAATGTTTTGAAACAATACACTTCTTATACAACCCTTGTCAGATGCCTTGAAACTTATAAACATACTGAGACAGAATATATTGTAAGACCCCAAAAGGAAATCATTTATGTAAATATTTATTGCAAATGTAATTTATTTTTGGTGTTGATACGAATTAGTTGAGTAACGAAAACGTTCTGCTATTTTTCATTGTTAAGAAAAGTAAAGTTGTTTAAAAACGTCATAAATGTTAAGTTTCACATTTAAATTTAATATGTATAAGTAAAAGAATCATATATATTTAATATTAAAAGTGAAGGGAGTATAGCTAAAGATCACTTCCCTAACAATACGGGAACTATTTAATGCAGAAAAACATAAGAGAAGGAATACGCGGATGTATTTAAAAAAAAGATAGCGTCATGTATACAAAGTATATTGCCCAATCCGAACCCAAACATAATTATCAAAAAACAGCACTAATATCTATATCAGATCTTGGTTCGTTTATGTGAAAGAAAACGTGTAATTAGAACGAAATGAACAGATAGCTGAGCGGTATTGTGAAAGTAAATAAAAGTGATGTTGAAAATTGCCGCGTGTGTACGTCGCTTCGCTGATTCGCTGCTGCTATCACCATGTGTCGGAAACTGCACAAATGTCAAAGTGGTTTGTGGGCTTCCCGTGGCCTTCCGCAATGTGATGTGTGTTGAACTATGTTAGCGGTGGACAGAATTGTGGAAATGTCCGATATAAATCAGCCGTACCTTGCTCTTAAAGAGAGTATTGTCGTGTCAGCAATGCAGAAGCTCACTGATGAACAGTTAAGGCTTCTAGTGGAAAAGTATGGAACTGTAATTAACTCCAGACGACGGTCCAGCTTCGTCAGGACTTTGGCAGATTTGATAACAGTTCTCGAGAAACGCTGTTATTTGTCAAAGGATAAAGTGGACTTCTTCATGGCAATAGCAAATATGCTAAATGATAGAAATGTTAACGAGACGTTGGCGAGATATCGCAATTTTGCAATGTTCAATAGCAACATCAGTGAAACTGGTGAGTTATATGTATGTGTAATACAACATCCCTCCTCAGAGTTCTGGATGTGACTAGTTGATGTTAGGAATAATGAAGAAACTTTCCCTTGTTGTCTACTGGAAAATGCGAATGACAGGAAGAATTCAAGGCTGTGCCAGCAAGTTCCCATGGTAGCTCAGTGGTTAAAATCAGTCACACATGGCTCAAATCCCAGTTTTAATTGTACGTTTTACAGTTCGTAATGTTAGGAAGTTGGTGAAGTGTGTGTTTTGTTTGCAGGTAGCATCACCAGCAGTAGAAGCAGCTACTGTTCTTCAGAAAGTTCGTACCAGATGAGGTCTCTACAGCGACCACAAGTTGCTCTGCCCCCCGAAGGTCAGTAGACTTGTAGGCTATATTTTCTCAGGATAAGTGGAAAAACTATGCTACTGAACCTAAATATCGGTTTTGGTGTTTAACTGGCTTTTGTTTTTAAGTTATGTGTTCATGCATGCACATGATGGGGAGAATCCCATTATAGTTGAAGTATGTGTCTACATGTTAAAATTACTGGTGGCCCACTACTTGCATTGTGTTGCAGTTATTAAGCTTGTCTGTCGAGATATTGGAACAGACTGGAAGGACCTGGTGAGGGAGCTGGACGTTAGAGAAGGTGATATTGATTGTATTGAAACCAAATATCCAAGAGATCTTCGTCAACAGATACGTGAGGTAAAGTATATCATGTAGAGCCTTTGTTTGGACTTGCGGCCAACCTGTGCTTTGTTTGCTGGATGTAAATACAACATACCTTCATCTTAGAACATTATATTCACACACCTTTTAACAGTATTTGTATTGACATAGCCATGTAAATAGAACTGTGAGTCATTAGAGCACACATTAATCCTACTCACACTGTGTCAGCTATAGCGTTTTAATTTTAAACCTTTAGTTACATTCCAAGCCGAGATTTGGAAAATTAATGATTTCTGTGCAAGTTCTCTTGACAGATGTCATGCTTGCAGTTCCATATATAACATTCAGCATGCACAACGGGTATGCTTGCAGTGAAGTATCCTTAGAACACCCAGACAGCAGTGCAGAGCTGTCAAAAAGAGAGCGAGCGAAGTGAGGTTGACTGATTGTCCAACACTAACATGACATAGCGCAGAGAATGCATCCATATGAAGGCTCTTAACTGTAGTATGTAGTATACAGTAGAATCCTGAAATAACGCACTTGTTGAGGGACATGCTTTAGTCTTGCATTATAACGATTCCGTGGTATATGGAAATGTGAGCTTAGAGGTGACACAAACCGTTCCCATGGAGATGGTGGGAAACATTCATGCAAAAATATCATGCCAGTTATGCTAGGGACGTGTTCCAGTCCTGCAGCCGCTGGGTGGCAAGCCAAGGCCCTTGCTGGGCTGTAGCGCTACAGGTTTAGTTCTTTTTTACGTACAATTACACTGTACCCATTTTATACTAACCTAATTTTGCATTGTCTTAAAGAAATCAATAAGTTTTGTTTGGCGGCAATGTAATGTAGTGGCCGAGGTCCCCGCTAGGGATAGTGAAAAGTATATTGCAGTACTGCTCTTTAAAGAAAATTTTAAACTTTGACTTTCAAAAATAAAAAGTACAATATATTTTTGGGAGACATACTTTCCCCCGCGTTAAATCTGAATGCGTGGTATTTTGGGCTTCTACTGTATTTGTTTATTTAATAGCTACTCAAGGCACTTGCCAGTACAAATGTGTAGGAGTGTTGATTTTGTCTCTAACACTGCACTGTGGCAGTATATAAGACTGAGTGTTTGGTTTGCAGGCGCTGAAGCTTTTTGAGGAGGAGTACCCACGTGAGAGACAACGCAGGGCGTTAATAAAGGCTTTGGATGCAATTGGCAGACGCGACATAAGGGAACTGATAGAGGAGTGCTTGCTGAGAGATGTGTGCTGAGTGCTTCATGACAGGGAGAGGGGATCGATTAACTGAAATATCTAACACACTGCACAACTTTACATTTGGACATATTTCTAATACTCATTAGTATATATCATTTGTTTAATAAAAGCAGATTATCTAATCCTCAGTGGGCAATATAAAGGATGGACCATTAAGAATACTGGTTTTTAGCTCTTGAATAAAGTACTTTATTTTCATGAAATGTAACATTTGAACATGTAGCGCATCTCCCCCACATGTTGTAACTCCATCACATTCAGACAGGTCTACCCCTGAACTTGAATGATGGCGTTTGAAATCTCTTCCGTCAGTTGTGGTGTTTATCTTTATAAACTTGCAATTTCAAATGCCTCAAATGAAAAAGCCACATGTGTTGGCTCAATGACAACTTGTGGAGGGGACTTAGCACCTCGCTTGAAAGGTGATTTCTTGTGTCTATGTTCCTGACGGTTATCCCCCAGGAGGATGGATGAGATGAATGGATCCTAAGGGCATCTGGAACATTGTCACGACAGAGCACATGTCAGCTCCTCCCCCCTCTTGAGGTTATACCATCCCATGGGGGGCCTGAAAACCAGTGGGTCACCTTCCAAACTGGGGGGACGAGATTTCCAGAGTGCATTCGTTTGCCCTGCCATGCTACTGCTGCAATGCACTGACTCTTCCAACCCTGAAGAAACTTAACAAGATGAAGGATGTTATTAAATGATTAATGTAATAAAATAGAGGGACAGGAAATTCAGAGGATATAGAAATACTTCTCAGTATTCACCTGGCGACCAGGAGAAACCTCCGAACAAACCCAAGAGTCAGGAAGGTCGGCCATGGGGATTGAACCTGTAACCTCCCAAATGCAGGCCACAGATGTTACCGCCTGAGACATTTAACTCGGTAACACAGGGTGTTAGGTGACATGACATTTCTAGCTAGTTCTGTTCTCCATTGCTAATGGACCATTGGTTTCCAATGTTGTTGTTGTTTTCTAGTGCCTTGCATCTGGCAATGAAGCCATTAGCATTCGTGCTTTCCAATACTTTTGAACTGTAGTTTCTTCTGATCTTAATGCTTCACAGGTCTTCAAGTGTTCTTCATTCATTTCTGCTGGATCGTTACACAGGACACATATCAATGTTAAATTGACTGAATTTTGTGGGCATAACTGTGAAGATTTCTTGTGAGAATTCACTGAAGGAAGCTTTTTGCAATGCCGTACTGTTGTTAACAATGACAAGTTGAATTTTGTGGACTACAGCAACATTATCACACACAATTGCGATGTTCTCGTCAGACTCTCTGGAATGAAAGTGCACTGAAGCTTTGATGTTTACAATCAAACCTGTCATCACAGAGTTTAGCATTAGGCTACGAACTGTTAACTCATTATACTCCCTCCAGCCTTAGATCCAGACCTTGTATCCCTCCGCGATAACCTAGTGTTAGTATCAGCTAAGACCAACACAAACGCCACTGGACTCATGTCTCATGTTTATGTTGCAACAGAACGATATTTACTTGGGAGTTTTAGGAATAGTGTTGCTATGGTGTTACATTCAAGTAGTCTTTACCAGATCAAACATACTGAAAACTCACAGATAATCGCCAATATTTAAGGTACTACATTTTGTGGTGTGCTTTGGTTTTGGCGTATCGCGGGTTAGTTGTTGACGGTTTGTGTTTACACCAAGTGCGGATCTAAGGGTGGAGCAATTATAGGTAGGTGAATTATGATGACTGACAGCTTCCGTACAACACTCACTGGATTTGTAATCTGTTTTCACAATAAATATTTGTTGTTCCATTGTAAGGCACTACATTATAACTAACCACAAGAAATACTCTTTACATACATGTAAACAATGTTTCCATGACAATAATAAAGCAGCATCACACTGTTAAAGACCAGTTCTCTTAATGGTCCAACCCTTATAATTCTAACACAGTAGAACATAAGATTGAGTGATGATTGAAGTTAATTTTGTGCTTGGAAGTTGGATACAGTGAAGTCAAACAATAACCTGAAATATAATTAAATTCTATATAATTATTGTAATTCAGTAAAAGCTTGTTTATCCGGACTAAGTGGCACCAAATGTAATCTGTAAAATAGAAAATTCAGATAATCAGGGTTATGTGGATGATAAAACAAAATTCTTAAATAAGCAAACTTACCATTTATGATGATAAAACACTATGTCTTGTAACAGAATTATGTACAGTACATAGTATGTATTGTTTACAAAACATTAACAAATATAAAATCTCAATCATGTAATTTCTTAGCAAAGAATTGATCCACAGTGTTCTGTTTTAAACACATGTGACATATGAATTACACCCCAAACAATCTGATTGAAACACAGACGATAAACTTAATGACATATGCTGTTTGAAAGCAGTAGGAAAACAGGAGATTGAGGGAATGCTTTCTTGCGGTGCTGTTTGTAGCCGGTGAAACATACCGCGTGAGCACAGTGTGACACACTACCAAATCTCTCTTAAACTCAACAGCTAGCATTTTACAGTACGTATTAGCATAATTTATTGTATGCAGTACCGTACATTGAATCAAACTAAAAAGCAAATGTTTGGCATACTTACACTTATGTTCTTGCATTACAAGTTAAATTTTAAAAAATCTGATCAAGATAATCCGGACAAACGAGGTTTTGCTGTAGATAAACTAGTATTAAACTTTAAAGTCAAATTTTCTAGGTGCAGTATTATAGCAGTTAGTGGGCCAAGTTTGGCAAACCCTGTTCTATGGTAATATTTTGAAAACCCTGATACTAACCCAAGTAAAACTCAAATAGGTCAGGTTGCCAATATTAAAAAAATAGTGTAAGTTGGCGATGTCCATAAAAAAATGGGACAAAAACTTGTCAGAAGAAATCCCTCCAGATACACCAGAACTGAGTACTAAAAACTGAAATATTTCAGTATTTCCAGCACATTTGATCATCCTATTTTGAATTGTTCCTCTGTATTTGAAACACAACAGTGACAAGGCTACCAGGTTTTACATGATGCATTATAATACTATAAATTGTACGTTAGCAGTATGATCCCCTCTCCCCAGTGACAGGACAAATGTAAGAAATATATGAATCTAGTTATAATTATTTTTATACTCTGCAGTTAATGCTTCGCAGTTACTTGGAGAATGATGACAAAACAAAAACTAATAGGTAATATTTATTGTAGTGAGAAAGGGTAAAATAGTGGTTGTAAGAAAGATGAGCTTTCATTGCAACATAATCCTACTAAGATCTGTGATTGTGGATGGGGAGGATTCCTATTAAACAAATGGTGATCAACACACATTTATTTGTAATTGCTATATTAATGGAAAGGTTAGAGTGAGACTGAAAAATTGAATGCCATGACTGGGATTTGAACCACGGATCTACCGGTTACCGTCCGGCTGCTCTTCAGCCTCGCTTTACGCTTTCCAATCATGTTCTACACATGGCTATTGTGTGGGAAAAACATTAATTACATTGACGTTATAGTTGGTTAAACTAGAAGTACTTGTATGTCGCCATTAAGGTGTTATCTCAGAGATCTCCTTGTGTGGTTTACCGGGAATAATGCGATTGAGTTGGAGAATTTAATGTCATATCGGCTTGTTGGCCATGTCAGCTTAGTGGTTAGAGCAGCCAGATGGTAACCGGTAGATCCGTGGTTCAAATCCCGGTCATGGCATTCAAGTTTTCAGTCTCATTCTACCCTTTCCAATCATGTACTACAGGTGGCTATTGTGTGAAAAAAACATTAATTGCTATATTAATGTATTGTAGCTATTTACATAAATTGTAAGCCTATTAATTCCTACACTGTTTTATTTTCTTTGCATGATGTGGCCTTTTTTTTCTGAAATCCAAAAGGTTGATACCCGACTTTATAATATATCACTGCAATTTTACATTTATTACACAAATGTTTGTATTTGAGTGCACAGATGTCAGTTTATTGTTGTTTTAGAAGATAATTGACTTAGACATTTTCTGCAGCAGATGTCTCAATGGCCTTGATTGGTTTAGTGAAATAATTCTTGGCTTGTTTTCTCTACAATTTACACAACTACTATAACAAATTAAATAATATGTGAATTGTTGTTGAATATTTTCAATCACTGATCCTCATTCCTAACTATTCCAGGACCCATAACAAACAAGTAATCAGCTATCTTCCTTTCATAGAAGTTTGAAAACAGTGTTGTTATAATCCATTTAATTTAAAAGGTGAGTCAATTAATAACACTTACATTATAATTTTCCGGAACGCATTTCGGAGGTTAACTTTCCTCCAATACCAACTGTGATGCAGTATTATTAGTTATGGTAGGTGTTGTGTTGGAGTGTTTTGTTTCCCATTGTTTGATTGTTTGCATCATATCGTTTGCAGTTGGCCTAGTGCGATTATCTTTTGTCTTCATTGTAAATGTTATATATATTAACGAATAAAATTGTGATAATAAATACACTAATATTATTTCAATTGTGGCCTCCAGAGCAAAGAAGACTATCTCATTAGAAAGACTAAAAGTTAATACATCGACGTAACATATAATTTTCACGGGGGTCGCGTCTCAAGGAAAATTATCAGCTGTAAATTGTGAACATACTTCATACCCGTACCACGACCGAGATAGGAGAGAAAGAGTCATCGCAGTTCATCGAAAGAGTTAGCCGGATCTTTTATACGAGAAAAGAATTCATCATACCGACCCTTCAAAGTGACGACGAGCAGAAGATTCCCTTCATACTGGTATCTCCCGTCACCAGTATGGAGGGAATCTTCTGCTCGTCGTCACTTTGAAGGGTCGGTATGATGAATTCTTTTCTCAAATAAAAGATCCGGCTAACTCTTTCGATGAACTGCGATGACTCTTTCTTTCCTATCTCGGTCGTGGTACGGGTATGAAGTATGTTCACAATTTACAGCTAATAATTTTCCTCGAGACGCGACCCCCGTGAAAATTATATGTTACGTCGATGTATTAACTTTTAGTCTTTCTAATGAGATAGTCTTCTTTGCTCTGGAGGCCACAATTGAAATAATATTAGTGTATTTATTATCACAATTTTATTCGTTAATATATATAACATTTACAATGAAGACAAAAGATAATCGCACTAGGCCAACTGCAAACGATATGATGCAAACAATCAAACAATGGGAAACAAAACACTCCAACACAACACCTACCATAACTAATAATACTGCATCAACTGGACAATAACTGGGTTTCCATGGTGCGGATGGCGATGCTGCTTCTGATGTTTCATCTGGTAATGGTTCAAGGAAGTTGCTGAAAATATCTTTCTGAGGAAAGTCAAAATTAAATACTTGGTTTCTATTTTTTAAAATGAAGATTTGTTCCCATGTGGCAGTTCTTGTTTTCTGGTTGTGTTTGAGAAGTTTTGGTTCTGACTTTGTCATGATTTTTTGTCCAAAAGTGAAATGCAACTGCTGATTTTTCTAATTGTTTACTCTTAATGTTTCTAACGTGTTCCTTGGATCTAATTTGCAAATTTCTTGTGGTTTTTCCTATGTATATTTCATTACAATCACTGCATTCAATTTGGTATATGCCCGGATTTTTATTAGGTGGAATAGCATCTTTGATGCTTGAAAGTAGCAGGTTTTTTATGGAGTAATGGTTTACTGGTGCTAGCTGAATGTTGTATTCCTTGAACACTTTTTTAAATTTATCAAAGGCCCATGGATGATATGTGAATTTTTTGAATGTCATTTTTGTTTTTGCTGCTGTGAGAGTAGTAGCTTCTTTCTGCTGAAAGAGGGATGTTCACCAATCTATGTGTTAAACTATTGAAAATTGCTTGTTTTTGGCTTCTTGATTGTAACTATTAGCTTTTATGTAGTTGTCTGCGTTGGTTTTCTGTGAATACCGAAATTTATTCTATCCTTGTTTTTGATTAATTTTAGATCTAAAAATGGTAATTTATCATTTTTTCCACTTTCACTGTGAAATTTATACTTTTGTCTTGTATGTTTAGAAGTTTTAATGCATCACTGATGTGTCTTTTTGGAACTATTGCAAATATGTCATCTACGTATCGCTGCCAGAGTTTGAACATCCACGGGAAACCTTTTGTGATCCTTATTTCTAATAAACTCATGTAAATATCTGCTAAGAATGGTGAAAGAGGGTTGCCCATTACTAAACCTGAAGTTTGACGGAAATACTTTGTTTGGAACTGGAAGAAATTTTGTTCTGTGCAGAATTGGGGAGTTCTATGTATTCTGCAATTTCTGATGATGACATTCCAAGTGATTTGAGCCAATTTTTGATCAGTGATGGGAGTTTTTCTATTGCATTGCCATTCGCACCATGAAATACCATGGAAACCCAGTTATTGTCCGGTTGATAATGGAGGAAAGTTAACTTCCGAAATGCGTTCCGGAAAATTATAATGTAAGTGTTTAGTGTTATTGACTCACCTTGAAAATTAAATTAAAAAGTAATGAGCTAAAGTAAGAACAAATTAGAAACTAAAAACTTCACGTATCTTATTAGTGTTGCAAGTTCTTGTTGTAAAACTGACTCAAGTTTCGAGTTGACTCTAGCTCATTCTCAAAGCTATACAAACAAATTTGTTACCAAAGCTACAATTGTTAATTTTAATCACTAATCTCTGAAATTAAAAAACATAGATACTGATGCTCATTTTAATTACCAATCTCTGAAAACGAAAATTTATAAATACAATCTATAGAAGGTGTTTCGAAATTCATAACACGGTTCCTCTTTTTTAAAATTTTTTCCCAAACTAATAAATCTATAGGTCTACTTAATTCTTTTAAGAATTTAACTTCTGGATTAATTTCATGATTAAATGATCAAAAATGATCTGCCACAGATGATTTATCAGTTTGTTTATATTTAATATTTCTAAAATGCCATTAAAAAATTTTCTCATTTATACCTACAAGAAATAGAAACAAGAGCCAAAGATAAAAAATGGATTACACTACTTTCCAACCCAGATATAATCCCCCAGAGACCAAGGAAAACAGCGGTTGCAGCCTTCCGACTACTGACAAATCACGACTGCTTAGCAAGTCATCTCTACAGAATAGGTATCTCAGCTTCACCAATATGTGTCCTGTGTAACGATCCAGCAGAAATGAACGAAGACCACTTGAAGACCTGTGAAGCATTAAGATCAGAAGAAACTACAGTTCAAAAGTATTGGAAAGCACGAATGCTAATGGCTTCATTGCCAGATGCAAGGCACTAGAAAACAACAACATATTTCTAAAATGCTCTTTTATTCTAGTTTCTAAATAACGTTTAGTTAGAAAGTTATATGATAAGGTTTATATTGGTAAAACTAAACGTTTAAAATCTTGTCAATATTACAGATCTGAACATTCCAGTAGGTGAAAGGTAGAACTGGAACTTAAAAACTCAATGCCACAGCTGGGATTTGAACCACAGACCTTCCGCTTACCAGGCAGCTGCTCTACCATTAAGCTACTGTGACAAACTACCAGAATGGCATTGAATTCTCAAACCAGTTCGTATTTCTGCTGGTAAACCACAAAGGCAGTCTCACATCAGAGACAATTACCCCAATGGTGACTTACTATTGCAAGTACTTTATGTCCCAGGATTAAATAACCTTCACATGGTAATTATTATTTATTTATGCCAACAAACTTACTGTTGGTGTTTTTAAACACACAAGCCGCGTGTGGGCAATGTTTGAGAGGTAGAACTGGAACCATCTGAAGGTTATTTAATCCTGGGACAAAGGAATGTTGGGAACACAACATTTTACGCTTTGGTTTGTTTATAAAAAATATTTTTTTCACAATTTTTATATAACTTTATAATTCATCAACTGCTAAATATTAAAGGTACAGAACAACCACTTCCACTATTTTTTTCTGCATAGTAACTGCTTTTTTATAAAATCAAGGCTTCACGGGTGATGAGCTGTGTTGAGTTTTTGGCCATTCTGTACTCTGAATGATCAGATCCTGCTAAAGGCCATGGAGTATAGAATGGCTGAAAACTCAGCCTTCACCCACAAAGCCTTGATTAACAACGCTCGCCATGAAAGCTTCAAATCTTGCTTTTTTATAGTTCAGGTATTAATATCCAGCTTTTTATATCTTTTTCTCCTTTGGAATTTAGTTATAATCATTGATAAATTGCAAAATATGTTGATATTTCTGAACACATTCTGCTCCAACTTACTTGTAATTATGTTAATCACAGGACTAGTTTCGGAGAGGGTTCTCTCCATCATTCAGCTATTCATTCACTTATTTTTCAGTTTATCAATATGCTCCACTGTTTTAAACACTTCATTTTCATCAGTTTTATATACAGGCTGGAAGTGAAATAATCTGCCAGACTTTAACAGCGAATTTCTCTTATTGTGAATAACAATAAAGTCTAATACCAAAACACTGAAAAGTTTATAGTTCTCTAGAAAAAAATATTTTTATCAAGAAAATGTATCATCACCTGGCTGAATTATTATTGATTAAAGGTTCTCGATTCATGGCTATATTCATAGAGAACTGAATAAACAACTTTTTCCTTTGGTGTACTTCAATACTCAACGGTTTTGTGTAAATTAAATTAAAAAACCCAAAATTAGTTGTCTTCTTACGTCTGCTAGAACTGGCAACATTGCATCAGCTGTGTTTCTTTGCATGCCTGTGTAGATTGCGCGGAATATGTACTTAATCCGAAGCAATTGTTTTTTTGTCAAAGCCGCAAAAGATATGAAGCCTGACTACAGGTATTGAATACTTGCTCTAAACTCTTATTTCAAGTTAATCCCAATGTTATTGCATACTTGTTACTGCTAATAAATGTTAGTTATTAAAAGTATGGCCATTTTTGTTTCTAGAGCTACCACGTAAATAATGGTTAGTCTGTGACTGTGGGCGTGAACACCAGAGTCCAATTTGTTTACCTGCATTTCTTGAAATATTTTTGTATCTTTCCCACATACTCACACGCATTTTGTCAGAAACTTCGTGTTGCAAATTTCACTATTTCGAGTTTTGTGGCGCTCATAAGATTCTTGCTAAAATTTGTTGGAGTAATTATTGGAAGCAAAAGTGCTTCCGAAAGCTTCTGTATCATATTACTCAAATATAAATTCCTCTTTTTAGATGTGGGTACATGCTTGCGTAAAGCAAATTAGTCCTTAAATCGGTTGTATCAAATATTACAGCAAGTTGCACACTTACCGGGCCAAACGGTAAGCACATATATTTTATTTAAACGTATGGCAGTGGATCGTAAATTCACATTAAAAATTATGTTTTCCTAAAGGTTTAGCAATTACTAGTTTCACATTGTTAAATTCGATACAAGATAGTGGTATTAATAACATAAGAGGTGTTTCACGCAAGAGTAACATAGCCTTTGCAATACCCAATGCTAAGTATCCAATGTAGGTATAACCTAACCTCCAGCCATTAGCTGCCAGCCTCATACATACGTCTTACAGACAATATTAAAACTTTGTGTTCACCACTTGTGTAAGTGTTAGAAACAAACTACCAACTACCTTACTATTTATTGTGAACATGAATATCATGTTAGGTCCCTGCCATTCAGTAAATAAAGTGAATAAAGCAACTTGCATTTGCTCAGCGTGCATGTGCAGTAAGCAGACATGGACTTGGCACATATTCGTTTTATTTCAAGTGAATGTATGTATTTCTGACTGATTAGAGCATATTTAAAGTTTCTTTTTTAATGTTGCTATCATATTTGTGACTTCCTAATGGATGTAATACTGCAACCAGTGTGCAGCATTTAAAACAAGAATCAAATTCCAACTGAGGTCATTATCATTACCATGGCGTAAGCCCCTTAAGTACATAGAACAGGCCAGATTTTCAGACCTTTAAATGTACCAAATAAAATCTTTGTAATTTTGCAGAAATGTAAAACTTGAGGTAATGTTTTCGTATGGAGCAATCAGCCATAACCTTTTTCACGTAATTTTCTGGTGTTTGGCGCAGCACAACAAAACATCTGAATTCATTACATGGCAACATTACTTAAATAGTTTTTATAGAGCATTAGAATAGTTCATTGATGCGCTGGTAGAAGCTGAGTTCCCAAATCAACAGGTTGTACCATGCCACACACTCTCATCTTTAAACACCATTATCTAGATAACAGTGCATTTAATTAAAAAAACTTATTGGAATTTTTTGTTAGCTTACATCCACTCTCTCACGTTATTCAGTCTGGCAGATTATTTCACTTCCACCCTGTATATTTTATATTATAATCATTATTGATTTTCTTCTCAGTGATACTAAAACTGATGGCTGTGGAAACTTTTGGTTTACTTTATTTTGAATTTTGGTTCTCTCTTTTTTTTTTTTTGTTAAAATGTCTGCTTTCTCATTGTTACTCAAACCACAATGTGCAGGAATCCTTAGGAACACTTTTAATTTTATCATGCACACCTGTGGATAAAAAAGTGAGTTGTGTGTGAAAGAGATATGGTCCAAGTCGTACATGGCACAGCGCCTGGATTAATCATATGGAACTGTATCGTGGAAGGCGCTGTGCTATGTACGACTTAGCTCAATGGGGCGCATATGTTGAATTTTGTGAATATTCTCTGAAGCTCTCTTCATTCTGAATGACTTTTGTTAACTGATAAACTAAAGAGACACACAAAATATTACTGTACATAAAATCTCTTGAAACATGCAATTTATGCTGACTTTTTGTGGAGTGGATGGTTTTCAACAAACTGCTTGTTAATGAATTTAATTTAAAAGGTGAGTTAATTAATAACACTGAACAACACTTACAACATATTTTTCCGGGACGCATTTCGAAGGTTAACTTTCCTCCATTATCAACCGGACAATAACTAATGTTAATGATTTCAATTTTAAAATACATCTACGTTTCTCAAACAGGTAGTCATTTCCGCGTATCATGCCAATCGATGACATTACCAGGATTTGAACCACATCTTCTGGTCAAATGCCAGCTGTAGTACAGTGTGATATATGGCACACAGGCACTCTCAAGCTGCAGTGGCAAGGTAACACTCACTTCTCAGGCAATTGCTAAACATGCTTTTGGTGTCCCTGTTGCTACGGAAATGTCTTAGCTCTGGTTGCTTCTGCCATGTGGTTATCATCTCTCAATCTGCTTCTTGATTGGTGCCAAGTACAGAAAAAATATCATTGGCCAGTTAGGAAATTATGAATTTCCAATGGGCAATATCAACCTCCACTTTCTATCAATAAATGTATCTTGCTGTTGTTGTGAACGAGTACTGCCACGGTTCTGGTTGTGAACAAGTACTGCCATGGTTCTGGTTGTGAACGAGTACTGCCACGGTTCTGGTTGTGAACAAGTACTGCCATGGTTCTGGTTGTGAACAAGTACTGCCACGGTTCTGGTTGTGAACCACCCTTCGGATTCAAGACTGCTCATCTTCATTTTTACATTATAAGTGCAGTGCACATTTAATAAACAAATGTTAAATGAAGTTAATTATACCAAACTAAATATTTATTATATTTGTTGAAATATTAAAAGTGTGTAATCACCAAATAAATTTTAATGAAAAATATCTGAATACACTTTATACAACCATAACTGAAAAATTTACACATTTGTGGAAGCAATATAGAAAGAAGAAAACAAAAAGTTGTCAACACAACACAGAAATTAAAACAGCTGGTATTAGAAATAACTTAATAACTATGTTATGATAACAATGTAGCCAACTTGTATCAAAACCGTCTGGCTAGTATGCAATATTTACACAAACACGTCGCTTCTTATAAATAAAGGATATGAAGGGTTACATAAAAAGGACACTCTGTGATATAAGTTAATGAACTTCAAAAGAAATTAATATTGTTCAACAGCAGCATTTTGACAAAAAGCATCGCTTCAGGTCTCCCATCCCAGAAAAAAAAAGAAAAATAATTATAATTCTTGTTTAACACTCAAGATTTGGAGATGAAGTCACTCTTGTTCAATAAATATCTTCTTTCATTTGCTCACTCTCAACAAACAGTCTTGTGAATGGTCCTAACCAAACAGGATGTTATAAAGTGTACGTGTTCTTGGTCACAGATCCAGCCTTGGCCATCGTGTCTTTGTGAATCTGGTAGCAAATCTGAACGGTTCGTCCTAGATTCAAGCGCGCCTTCAGCTTTCGCCTGCAACACAAAACCTACACCTTAACATTCTCAGTCTACTTTTCAAAAAAAAAAAAAAAAAAAAAAAATGTTAATTATCCACATTAGTTTCAGGATGATGATGATGATTGAGAAGTAGAACTGGAACTTAAAAATTGCCCACACACGGCTAATCATGGTAATGGTTATTTATGCCAGCAAACTTACTGTTGGTGTTTTTAAACATACAAGTGTGTGTGGGCAATGTTTGAGAGGTAGAACTGGAACTTAAAAATTCAATGCCACTGCTGTGATTTGAACCACAGACCCTCCACTTACTAGGCCAGTGCTCTAACCATTAAGCTACTGTTATTTAATACTGGGACAAAAGTACTTGCAATAGTAAGTCACCATTAGTGTAATTGTCTCTGATGCGAGATTGCCTTTGTGGTTTACCAGGAGAAATACGAACTGGTTTCAGAATTCAGTGTCATTCTGGCAGGTTGTCACAGTAGCTTAATGGTTAGAGCACCTGCCTAGTAAGCGAGGGTCTGTGGTTCAAATCACAGCAGTGGCACTGAATTTTTAAGTTGCAGTTCTACCTCTCAAACATTGCCCACACATGCCTTGTGTGTTTGAAAACACCAACAGTAAGTTTGTTGGCATAAATAAATAAGCTTTATTTTTGTTTTTTGAATTATTAATTACTTTGGATACATACTTCTTTTTAGTTGAAATAACTGATTTTTTTTATTTAATGCAACAATTAATGATAAAGAGAACTAAGATAATCAGATGGAGTGGTCTTTTTAAGATCAAATAGACTTATACATTTATCTTTCATATTAATTATATTCTTTGTTATCCATTTTTTCGGTATACTACTGCATGGGTTTACTCTAATTGAAGTTAATGGACACGATAGATCAAAATAATATAAAATGATTTCCATAAAATCAGTTGTGAGTTGTAATATCATGAAAGACTGTAGAATGTGTTATCAGTAAAAGAGAAGTGTGTATTTGTGTAATTAGTGTATGAGAGACAGAGAAAGTGAAGAAAGACAGTGAAAGGAGTGAGTCAACGTTATGGGAAGTAAACAGTTGTGAGTTGTAATATCATGAAACACTGTAGACTGTGTTAACATCAGTAAAAGAGAACTGTGTATTTGTGTAATTAGTGTATGAGAGACAGAGAAAGTGAAGAAAGACAGTGAAAGGAGTGAGTCAACGTTATGAGAAGTAAACAGTTGAGTTGCAATATCATGAAAGACTGTAGACTGTGTTAACATTAGTAAAAGAGAACTGTGTATTTGTGTAATTAGTGTATGAGAGAGAGACAGAGAAAGTGAAGAAAGACGGTGAAAGGAGTGAGTCAACGTTATGAGAAGTAAACAGTTGTGAGTTGTAATATCATGAAAGACTGTAGACTGTGTTATCTGTAAAAGAGAAGTGTGTATTTGTGTAATTAGTGTATGAGAGAGAGACAGAGAAAGTGAAGAAAGGAGTGAGTCAACGTTATGAGAAGTAAACAGTTGTGAGTTGTAATATCATGAAAGACTGTAGACGGTGTTAACATCAGTAAAAGAGAAGTGTGTATTTGTGTAATTAGTGTATGAGAGAGAGACAGAGAAAGTGAAGAAAGACAGTGAAAGGAGTGAGTCAACGTTATGAGAAGTAAACAGTTGTGAGTTGTAATATCATGAAAGACTGTAGACTGTGTTATCAGTAAAAGAGAAGTGTGTATTTGTGTAATTAGTGTATGAGAGAGAGACAGAGAAAGTGAAGAAAGACAGTGAAAGGAGTGAGTCAACGTTATGAGAAGTAAACAGTTGTGAGTTGTAATATCATGAAAGACTGTAGACTGTGTTAACATCAGTAAAAGAGAACTGTGTATTTGTGTAATTAGTGTATGAGAGACAGAGAAAGTGAAGAAAGACAGTGAAAGGACTGAGTCAACGTTATGAGAAGTAAACAGTTGTGAGTTGTAATATCATGAAAGACTGTAGATTGTGTTAACATTAGTAAAAGAGAACTGTGTATTTGTGTAATTAGTGTATGAGAGACAGAGAAAGTGAAGCAAGACAGTGAAAGGAGTGAGTCAAGGTTATGAGAAGTAAACAATTGTGAGTTGTAATATCATGAAAGACTGTAGACTGTGTTAACATCAGTAAAAGAGAACTGTGTATTTGTGTAATTAGTGTATGAGAGACACAGAAAGTGAAGAAAGACAGTGAAAGGACTGAGTCAACGTTATGAGAAGTAAACAGTTGTGAGTTGTAATATCATGAAAGACTCTAGACTGTGTTAACATCAGCAAAAGAGAAGTGTGTATTTGTGTAATTAGTGTATGAGAGAGAGAGAGAGAGAGAGAGAGAGAGACAGAGAAAGTGAAGAAAGACAGTGAAAGGAGTGAGTCAAGGTTATGAGAAGGTAACAGTTGAGAGTTGAAATATCATGAAAGACTGTAGAGCGTGTTAACATCAGTAAAAGAGAAGTGTGTATTTGTGTAATTAGTGTATGAGAGACAGAGAAAGCGAAGAAAGACCGTGAAAGGACTGAGTCAAGGTTATGAGAAGTAAACAGTTGTGAGTTGTAATATCACAAAAGACTGTAGACTGTGTTAACATCAGTAAAAGAGAACTGTGTATTTGTGTAATTAGTGTATGAGAGACAGAGAAAGTGAAGAAAGACAGTGAAAGGAGTGAGTCAAGGTTATTAGAAGTAAACAGTTGTGAGTTGTAATATCATGAAAGACTGTAGACTGTGTTAACATCAGTAAAAGAGAACTGTGTATTTCTGTAATTAGTGTATGAGAGACAGAGAAAGTGAAGAAAGACAGTGAAAGGAGTGAGTCAACGTTATGAGAAGTAAACAGTTGTGAGTTGTAATATCATGAAACACTGTAGACTGTGTTAACATCAGTAAAAGAGAACTGTGTATTTGTGTAATTAGTGTATGAGAGACAGAGAAAGTGAAGAAAGACAGTGAAAGGAGTCAAGGTTATTAGAAGTAAACAGTTGAGTTGCAATATCACAAAAGACTGTAGACTGTGTTAACATCAGTAAAAGAAAATAAAGTTGTCAGAAAGGTAACTGAACCAGACTTTGGTTGTTTTTGTCACAATGGTGTCAGGAGTGGAATTTGTTGAATTGTCATTTCATTATAATATAAATTAAAAACAGGCATTTTAGGCACTACATAACCCATTCCGTATCTTAAATTTTTATATTCTGAACAAAAAGAAGATTTTAACTAAGTTTTGTTTATTCGTACACTTCCAAGGCGTATAATAAAGTTTAAATAAAGATCATTGCCTCACCCAATTTCAAGTACACTTTCTTGCTTGCCAGCATCTGCTGTCCATACACCAATCTTGTCTCCTTTGGCTCTGATGTTTACAACTGCACCACACAGGTCCTCACTATACTCGTCAAAGGCTTCTCCAATCAAACATAAGAGCTGACAAAACACACATACATCATTATTGCATTTGTTCTCATAGTCTTTATTTTCTAACACAATTACATAGCAACAGAATACTTACTACTTCAAGCCAAAACTTATCCAAGTCATTGTTTCTCTGTTTTTTGTCTAAGCTGATTAACCAACGACCGCCTCTCTTGTTGGCATCGTCCTCCCACATGGGGCAGATTCCCTCCTTAAAGAGTGAGTAGTCACTACCCTGACGCAGCTCACTTGCCATTTTTATATGATTGTACAGGCTGAAAATTAACAAACATTTCTGATATAGAGTCCCCATCTTGTCTCACAGTAAAGGCTGCACAAAAAACATTCCTACTTACTGAGATGTAAAGTTTACAGTTCATTCATCTGATTGAAGTATAATTAACAAAAGTGACTTAACTTTTGTATATGATTTGCGGAAGTGTTTAAAACCATGGAACTTTGTCATATTACAGAAGATACATGACTGCCATCAAGAAAGGAAGTTAAGGGTAAGAGGGGAAGGCTGTAGTCACATTAGTTACACTGATTATCGATCATGAAGGAAAGTCAAACTCCAAAACATGTTCCAGTAAGTTATAAGCAAGTGTTGTGTAGTGTTATTAATCGACTCACCATGGCTTTATCAACTAGCTTTTCTTCCTGTAGTATTTGTTATTGTTCAACAGTGCTTTTGCTTAGTGTCACTCCGGTGTTTTAATAAAAAAGTAGTTAAAAAAAGTACAGTTGTCCCAATTGGTGTCAGGAGTGACGAAAAGCATGATATGGAACAGTTGATGAAACAAATGTTAGCCAAGATGGGCATAATGCGAAATAAAATGAATTCCGGAATGCAGCAGGGGAAACAAATATGAAAGCTATGGAATGGCAAATATGGAAACAAAAATGGAAGCCGAATTGAAAAATGTAAACTCCAGAATGGAAAAGATACGACAGGAATGTCTGTTAGAAGATGAGCTATCGGAGAATACTAATGAGCGACTGGTTGGGGTTAAGGAAGACATGGAAGAACTCGACGAAAAGATGGAAGGACCTCGGCCAACGTGTTAATGCTGTGGAAGTTAGAGTTGACTGCAGCACCAAAGAACTGAACTCCATAATGGAACAAATGCTCGACGAAAACCTCAAACTAGGTGAATATCCATGGGAGAAGCCTGCGTTCAGCAGTACACGTTTTACGGCTGAAATCATGGCGCTTATGAAATATTTATGTTTATCTCTATATCTCTTGTATCTCGGAAATGACTCTTAACAATTGCAACAAATATTTTGATTTAGTTAACGTTTTGCTTTTCAAGTTTATCCAAATATCTTCTCCCAAAAAACAAGATTTCAAAAAAAAAGAGGGGTGGGTGAGTGTTGTGGAATGCTGAGCAAAGCTCGGTAGCCCAGGTACTCTCAACTATATCAAGAAGATACAGGAATAAGAGTTTGTAAGAATAGTACAAGAGTAGAGAAAGTAATGTGAGTGCAACACATCAGATTTTTTGTATATAAGTTCTTGTTTAATCTCTTGCAATTTACCAATTATGCAAAAGTCATAATTGGTAAACAGTTAGGTATTTAACACACTTTCTATCTATCTCGCTCGCCTACCACCTAGGCGGCCCGGGTTCGATCCCAGGGACCCGCATGTGGTATTCGTGGTGGACGAAGCGGCGTCAGGGCGGGTTTTCTCCGGGTGCTTCGGTTTCCCCCGCCATCTCATTCCACCGGTGCTCCATCTTCATTCCATGTATCATCAGTGTCATCGCCTGCGGTCCCGTAGTAGTAAAAGCGGGCGTTAAACACTACAACAACAACAACACTTTCTATCTTCCTTTCATAGAAGTTTGAAGACAGTGTTGTTATAATTAATTTAATTTAAAAGGTGATTCAATTAGTAACACTAAACAACACTTACAACATAATTTTCCGGAAAGCGTTTCGAAGGTTAACTTTCCTCCATTATCAACTGGACATTAACTGGGTTTCCATGGTGTTTCATGGTGTGGATGGCGATGCTTCTTCTGGTAATGGTTCAATGAACTTGCTGAAAATATCTTTCTGAGGAATGTCGAAAAATCAGCAGTTGCGTTTCACTTTTGGACAAAAAATCATGACATAAAGCTAGAACTGAAACTTCTCAAACACATAACCAGAAAACAAGAAGCATCACCATCCGCACCATTGAAACCCAGTTATTGTCCAGGTGATAATGAAGGAAAGTTCACCTTCGAAACGCATTCCGGAAAATTATGTTGTAAGTGTTGTTTAGTGTTATTAATTGACTCACCTTTTAAATTAAATTTAACACACTTCTTTGAGTTGATACACACAATGGACGTTTCTATAATTATTTTTCATTCAGGGACCTCAAAGTGATTATTTTCACTCAAATTTTGGTAATGAATTTTTGGGTGGAATACAATATTTAGCTTCTGTGCACGTTGTAGACACTACGGCATAGAGCAACTTGTAATAACTCTTAGTAATAGTAACCATATATGGATGTGCTATTATAGGTCAGATCACTTCACTAAACTGACTGCCTGATGCATTTTAAAAGTGAAGGAACTGGGCATCCACTTTACATACTTCCCTTTGAGAAAATCATCTGAAGCAGGACCTCTCAGGGTGCATGCACCAGTGCAATCCATGGTGCAAGGTGCAAATCATGACTACGGAAGGTTGACCTCAGTTGTTCTTTCCTTAAGCTTGCCTCTCACTTTGATGTCTTATTCTTCCTCACTTTTCAGCACTGTTTCTGCCTCACTGAGTTAACTTCATGTGCACTGTGCAGCCAAATCTGATCTTTTGGGGTAATGTTTCATATATACCAAAACACAATTTTCATCACACATACTCATGTTACGGAATGTTGGGTACCTTGATAAATAATGTCAGTAAGTTTTTGTTTTAACATCATGATATTGCCTCCTGAAACTGTTAAAAACATGCAAATGACCTTTTTTTGAACCAAGTTAGATAGCAAACACTGTACACACAATACACATAGTAGGGGCTAAAGCGAGGCAGGGGAAGGCGGGGAAAATTGCATTACCAATGTGTGAAAGCAGAAACTATGCCAGCAACATATGTAGGAAATAGTGTGAACAGGGGAACTTGCAACACCACGTGTTTGTGTTTCAACTGGCAGTTTGGCAACAGAGCATGAGAGAAATGCTGCCATGATGCTTTGGGTGAAGCGCATCTCCATTTCATTTGATTGCTCAAGTTTGTGCACCTTGCCCCACATAAGTGCAATTTCCAGACACTTACACAAATAAATAACATTATACGAGGTTCCTTCAATAAATAATCAAACTAATTTAATTGTATTTAAATCAACTGTCCTGGCGCGCCATGGCTGCTAGTGGTGCAAAGGTGAATCCTTCCTCTAGCAGTGTTGTGAGTGGCAGTCATGCAGAGTGAATGAGATGGGAGTTAGAGCCCAATATGTGAGGTCGTGTTTACTGCATCCACCATGGAACTAAAATTGCAGCAATGCGCATCACTGAAGTTTTATGTTCTGTTAGACAAAACCTTTGAAATTTGAAGCATACAAGGTCCAAGCTTTAGGCAAAACACAAGTCTTTGAGTAGTATAAACGTCTCAAAGAGGGTCATGAAGACCTTCAAGATTCTCTGCACTCTGGAAGATCCGTAACAGCAAAAATGGAAGTCAACATTAACACAATTGACGTAATTGTGCAAGAAGATCGTCACATAACAATTTCGAAAATTGCAAACATAATGCATTTGTCTGTTGAAACTGTAGACGACATAATTCGCAATGATCTTGGCTATTGAAAAGTTGCAGCGAAATGGGTACTGCACGTGCTGGAGAACGAACAGAAGGCTCACCGCGTCATGACGTGTCAACAATGCCTTGGAAGGTTACGACGGGAGCCAGACTTTCTGAATAGGGTCATCACTTGTGACGAGAGTTGGTTCCACCATTACAACCCGTTAACAAAACAGGAGAGTTTGCAATGGAAACATTCATCAAGCCCTAGGCCTAAGAAAACAAAAGTTCAGAAAAGTGCAGGAAAGGTCATGCATCTCGTATTCTTTGACAAACAGGGCATTCTGTATGATCATGTTGTAACTAATCAATGCACAGTAACTGCTGCATACTATTGTGACGTCCTGAAGGGGCCAATGAAGAAAAAAATCGCTGAAAAGCGACCAGATCTCGCAAGGAGAGGATGGATCTTGCATCAGGATAATGCCCATGCTCATCAAGCTCGTGCAACTCAAGATATCGCAGAAATGGGCATTGAGATCATACCTCATACACCTTATTCTCCGGATCTTGCACCATGCGATTTTCACCTCTTCCCTAACAGGCGGTTCGTGGTCGCCATTTTCAAAGTGATAAGGAGTTGAACAATGTTGTCATGGGTATCCAGAACAGACTGTCCAAAAATTGGTTCAATGAGTGTTTCAAACAATGGATAAATCCTTCGAATAATTGTATTTCATCAGAGGGAGAATACTTCAAAAGTGTGTAGGTAAATGTTAGTGAAATAAAGTCATGTGTTAATTAAAAAATTAGTTCGGTTATTTATTGAAGGACGCTCGTATATGTAGGTGTGTCATGTGTTATGTGTCATTTATTGTTCCTAAAGGTATATTCTTAATAATTGTCCAATATACTGTTAAAAGTGCACAAAAGTATATTTGAAATGTTTAGGTAACTATGAAATATGCACTCGATATTATTCTGACACTATATGACTGCAATGAACATAATGTTGTTGGCTGGATCAGATACTATCTAGCAAACATCACAGAAGTCTCTACTTCTATATTGCTTTAGTTTTAATCATTTCCAGCAGCAACACAAACACAAAATCCTCTCAGTCACAAGTCTTTAAATGTCTTGGTATTTCACAATAATACAAACCTCACTATCCTGGGCATGCTTACAACAAAACACTTATTTTAACACTATTTTAATCAATAAAATCACATTGAAAAGATTAAACTAACTGTGAGTTCAGAACATATTGTTACGGCAGTCAAAGAAGGTAACACATCACTGTTTGTTGAACAAGGACAACAATGAGCCAAAAGAAAGGGATTATAGACAGTTCGAGAAGCTGCAAAGGCTGGGCTTTTACAAGGAGCTTTGTGAAACATTGCTTGGGTATATAAATGAGTCAGACGGACAATCAGTGTTGAGAGAAGTGGGACTCTTAAGTCAGTTTACTGAGTTGATCATCAGAGTTACTATGCCAGTTTTTGGTCTGAGTGTAATACAGTTGTTTGTGTACAGTACGCAGTATTCCCGTCAACGTTATGACAAAACAGAAAGGCTATAACTTGTGTGTGTACAGTATGCAGTATTCCCGTCAATGTTATGACAAAACAGAATGGCTATAAGTTGTTTGTGTACAGTATGAACTATTCCCGTCAATGTTATGACAAAACAGAATGGCTCTAAGTTGTTTGTGTACAGTACGCAGTATTCCCGTCAACGTTATGACAAAACAGAATGGCTATAAGTTGTTTGTGTACAGTACGCAGTATTCCCGTCAATGTTATGACAAAACAGAATGGCTTTAAGTTGTTTGTGTACAGTACGCACTATCCCCGTCAATGTTATGACAAAACAGAATGGCTATAAGTTGTTTGTGTACAGTATGCAGTATTCTCGTCAATGTTATGACAAAACAGAATGGCTATAAGTTGTTTGTGTACAGTATGAACTATTCCCGTCAATGTTATGACAAAACAGAATGGCTCTAAGTTGTTTGTGTACAGTACGCAGTATTCCCGTCAACGTTATGACAAAACAGAATGGCTATAAGTTGTTTGTGTACAGTACGCAGTATTCCCGTCAACGTTATGACAAAACAGAATGGCTTTAAGTTGTGTGTGTACAGTACGCAGTATTCCCATCAACGTTATGACAAAACAGAATGGCTTTAAGTTGTTTGTGTACAGTACGCAGTATTCCCGTCAACGTTATGACAAAACAGAATGGCTATAAGTTGTTTGTGTACAGTACGCAGTATTCCCGTCAATGTTATGACAAAACAGAAAGGCTATAAGTTGTTTGTGTACAGTACGCACTATTCCCGTCAATGTTATGACAAAACAGAAAGGCTTTAAGTTGTTTGTGTACAGTACGCAGTATTCCCGTCAACGTTATGACAAAACAGAATGGCTATAAGTTGTTTGTGTACAGTACGCACTATTCCCGTCAACGTTATGACAAAACAGAATGGCTATAAGTTGTTTGTGTACAGTACGCACTATCCCCGTCAAAGTTATGACAAAACAGAATGGCTTTAAGTTGTTTGTGTACAGTATGCAGTATTCCCGTCAACGTTATGACAAAACAGAATGGCTATAAGTTGTTTGTGTACAGTACGCACTATCCCCGTCAATGTTATGACAAAACAGAATGGCTTTAAGTTGTTTGTGTACAGTACGCAGTATTCCCGTCAATGTTATGACAAAACAGAATGGCTATAAGTTGTTTGTGTACAGTACGCAGTATTCCCGTCAACGTTATGACAAAACAGAATGGCTATAAGTTGTGTGTGTACAGTACGCAGTATTCCCGTCAATGTTATGACAAAACAGAATGGCTATAAGTTGTTTGTGTACAGTACGCAGTATTCCCGTCAACGTTATGACAAAACAGAATGGCTATAAGTTGTTTGTGTACAGTATGCAGTATTCCCGTCAACGTTATGACAAAACAGAATGGCTATAAGTTGTTTGTGTACAGTACACAGTATTCCCGTCAATGTTATGACAAAACAGAATGGCTATAAGTTGTTTGTGTACAGTACGCAGTATTCCCGTCAATGTTATGAGAAAACAGAATGGCTATAAGTTGTTTGTGTACAGTACACAGTATTCCCGTCAATGTTATGAGAAAACAGAATGGCTATAAGTTGTTTGTGTACAGTACACAGTATTCCCGTCAACGTTATGACAAAACAGAATGGCTATAAGTTGTTTGTGTACAGTATGCAGTATTCCCGTCAATGTTATGACAAAACAGAATGGCTATAAGTTGTTTGTGTACAGTACGCAGTATTCCCGTCAATGTTATGACAAAACAGAATGGCTATAAGTTGTTTGTGTACAGTACGCAGTATTCCCGTCAATGTTATGAGAAAACAGAATGGCTATAAGTTGTTTGTGTACAGTACACAGTATTCCCGTCAATGTTATGAGAAAACAGAATGGCTATAAGTTGTTTGTGTACAGTACGCAGTATTCCTGTCAACGTTATGAGAAAACAGAATGGCTTTAAGTTGTTTGTGTACAGTACGCAGTATTCCCGTCAACGTTATGACAAAACAGAATGGCTATAAGTTGTTTGTGTACAGTACACAGTATTCCCGTCAATGTTATGACAAAACAGAATGGCTATAAGTTGTTTGTGTACAGTACACAGTATTCCCGTCAATGTTATGACAAAACAGAATGGCTATAAGTTGTTTGTGCACAGTACACAGTATTCCCGTCAACGTTATGACAAAACAGAATGGCTATAAGTTGTTTGTGTACAGTACACAGTATTCCCGTCAATGTTATGACAAAACAGAATGGCTATAAGTTGTTTGTGCACAGTACACAGTATTCCCGTCAACGTTATGACAAAACAGAATGGCTATAAGTTGTTTGTGTACAGTACACAGTATTCCCGTCAATGTTATGACAAAACAGAATGGCTATAAGTTGTTTGTGCACAGTACACAGTATTCCCGTCAATGTTATGACAAAACAGAATGGCTATAAGTTGTTTGTGTACAGTACACAGTATTCCCATCAATGTTATGACAAAACAGAATGGCTATAAGTTGTTTGTGCACAGTACACAGTATTCCCGTCAATGTTATGACAAAACAGAATGGCTATAAGTTGTTTGTGTACAGTACACAGTATTCCCGTCAACGTTATGACAAAACAGAATGGCTATAAGTTGTTTGTGTACAGTACACAGTATTCCCGTCAATGTTATGACAAAACAGAATGGCTATAAGTTGTTTGTGCACAGTACACAGTATTCCCGTCAATGTTATGACAAAACAGAATGGCTATAAGTTGTTTGTGTACAGTACACAGTATTCCCGTCAATGTTATGACAAAACAGAATGGCTATAAGTTGTTTGTGTACAGTACGCACTATCCCCGTCAATGTTATGACAAAACAGAATGGCTATAAGTTGTTTGTGTACAGTACGCACTATCCCTGTCAATGTTATGACAAAACAGAATGGCTATAAGTTGTTTGTGTACAGTACGCAGTATTCCCGTCAATGTTATGACAAAACAGAATGGCTTTAAGTTGTTTGTGTACAGTATGCAGTATTCCCATCAACGTTATGACAAAACAGAATGGCTTTAAGTTGTTTGTGTACAGTACGCACTATCCCCGTCAACGTTATGACAAAACAGAATGGCTATAAGTTGTTTGTGTACAGTACACAGTATTCCCGTCAATGTTATGACAAAACAGAATGGCTATAAGTTGTTTGTGTACAGTACACAGTATTCCCGTCAATGTTATGACAAAACAGAATGGCTATAAGTTGTTTGTGTACAGTACACAGTATTCCCGTCAATGTTATGACAAAACAGAATGGCTTTAAGTTGTTTGTGTACAGTACGCAGTATTCCCGTCAATGTTATGACAAAACAGAATGGCTATAAGTTGTTTGTGTACAGTACGCAGTATTCCCGTCAACGTTATGACAAAACAGAACACTGTGGGTTGCAAGGTCACAATGCATTTTGTGATGAAGTTTTTTTTACAAGAAATAAAGTGACAGAAACAGTAACTGGACTTGTCATTTGTCACAACACTGGGTCATTGCTTCGAGCTTCTGTGTGGAAGCATCCCAATTTAAATGCTCCTTGCATGACATCATGCTGCCACGGAGGCAAAGAGGTTTTGAAGGCTAGTTGAGATAGTTGTAGCAAAAGTGTTTTAAGTGCATTTGTCAATTTGTATTGAGTGAGGCTATAGATGAGTATAAAATAAAGGAAATAAGAGTAATTGAAAGTGAATATAGTTGCAATATCATACAATTTTGAAGCAATAATCCCAGATGTCTTGTAGGAATGTCAATATAGAAGTATTGGTAAGGAATCTGAAGAACAAACCCAGATATTCTACTTAAATACAAAATTTGCTATCCAGTGACTCTTATTTTACCTGATTTGAAAAGAAGCACAGATAAATGGATACATTGGTTCCAGTTTCCTATGGTTAATGGTACTATAGTTCAGTGTGGCAGACAGCTACTGAAGCTAGAGAAAAACTTACGCAGCGATTTCAGGGCGGGTGCACATAAATCCTAGTATTTGACGGTCCCTGGCTTTCAGCTACACCAATATTTTGGATAGGCTTTCCCATTCCTTATAAAAAACATCCCTCGGGTACACATTGCAGTTTAGGACCCTTAATATATTTTGCTATACTTGTTAATTATGTGTATCCTTTATAGTGGTGCAATATGCACATTACAGCTTGGGAAAGTTCCATTAGTTATAGAGAAGTTTACTAGTTTTTAATTGACATTTGTTCTAAGTTAAATGGAATGCCCAGAATTATTGTTCATGTGCATTTTACCCTGTTTATGTGGACCCCATCAATAACAACAAAAATAGAAGAACAAGCATTGCTCCAACACGAGAAAATGTTACGACTGCCAAACTCTAAATGGACAGAAGAGAACCTCCCCCTTCAATCCTTAAAACTCATAGTAGTTTCCTAGAAAAGGTAACACAGATTAAATCCAAATTGAACATTCCTAACACCAGAGAAAATCTACTTAGAGAAAATCCATTGGAATTATTGCAACCTACCTTCAATTTGGAATTAATAGAGGAAATAAGTAAATCAGACACACCAAAAGAAATACAAAAACTTCTAGCTCTGGAAACAATCAATACTAGATATCCCACAGAGGAATGGCTGCACATATATACTGATGGATCCTCGAAGGAAAACCTTACTGGAGCTGGAGTTACATGTTCACATTTTTCCTTTTATCATTCTGTTGGCAGAGACACAACAAATTATGATGGAGAAATAAAGGCTATATACATTGCTCTCCGAGAATTATTAAATCTTCCCTTAAATAAATTTAACAAGGCAGTAATTCTTTCAGATTCTAAAGCTGCAATTCAGGGAATATGTTCAAATACTACAAAGAAGTCAACAAAAATTAGAGAATGCTACAAAATGTTAACACAACTCCAAAAAGTTAATAAGACTGTTCATCTCCAATGGATTCCAGCACACTGTGGAGTCATGGGGAACAAAGCTGCAGACTCACTTGCAAAGCAAGGCACAACAATAAAACAAAAGTCTAAATTCAATTTCTCATATTCCTCAATAAAACACTTGATCATTAAAAACGTAACTAGTTCAGCAATCGTGTATTTATGCGTGTATTAGTAATTTGGGTAGTGATATGTTAGTATTATAACTGTTATTCAACACCTTAAATACGTACCGCAACGTATGTATGACTGGCATTCGGGTGGAAATACACGTTATGAGCTCCCCTGAATAAATAAAAAAAAAATCGACATCGAGATTTCATTGAAAATATACGTTATGATAATTTCTGAATGTAAAAGGTATTTTTCGAGGGGGAAAAAGTCCGTGTGTGGATGGAGTGAACAATACAACACCTAAACAAAATGTAGGTTAAATACCGTCAGTACCCAGCGAATTCTCATTGCGCATGCGCCAGGACTTCAAAAATATTACCCGAGCTAGATGTCAAGTCTAGTGTCAGTACCCAGTGAATTCTCATTGCGCATGCGCCAGGACTTCAAAAATATTACCCGAGCTGGATGTCAAGTCTAGTGTCAGTACCCAGCGGATTCTCATTGCACATGCATAATGATTCAACATGTAATAGGTAGAAGTGCTTTATTCCAACCAAAACTTTCTTACCAAGTTTTCAATGGAAATAAATGTAATGCAAACCAATAAATTGAATATCTGGGAAATAGTTAACTCTACCAAAAAAGTATTTGATATAAAATGTGTACTTTAACGAGACCTACACTTTTTCTGCAGTAATATTTCGTGAATCTCTTCCAACTCGGTAACTGTACAAAAGTCATTCAGAATAAAGAGCATTTCAGAGACTATTCACAGAAAATTCAACATATACATTTCACTTGTCCTGAAAATGTCTTAAACTTATGGTATCATAATTAACATTGTTACGACATTTTTGAGAAAATGAACATTTTGAAACAAGCTCCATGTAAAGGGTAATCTGAGGCAGGGGATTTTCTTGAAAATCTTCATGTCGCATTCTGGGAAGATGCAAAACTATATACCAAGTCCGGTATTTAACTGATGTTTTGTTTAAGTGTTGTATTGTTCACTCCATCCACACACGGACTTTTTCCCCCTCGAAAAATACCTTTTACATTCAGAAATTATCATAACGTATATTTTCAATGAAATCTCGATGTCGATTTTTTTTTTATTTATTCAGGGGAGCTCATAACGTGTATTTCCACCCGAATGCCAGTCATACATACGTTGCGGTACGTATTTAAGGTGTTGAATAACAGTTATAATACTAACATATCACTACCCAAATTACTAATACACGCACAAATACACGATTGCTGAACTAGTTACGTTTATGCAGCATTGGCGCTACTGCCGTTGCATGCAAGGCTTGCTATCTGGCTTTGCATCTTCGGTTGGCAATAATCCCTCCATCGCTTCGACTAGCCGATCCGCGCATGCGCCAATACTTCATTGTTTCGCGTAGACGGCCAGGTACAAACGACCTACACTTACCGAATTCCATCTTACTACCACACAACATCGAGGAAAATGCCACATGCTGGTTTTGTTTCCATCTAGATGGCTGTTCACTGCAATTTGACTATACATACAATGGAACAATTTTATACTATTCTTTAATACCAACAGTGACCTCTAGAAATTATAGGGAGAATGAAACTTTTTACCAAAACTCTCCGGTATAACCTAAAATTTGAATAAGCAGATGTTTTCTTAAAACACGACATATCCACACAATTTAGCCATGAAAAGATTTGACCTGAAAGCAACAAATGAAAGTACCTCCAAAAGTCCTCCGCTGTGCCGAAACTCGTTATCTTCTTCTGATTTTGCTCCCAGCTCTTGGTTCGATCATTTTCATAGTACCACAGTGTCCACACATTCTGCAAAGGATGCTTTATCAGTAATTCTGGTGCTAAATCCTCGACAAGCCCGTCTTCTTTCTTTTCTATTTCCTGCAAACACAATAAAAAAATAAGTATACTTTATCACGATTACGGCAATTGCCTCCAAGAAACCACGTTAGCCGGCACATGCTTCCCCACCCATTATCAGCTTGTTTCAGGGAAGCTATTGTCTATAAGTTTAGCTAACTGTACATTCAACCACAATGAGTATCTGATAATATAAAAATGGTAATAAATAAATGAAACATAAGCTTCAAATCTGACCTCCATTTCTTCCAATTTATTTCCAGCCATGTCACAACTACAATCTGTTTGACCGCATTCAGTGAACTATCTTAATTTAGCGACATCTGCAGGAAAGTTTGATCTACTAATTATGTTGCCAACGCAGTTTCAGCTGTTTCAATATTATAATTGCAAGCAAATAAAAAGACGAAACGCAACACAAAATTTCGTTAAAAAGTATAATAGATACTTAGGCCCGTATGTACCATAGTAAATATTTAATAAGTTGCATACACCATTCTAATTCTCTGCGTATCAAGGCTTGCCAACCTGCGGCGCATGTCTGGAAACAAAAATAATAACAGATGTGCATTCGATAGACTTTTATCATCGATGTATTAAAAGCGATTGCAAAGTTGTGTGTTATGCTTATGTTTTAAGTCTTTGTGGTTTTTACTTTGAATCATTGTTTCACGAAACGCAGAAAGTGGATTAATAGTTCTATATGGTGGCTTTATACAACAACAATAATAGCAGTTGTGTTTGAAGGAAATTTACATCATTGAAAACAATAGGTAACAGACTAGCCATGAACGAACACATTAGTGTATGTGAGAAATAATAAAGATTCAGGAAAAAATAACTTTTTTCCTCGTAGTTACGTTGCAGGTACAATCAGCAATCATTTTTTACCCGGACATGAAAAGAAAGGTAAAACTTATTCTTCCAGACTACAAGTTTAGTGTACTTGAACTCGTAATTGTGGCTAGTGCATATATATTAATGGAATCATTTTAATAGGTTGATGAGAACGGGGAGTGTGATGCTCCGCCGCAGAAGCACTCCTTTGGAGCTCCACAGAATTATGTAAGTAGGGGTGGTGGTGGAGGATATGGATGGCAACAAAGAGGGAACATCAGAGGTGCATTTCGGGGCGCAAGAGGCGGAGCCCCAGTGTGGAGAGGTCCGAGAGGCATGCCAAACAACCGCTATTTTCGTGGTGGACGTGGTGGGGGATATGGTCCACAGGGCTACTATGAAATGTCCCAGCCTCATTACCAGGTAGGTAGGTTTACAGGCAAACAGGTAACACAACTATCCCGTTTTGTTATTAAGTACAGTTTTATGTCTAGTGACATAATATGGTTGTTGGATCATGGTTGTTTACTCATGTAAACACCAGAGACTACAAAGCTCTGTGTGCAATTGGGGTGTTAAGAAATAGTGTACTTTATTGGTTGTGTGCATTCATATGTAATACTGCACAGTATTATCTTATAGGGTTATAGCTATGAAATAAATACTGTAGAGTTGCATTAACATGTACCTTGGATTTGGAATAACTCAGACTATACTGAGCATCATATAGGAAAAATCATAAAACACAAACTAAAACAATTCTGCATCAGTAACAATAAAGTTGTTATTGCAAAACAACAGATACCCACACTCATTGTCGATTAAAGATGGGTATTCTATCCACTTGCACCATGTGACAAGGAGTACACTTAAGGTTTTGTCAGGAAACAAATTATAGTGTTCTACTTATAGCTGCATATAGCCTCTCGTAATGACTCAGTTATAAATGATTATAGCACAAGAAATGTTGATCTGGAATACTGCTTAGAATATTGAGAAAATCATTTGACAAATGGGGATTAAAAATAAATCTTGAAAAAAAATGTATATGGTATGTGGATATACAACTAGAGATTTACAGGGTGATAGGTTTGGGATGTCAGAAAAGTATAACATTATATTTATGAAGTTAATGTATATATATCTGTGAGTAATTTTCTGAAATGTAAGTGGAAAGGATGGGAGTTAACAATAAGCAATGTTTCCATACATGACAAAGCTGTCGTGTACAGAAAACAAAATGGTCATTGTGCTCAGTGTGTCATATGGTATGCAAAATTTTCAAGTGTAATAGAGGCCCAGTGAGCATTGAGACGTCATTGTCACTGTCAGAATGTCCCATCACATTGAGACATTGTTAAATGGTACAACATGTTCTTGAAAAGGGGTCTCAAAATGCTTCACACAGGTGGAAGGCTGCGTGATAGAAACAAGGAGGAAGATATTCCACAAGCCATGACTCAGAACCCAGAAAAGTCACTCCGCTGTAGAGCAGAGCACACCTACACAACATGTCAGGGGATCGTTAGACAGTACCTTAAGATAAGAGCTTCACGGGTGATCAGCCGTGTTAAACTTAAGAAGGTCGAGCTTTCGGCCATTATACTCTCCATGGCCATCTTCAGGACTAAAATGATGGAAAATTCTCCTCAGTTTCCAAATATATACTATGGTTAAGTTGTGTTGTCCGAACCAATGCGCGGGTGATGGTTTCTGATTGGGCCTGCTGTAGGCTCGGCTGCAGTGTTTTCCCACGGGTACGAAATTTATGCAGTGTTTCTAATGGCTATAGTCCACGTGGAACTTAGTTTGAGTCCGCCCTCTCTGTTGAAATTGTGGGGGTGTAATTTGATGTGGATGGCCTCCTTGATGAGTCTGTCCCAGTAATTTTCTGCGTGTTCTAGTATTTTTGTGTCTTGGAAATTTATTTTGTGGACCTGTTCTATGCAGTGTTGGGCTACTGCTGATTTTTCTGGCTGGAGAAGTCTGATGCTCCGTTGATGTTCTTTGCATCTTTCCTCTATCGTGCGTCCTGTTTGACCCACATACACCTTACCACACTCGCACGGAATCCTGTATATTCCCGGGACCTTAAGCCCAAGTGGGTCTTTCACCGGCCTGAGGAGTTGTCGGATCTTCTTAGGGGGTGTGAAGAAGGTTTTGATATTATGTCTCGCGAGTATACGGGAAACCTTGTTGGAGACAGAGCCGTAGAAAGGTATGTAGGCCTTCTCTTGAGGGCTATCCTTCCCTTGCGTGGGCAGTAGCGGGTTCTTCCTGCTGCGTTCTACTTTCCTACGGGTCTCAATGATGTCCTGGTTGCTATACCCATTCTTGCGTAGGGTCAGGATAGGGCCTAGGCATGTAAATTCCTTCCCATCATTTCTCTTGGTTGTATTTCCTAATAATGTTTTAGGCACGTGATGTATGTGTGTCTGTGGCAGAGAGACGGTGTGCATTGTAACTCTGTGCTCAGTGCCAGATGGTGTTGGGCATTTGCTGGCCTGTTGTTGGTGGGGACGCTTGTACGACTGACTGTGGCAGAGAGATGGTGTGCATTGTAACTCTGTCCTCAGTGCCAGATGGTGTTGGGCATTTGCTGGCCTGTCGTTGGTGGGGACGCTTGTACGACTGACTGTGGCAGAGAGATGGTGTGCATTGTAACTCTGTCCTGAGTGCTAGATGGTGTTGGGCATTTGCTGGCCTGTCGTGGGTGGGGATGCTTGTACGACTGACTGTGGCAGAGAGACGGTGTGCATTGTAACTCTGTGCTCAGTGCTAGATGGTGTTGGGCATTTGCTGTGCTCTCGTGGGTGGGGACACTTGTACAACTGACTGTGGCAGAGAGACGGTGTGCATTGTAACTCTGTGCTCAGTGCTAGATGGTGTTGGGCATTTGCTGTGCTCTCGTGGGTGGGGACACTTGTACAACTGACTGTGGCAGAGAGACGGTGTGCATTGTAACTCTGTCCTTAGTGCTAGATGGTGTTGGGCATTTGCTGTGCTCTCGTGGGTGGGGATGCTTGTACGACTGACTGTGGCAGAGAGATGGTGTGCATTGTAACTCTGTCCTTAGTGCTAGATGGTGTTGGGCATTTGCTGTGCTCTCGTGGGTGGGGATGCTTGTACAACTGACTGTGGCAGAGAGATGGTGTGCATTGTAACTCTGTGCTCAGTGCTAGATGGTGTTGGGCATTTGCTGGCCTGTCGTGGGTGGGGACGCTTGTACGACTGATTGTGGCAGAGAGACGGTGTGCATTGTAACTCTGTGCTCAGTGCTAGATGGTGTTGGGCATTTGCTGGCCTGTCGTGGGTGGGGACGCTTGTACGACTGACTGTGGCAGAGAGACGGTGTGCATTGTAACTCTGTCCTCAGTGCTAGATGGTGTTGGGCATTTGCTGGCCTGTCGTGGGTGGGGACGCTTGTACGACTGATTGTGGCAGAGAGACGGTGTGCATTGTAACTCTGTGCTCAGTGCTAGATGGTGTTGGGCATTTGCTGGCCTGTCGTGGGTGGGGACGCTTGTACGACTGACTGTGGCAGAGAGATATTGTGCATTGTAACTCTGTCCTGAGTGCTAGATTGTGTTGGGCATTTGCTGGCCTGTCGTGGGTGGGGATGCTTGTACGACTGACTGTGGCAGAGAGATGGTGTGCATTGTAACTCTGTGCTCAGTGCTAGATGGCGTTGGGCATTTGCTGTCCTCTCGTGGGTGGGGATGCTTGTACGACTGATTGTGGCTGCTCGGAGCTGGATGAAGAGATCTGGCTCGTCCTCCTAAGGGTGTTAGCTGCAATAAATCTCGGTGCACAAGGTGTCCTCTGTGTATACTCTTTACCATCAATACTGGCCCAACATGCTCCATCACTTGTTTCTCTTGATGCAGCTGAAATATGCAGAAGGGAGTAGTTTTAAAGGACAAGCTGCGTATGTATGACAGGTACTTGGGTAATGTTTGACTGTGTTGTTGACAGGGGTACTCTTCACAGCCAGACTATCACCCAGGACCCAGGTGGAATCATCCTATGCCTCCTCCACAGTATGGACAACAGAGCCAGTCCCACTCACAGTCCCAAGGTGGTGACATGGATCATCAGGATCACAACCACAACGTAAGTAATGCTTATGAACTAGCTTTAATCTAACGTGAATAGACACTCTAAGTAAAACTGATGAAAATGAAGTGTTTAAAACAGTGGTGCACATTAATAAATTAATATATGTCAATATTTATAAACACATTTTGCTCCAATTTCTTCTGTCTCTTTTGCTTCTGGCTTTACAGTGTAGGGATAGCCCTGTCAGTCCTCCTTCTCCATTCCTCCCTATTCCTCATCATTCTCATTTCCCCTACTGTCTTGTTCCTAGTCTCCCAATCTTGTAATTCTGTTAATCACACGACTAGTTTGGGGAGGGTCCTCTCCGTCGTTCAGTTGTTGGTCGACTGGTACATTGTCTGTGGTTGTTCAGTAGCCAACCTATCCTTAATGCAAATATTTTCCCACAATGTTAACTCCCAATAACCATAGCTTACCATTTTTGGTCATGCAATCATATCATTTAAGAGGAAAATTAATAATGATTATAAAACTAAATGAACTTACAAGTATATTAAATTCCAAAGGAGAAAATTGTTAAAATGCTTGAAACTAATTCCTGAACTACCGTTGCCATGTTCAGACTTACAAGTACTGGACACGACTGTCTCAGCAAACACCTGCATCAAATTGGATTACTATTGTCTGTTATGCATCAAGGAAGAAGAAATGAATATGGAACATCTATCATTCTGTGAACAACTTAAACTTTATCCAGACTTGACCTCAAAATATTGGGAGGCAAGAAGGAGCATGGCTTTGTTTCTAAACTCTGAGCATTAGCTCATGGGTTGTCCGTAAAATGAGGTTCCCAATTATTTTTCACAATGAAGAACATATTTATTGAAGTTGAATAATACATTTTTGGAAAGCTTAGACTTTCCTATTTTTCAACATAATCGCCATTCTGATCAATGCATTTTTGCATGTGGTGTATCACCTTTTGTATGGCTGCATCATAGAAATCTCCCGCTGCATGGCGAAGATAGCTTAAAACGGATTCTTTCAGTTCCTCTCCAGTTCTGAAATGAGTCCCACCCATGTGTTTCTTCAAGCCAGGGTAGAGATGGTGGTCACTTGGGGCTGGGTCTGGGCAGTAAGGAGGGTGTTTGACAATATCCCATCCAAATTTGTTGATGAGATTGAAGAAATTTGCGGCCCACTAACACATTTCGTCTGTGGTCCTTCGTAAGCATTCTCAGGACCCATACCCTAAATGATCTGCCAAAATTTTGTGAATGTAGGACTTGCTGACATCAGGGATCATCTCGCAGATCTCCCAAACTGAGTTTTAGTTTTGTTTTATTACGGGCCCAAATGACCTTGTTGTCGACGGGCCCTTAAATTTAACACTCCATTCCACTCCACTCCCAAACTGTCACTCTTTGATCTTTCAGCATTGCTTCTTCCACTTTCACAATCGTTTTGTCCAAAACCAATAGCCGTCCACAATGCTGGTTGTCCTGTTCGTCTGTACTTCTGTCTTTGAACTCTCTGCACCATTTGCACACGTGTTTTACTCTCATACACTGCTCTCCACAAACTTCACACAGTTGGGAATGAATGTCCACCGGTGCAGAATTTTTGCACACAAAAAGTGCATCACAAAGCGTAATTCGTACCTAGTGGGAGAAGCGAGTGGAAGCTTCATTTCTAGCAGCTGTCAAGCCAAGACTGAGCATTGCAGACAGCTCACAAGGTGGGGGACTGAGAGAGGGAGAACCAAGCTTCATGCCTGTGTTGCTGAATCTCCTGTAACAGCGTTCCTTGTGACTGCAGATCCTTGGGAACCTTATTTTACGGACAACCCTCGTAATATGGCAACTATGTAGAACAATAGAGAAAGATGTAAGGAATTGAATAAACAACTTTTCCAACTATCTATGATGTTTTGAAGTGTATAAAAGATTAGACCTTACTTTACGAATTGCCATCTTATCTACAAGCGAAATGTCAATGAAACTATTTTTGTAAACGACTTGAAGGAGATAAAAGAACAAGTTCTTTCTGTGAGTGACTTATAGAAATAGTCATGTCCTTATTACAAGAAGTTACGAGTACAATTGCTCTCTGGAAAATTAATAAGTAATCCTCAGAATAAGCGCTTACTTTGTTTTTAGCTGTATATAAACTAGATATATGCTTACAAAGGTTGCCAACTTGTAAATATGAATACATTGTACTAGCTAAAAAAATTTAATAGTATAATAATGATAATGTTCACACAGTGTTGTGATTTGTCCAGTGTTTAAACTGTTACTTCAATTGGTCCTCACTTTCAGTGAGTCCACTGAATGTGAAGTAGTTCATTGTCACTATCACTTCAGTTTTGCAGCCTCTTCTTCCAAATGGTTCACTCAGTGGGAATCAAATCTCAAATCGCTTGCAGTTACAGCACTCACTGCACATTGTCACAAATTTGCTCGGAGAACTGCACTTTTTGTTGCAACAGAAACCTCTGGAAATTTCACACAGTTATAGAACGTTTGAGAAAGTGAAACTTCTAGAAGATTCTCTGACTATATTGCTTATTGTGTTTGTGCTGGTTGGGCACATTGGTTATTAGGCTGTCTGGCATTTGCTGTTCCACCAGAGGCACATCTTCTTTCAGCTGTCTCAGGTGAGCTGATTTCTGCTGGTACCACCAGAGGGAAATCTTCTTTGAGCTACCTCAGGAGAGCTGATTTCTGCTGGTTCCACCAGAGGGAAGCCTTCTTTGAGCTACCTCAGGAGAGCTGATTTCTACTGGTTCCACCAGAAGGAAGCCTTCTTTGAGCTACCTCAGGAGAGCTGATTTCTGCTGGTTCTATCAGAAAAAGGCCTTCTTTAAGCTGCCTCAGGTGAGCTGAGTTCTTCTGGTCCCACCAGAGGGAAGCCTTCTTTGAGCTACCTCCGGAGAGCTGATTTTTGCTGGTCCCACCAGAGGGAAACCTTCTTTGGGAAGTCTGATAAGGGTAGAGTTTCCCTGCTGGTGTAACCAGATCATCAAGTGGGCTGTAGCCTTCTGTGGTTCTTTGACCTTGCATGTTCCTCCTGAGTGTAGTGGAATCCATGTTCCCTGGTCATGGTCACAAGAGTCAGTATGAATAACAACTGATTGATGTAATTCTTTCATGTTGGAATATTATTGTATACCATATACCCCTATACTGAGTTGGCAACCTTGACACACTGGGGCAAAATGTGCTATTGCTTGCACACTTTAATTGCTTTTGTTATATTTTTGCTTACTCTGGACAGGCACACAGTCATGAGGTGAGCTATGTTGTATGTGTCCTTTTTGTGTTTCATGCATGTTTCTTTTGGTGTGGTGTGCATCATGTTAGGGTAAATAACGTCGCAGAAGTAGACTAATAGTGAAGTAGGGGTAAGATGATCCGTGAAAGAGATAATGTAAACAATACACAATTCACTGTGCATCCAGGCTTCACCGGCACAGAACTAGTGCCCAAGCTGTAATGCTTCAAGCTATAGAAAAGGTACCAAAGGCCACATTAAAATTCTTTGGAAAGATTTAACTCAAAGACTGAGAAGTAGAACACTATGGAAACAGGTAACAAACTGGCAGTAATTCATTTATAAAGGGTCTGACAGAATGGATAGAAGAATCTAAACAGGACAGAACTTTGAAACAAATTGAAACACACACAGAGGGATATATGCCATTTTATCAGACAATACAGCATTAACATAGTTGATAATACCAGCCATGAAAGCCTCAGCACTTATAATACAGCATTAGTAGGTTATGCATATGGTGGTCGCTATCATCATATTCACGGGGACTGCACGCCCTACACAGGATGCACAATCCTTGTACTGTGATGGGAGACCCATGGAATGCATGATGCTCTCCTTTGTCAATACAGCGTGCAAACTGATTTTGCACGTGCGCAAGCAGTGATGCCATACTATGTGACTCAAATTAGGCTATTTATTCTGCCGCATCCTGCATGAGGGTGATACTGAAAGTTATGAGCAACCGTTTTGAAAATCTTAATCTTTGAGAGGTAGAACTGGAACTTAAAAATTCAATGCTACAACTGGGATTTGAACCACAGACCTTCCACTTACCAGGCGGCTGCTCTAACCATTGAGCTATTGTGACAAACTGCCAGAATTTTTAAGTTCCAGTTCTACCTCTCAAACTTTGCCCACACACGGCTTGTGTGTTTAAAAACACCAACAGTAAGTTTGTTGGCATAAATAAATAAATCTTAATCTTTATTTTTTAGACAAACCAAGTACATCATCTTAATATACTTTGAATATAGTCTTTGTTTGCTGGCACCTTGTTGTACAAGTTTGAAACTCCTCTTACAATAGAACTGTGTTCCTGCACACTCTGATACACTGTTTTCCGTTTGTTGTATTAACCCTTTCACTGCTAAGAGCGAGTTAACTCGGTGTTAAAATGTTGCTGCTGTCTTGCTAAAGACGAGTATACTCGGTTGGGCATTACGCCATTTTCTAATGGCCGTAACTTTCGAGTCACTTACATTAAAGCGGGCCCACGTGCACTGACTTCTTCTGCCATCTCTTGGCTATACGCTGACACTAGTTGCTGTGCAGTCTCTGGTGTTGTATGACATCTGCAGGGTTTTATAGTAAACTGTGCACATGTCACATGTTAGCTGCGGGAAATTACCGCACGCCACTGCCAGTTGGGCTAAGATGGCGTCATTCCGTGCCGGGCACATGTTTACCAACAGGAACTTTTAGATATTTTTACAACTTTAGAATCAGATGAAGAGTTTGATTTCCCGTCTAGTGAATCTGGAAGTGAAGGTGAACGTGAAACCGAACAAGAACTAGTTCGTGATATTACAGGTCCATCACATTCTTGTAAAAGACCACGAGTGCAAACTCCTTTGTTTCGGTGGAAAGACGATGCGTATGTGCTGCGAATCCATCCATTTGATGACAGTGTTGCAGGAATCACAGCTGGGACTTTGAGTAGTGCTTCGGAGGCATCAGACTATTTCTGTCATTTTTTTAGTGTAGATGTAATGCAGAAAATAGTGGAGGAGACAAACAGTTTCTACTCGTTTATGACAAATGTGGTTCCACCCTCCCCATCCTCTCGTCTTCAAAAGTGGCATGACACTAATGTGGATGAAATGTATGTGTTCTTAGCACTGACCATGCTCATGCCAAGAGTAAAAAAACTTTCTAGGGAAGAGTATTGGTTTACTGATCCTCTGATTGAAACTCCTCAGTTCCGCAATTACATGTCACGGGACAGGTATTTGTTGTTACTTCGCACCCTTCATTTCTGTGACAACAATACACAATCTGCGGGTGACCGATTATATAAACTAAAAATGATTATAGATCACCTTCGGCATAAGTTCAGTGCTACAAGAGGAGGGAATCCAGGTATATGTGCTTCCAGTGTAATGTGGCATTGTGCGTTGTTCCTTGTTTTGAGAGGTACCACACCCTCCTTCACTATTAGAGTTAAGGGGTGAAAACAAAAACAATACTCTTGTGTATTTTGTAATAGTTTTCTACAAGAAACTGTGATAGTTCATTTCAAATTTCTTTGTAAGAAAGACTATAAGGGAAGTCTACCTTATTCGTATCAGTGCATTATACATTCTAATCAGTGGCGTGAAGCAAATAATTATAAAACAAAGGGTAAAATATTCCTCACATATTCTGCTGAATGGAGTGGATATACACCAGAAAAGGTAAGGTTATTGCATGAAGTGTTATTACCTTGTTCTTAAATATAGAACTTATTTAGAAATATGACATTGAAATTGTTGGCAAAAAAATTCAGCACAGGAACTATGTGTATATCACCAATGTGATAGCAGTGAAAGGGTTAATGTATCTCAAGTAGTTTACTCAGATAGTAGGTTACTAATGAAGTAAAACTTAGTCTAGCATGTGCATGCCATACTGTTACTCTTGGTTGTTATGTTTCTGGATATATGTACTCCAATTTGAATTTGCCTGTGATAAAAGTGAACTGTAGCTGTTTTGCCTGCTTATTTGCCTTTTTGTAGAAGCTTTGAAACCAGTAGCCAACTTGTGCACAGACATGTGCAGTCAGTAATTGGCGGAAGGTTGCTTGCTTGTGTGCTATTGCATACATAGAGTAATGTCTGGTTCACTTACTGGCTATAGGATGTGCTAATACCAGGAAAGCGGGCTGCACTATGTTTTGTCTGCCCAGATTCTCAGCGCTTATTGATGTCTGCCGCTATCATAGAAAGGTGTCTATGAAACCATACAACATTTTTAAAACTTCTACAGGGAAGATAGTGTAAGAATTTTTGAATAGCACAACCTTTGAACTGATTTATAATAAGATCCCACAACCTTCATACATTACTCTGGCAGTAACCCAGACCTCTTGTTAGCTACAACTGATATTGTTCTAAAAATTAAAAAACAATTTATAGAAGACCCAAGTTCTGGTCACAGAGCAGTAATTACTGATATAAAACTAGATAATACAAATAGCAGTCAAAATCACACATCTGTATTGGAACTTCAAAAAACCAGATTGGAACAAATAGCACAACAATAAAATACTAACAAATAGTGCAGTCATAGCCGAAACATTCAATAAATATTATGCTAATTCATATTAGATAACAAGAAATAATAAAAAGGGATGTAAACAATCATCCTTGAAAAATGGCAGTTGCAACCTTCAGGTTGATTACAGGACATGATTGTCTGGCAAAACATTTAAACAGAATTGGGATATATTCTTCACCACTCTGTCCTCTATGTGATCTGCAAGAGGAAATGGACCGAGACCACCTTCAAATATGCCCGGCCACTTCTAGTGCCCCATCCATCAGTGACAAATATTGGAGAGCAAGAGGATTAATGACTTCATTGTCAGAAATCCAGCATTAGCTAACAACAACAACATTTTTAAAACTACTTTTAAAGGCTTTACTCACCAACTTTATGAAAAGAAATGACATCGTTGTTGTTCATATGCACCTCTTTAGGAAAGTAGCCATCACTCGCTGTAGTTCACATTGAGAAATACTGGACAATTACATGGCAAGGATGTGTGGGTATGTCTTGTATACTTTGTTTTAAAAGTTATCCCAGAGATAGAAATTGCTTATTGGAGCTCTGAGAAACCTTTCTCCGCTAATGGCACACCTTATACCAGTTTTTTCATTATGGAGGGTTACTTCATGGAAATATTAGGTTCTGGTTATAGTGCCAATTTTTTTCGAGTCAGCAGTTGATGCCTGTACATACATGAATACAATTTAGCCCTCTTTTTTTTTAGAGAATTAACAGATGGAACATGATTTTGCCTTTTTTCAACAAGACTTTGCAACAACTCATAGGGACGCTCTTTCGATGAGAACAATTGGAAGTGTGTTTGAGGACAGAATTATTAGTAGAGATTTGTGGTCCCCCAACCTAACCCCCTGAAATTTGTATCTCTGGCGTAACTTAAAACATAAAGTGATCATTAAATCATTAAATAAATCCAGATGTTAAATTATTAGAATGATTAAATGGACCCATAGATTTAATGGTTTGGGAAAGGATATTCATTTTGAAAATTAGGGATCACGTAATGAATTTTGAAATACTGCCATCTGATTCTGTTTAGAAATTTGTTTTGTTTTCATTGGTTGATAATACAGAAATTTAAGCGATTTAGTTTGTTGCAATGCTGACCAGCATAGACAAGATTGGCACTGATGTTAGAGTTAATGTGAAACTATGTCATCTATGTTGAATTTTAAGTACTTTCAGCAGCTAAGCAGCTATTAAAATAAGTGAAACTTATAGTCTCTAAGATTTGTTTAACCTTTAGAATTGTACAAGATAAACCCACGCACCTAGGAACAATTAAAACAAAATATATAGATAGATACTTTATTTCACTGCTTAGAGCATGGCCCGGTGGCAGTGCTGTCAATATAATATACAATTCTTTACAATATGATATACAATTCTTTACAATATGATATACAATTCTTTACAATATAATATACAACAATATAATATACAATTCCTTACAACATATATACAATCCTTTCATGCACTATGGTAACTATACAGGATTTCTTTTTAACCTCTCTTTGAAATGATTTACATTTGGAGGCAAAGTCTCCAGTAACTCTGCAGTCAAATTGTTCCAGTCATTAATTGTTCTATTGGTAAAGGAAAATTTACCTATATCAGTTTTCTGTTCCCTGTTTCTTATTTTTTTAGAGTGATCATTCCTTCCCCTATATGATGGTGTCAACAACCGCTTTGTTATATCTTTCCATGCAGGTTCCCCCTTATATGCTCTAAAGATTGCACATAGCCTTGCCCGTTTTCTACGTTTCTCCAATGATTCCCAGGAGGTAGCAGTGCCTGTAGGGTTTTCAAATCGCTTTCCTCTATCAACAAATTTAGCTGCTCGTTTTTGAACTCTCTCGAGTGCTTGTTTTTGACCAACCCGATATGGATCCCAGCATGCTGCGCTATATTCTAATATTGGTCGGACTAAGGATGTGTAAGCTAAATTTCGCGATTTCCCATTGCTGCGTTTTAATATTCTCATTACAAAGTGTAATGCTTTGCAGGCTTTTCCAGTGACCGAGTTTACATGTTCCCCCCATTCCAATCTTTCATTTATTATTACACCTGGATATCTAGTGCTACTTACCCTGGGTATTCTCTTGTTATCTAATTTATACATCACATTTTCTTCTGTTCTTGTCCTTGAAAATATAATTGTTTTACATTTACTTGGATTTATCTCCATTTGATTGGATTGCGCCCAGAGTTGAATTTTGTTTAAATCTTCTTGTAAGTTATTAACGTCACCTTCGGTCTTGATATTTCTATAGATTATACAATCATCCGCAAATAGCCGAATTTGTGATGTTATCCCTTTCCATAAATCATTTACATATGCTAAGAAAAGCAACGGCCCGATCACGCTACCCTGGGGGACACCTGAGGTTACTTCGGTAGGGGACGATAGTCTATTTCCCACCCGCACTCTTTGGGTTCGTCCGCTCAAGAATTCCCGAATCCAAATAATCACTCTGTTGTCTATTTGCATATTGCAAAGTTTTTCTATAAGTGGCCCATGAGGTACAAGGTCAAACGCTTTAGTAAAGTCAATAACTATTGCATGCACTTTACCGCCTGCATCGAGTGCATCAGCTACATCCTGACAAATAGCTACTAGTTGGCTCTCACAAGAGTGTCCATTCCGAAACCCATGTTGTCTTTCAAAGAGCCAGTGTGAATTATCCCATTCTTGTCTTAAGTATTGCCCTATAAGATGCTCGACTTGTTTACTTACTACTGATGTCAAGCTAACTGGCCTATAATTTGTCGCTTTGGTTCGATCTCCTGTTTTATAAATAGGAACGACTATAGCCTGCTTCCAATCCTGCGGTATACTTCCGTTATTTACCGTTATTTCGAATAGCCTCAGCATATATGGCACGATTGCCTCTCCTCCAATTTTAAGAAAGTCACCCGAAATGCCGTCCGGACCGACTGATTTATATTTCCCTAATTTAAATAATCTTTTTCGAATGTCACTTGGTTTCACGATCATAGGGGGCCCCTCCGTTCTTTTAATACTGGCATTGCTCTTTACTTGGAACACTGAAGCGAATTGCCGATTAAATACTTCCGCTTTTAACAAAGAGTCGGTAACTTGTACATTTCCATTTTTTATTCCCGGAATCTCCTCCTTGTTACCCCTGCGCCTTCTTACGAATTTAAAAAACTGCTGCCAGTTATTTCTGTTAGACGAGAGAATATTTTTTAAAAAATTTTCTTCAGCGGTAATCTTCTCTAATAAAAGTTTATTTGACAAGACATGGAATTTATTTGCGTGATTAGTACTAATTTTACGTGACCCATATGCTCTCCTAACTTGTTTCTTTAGTCGTTTTACTGTTTTGTTGTAATATTCTGGGTCAGGGTTTTTTGTGAGTGTTTTACGGGGTATAAATTTATCTGTCGCTTCCACAACGATTTTTTTAAAATTTTGCCATATTTTTTCAACCGAACTTCCAGTTTGGGACCACAAGGAATATCTATCTTTTAGGAATTGTTGCAGCCTTGGAATGTCTCCTTTATAATATTGGTAAATGTGTTTCTTTTCCCCTGTATGGCATTGGGCTCGAATTCCTTCTACTTTAACCACTGCGCAGTTATGGTCACTTATACCAGGAGAAACTTCACATTCTAGCACTGCTTCCTCCGGCTTCACCAGGAATACGTCTAGAACCACCCTCTCCCTAGTTGCGGTTTTTACAGTTTGAACAAAGCCACCTTCCCAAATTAGGTCATTTACAATAGCCTGCGATTCCCCTCCCCTCACTTCACCCTCCCAGTTAACTTTTGGAAGATTTAGGTCACCCCCTATGATTACCTGCTCGCTGGCCTCACTTTCAAGAACCCGTTTTGCAAGTGATTTTAATGAGCCCAAGTCGTCACTTGGTGGCCTATATATACCAACTATCCGCCATTTATTTTTCATATAATTTCCTGAAATTTCTACTTCTAAGATTTCGTATACCTCATCCCGCCACACTTCTGCCGCATTGTGTATGTTTTTGACACAAATAAATATCCCACCCCCTCTACCGTTTCTATCTCTTCTTATTACCGTGAGGTTGTTTCTAAATATTTCTGCGTTTGTGATATCCGGCTGTAGCCAAGATTCGGTGCCTATTACTACGTCTGGATCATATATGTCTATTAAGTTTGAGAATTCTAATTTTTTGTTTAAGATGCTTCGGCAATTTACCTGCAAAATCACTAGAGACTTACCTTTGCTATTTGATGTTTTGCCCATACTCTCGCCGTCCCACAGTCAGTTTCCTTCGTCCTCGCTACATCCGCCATCTCGTCCGTCGCTGACCTCGCTCCTTCTGCCACCGTTCTCGTCCCGGTCACCGATATTCTCGTCACGTCCGTCGCCGAAAGATGCAGCCACTCTATAGTAAAGAGTGACGCCAATGTCGCCGCTCCTCTCCTATTTATATGCCAGGAAATTGCCAGCATTTCTCACCGTGGACAACAGCGAGTGATAGATAATTTCCTAAAGAGGTGTGTACGGACGACAGTGTCATCTCCTTTCATAAAGTTGATAAATAAAGCCTTTAAAAGTAGTTCTAAAAATGTTATATGGTTTCATCCATGTCTTTCTATGATAGCAGGACCGAGGATACAGACAGGCAAAACACTGCACTGCCAGTTTGCAACTTTTTGTCCTGCTGTTAAATTTTGAAACAAATGAGATGCAGATGATGTGATCTAATAATGATAAGGATGCAAACACACATGACAGTTTCATTGCAGAGCATACTGGATACTATATTTGTGACTGCAGGGCCTTTCCTTGAAGTTATATATTAGACAGATCTATCCTGTAGCATAATAGTTAGATTTACTTAAAGTTTAGGCTAGCAGTTGTTAAATTAAGGAAATTGTTTCCACATATGAGGCCAATCAATGACAAACCATATGCAGGTTAACTTTATAGTGTTTGCATTTTCTGGTACATCACGAGGGAGTCTCGTATCCCAATGGTAACTCACAATCATAAGCACGAGGGCGTAATGAAAAGTAATGCCTCTCATTTTTTTCCAGGAACACCCTTAAAATTTTTGGAATAACACAAAGTGTATTACCAGTCTACATCTTTCTTTCTCAACTTAGTCTCCCTGCTGATGAAGACATTTCTCCCGATGAGAGAGCGGTTTGTGGATGTGGTGACTGTAGAAAGTTGACGGAGACATAGCCTCTCCTCCCTTAGTATCAAAGTAAACACCTCAGGACTATATGGAGGATGATTGAAGGCATGCAGATGTTGCAGTGCTCGTGTGTGGGGCATTAGCACCACACTATCAACATGACTTTGGTTGCTGATGGCAAGGGCCTGTACCTGTTGGTGTGATATCTGTGTCTCATCAGCCTGATTCTGACGAGTCTCGTCAATTGCGATCCAGCACAAACAGGCTACCAGCGCACATTACTCACTGCACTGCACTGCACAGCTTGGGGGCATGTTTTGTGCAGTAGAGGGTTGTACCGTGGGAAGGGCCTGTACCTGTTGGTGTGATATCTGTGTCTCATCAGCCTGATTCTGACGAGTCTCGTCAATTGCTATCCAGCACAAACAGGCTACCAGCGCGCATTACTCACTGCACTGCACTGCACTGCACAGCTTGGGAGCATGTTTTGTGCAGTAGAGGGTTGTACCGTGGGAAGGTGTACCTGTTGGTGTGATATCTGTGTCTCATCAGCCTGATTCTGACGAGTCTCGTCAATTGCTATCCAGCACAAACAGGCTACCAGCGCACATTACTCACTGCACTGCACTGCACAGCTTGGGGGCATGTTTTGTGCAGTAGAGGGTTGTACCATGGGAAGGGCCTGTACCTGTTGGTGTGATATCTGTGTCTCATCAGCCTGATTCTGACGAGTCTCGTCAATTGCTATCCAGCACAAACAGGCTACCAGCACACATTACTCACTGCACTGCACTGCACTGCACAGCTTGGGGGCATGTTTTGTGCAGTAGAGGGTTGTACCGTGGGAAGGGACTGTACCTGTTGGTGTGATATCTGTGTCTCATCAGCCTGATTCTGACGAGTCTCGTCAATTGCGATCCAGCACAAACAGGCTACCAGCGCACATTACTCACTGCACTGCACTGCACAGCTTGGGGGCATGTTTTGTGCAGTAGAGGGTTGTACCGTGGGAAGGGCCTGTACCTGTTGGTGTGATATCTGTGTCTCATCAGCCTGATTCTGACGAGTCTCGTCAATTGCTATCCAGCACAAACAGGCTACCAGCACACACTACTCACTGCACTGCACTGCACTGCACTGCACAGCTTGGGGGCATGTTTTGTGCAGTAGAGGGTTGTACCGTGGGAAGGGCCTGTACCTGTTGGTGTGATATCTGTGTCTCATCAGCCTGATTCTGACGAGTCTCGTCAATTGCTATCCAGCACAAACAGGCTACCAGCACACATTACTCACTGCACTGCACAGCTTGGGAGCATGTTTTGTGCAGTAGAGGGTTGTACCGTGGGAAGGGCGACTGTCATGTGATACCTCCACCAATATTGTGAACAGAATAACAAAATTTGAGGCATTACTTTTCAGCATGCCCTCATACTTAAATCCCAGACTTTAAGATAGTTTCCATATATAAGGTGAGGCGATATTTTTAGAAGAAGCCTCCGAAAATAGTTAAAATTTGTGTTCATAGTGGTGGCAGAAAAAGCCCCCTAGAATTGTGAATCATTGTCCTAGTGGGCAATGATAGAGATTTTCAATTGTCTTAGCTTGTTCTTGTTTATGTATTGTTGGGATTGGCGTCATGCGAAAATTGCATAGTTCGCGAATAATTGTAAAAGTGATCGACATAGTGTTTATTGGAAGAACATTCCGTCTTAAAAGTCAACAGGAGTGAAAATGCAGAGAACTGATATACAATTAGTAAGGCTGCATCGACAAATAGAAGAAGATTACGAATAAACGTTCCAAGCAAAATTACGCAGTCCGTGTTCGGGTTGTGTGAACCCCGCAGGGCTTGTGAAAAAGGACGCCAATCCTGAAAAGTTGTATTGTTGTTTGTAACTTGAAGGAACATTAAATAAGTATATTTAAAAGATAAAAGGAAATTTAATCTTCTTCGTAAGACGTAGACCCGTACCACGCCCTGAGGTACATCGAGAACTTCGATGAAAAGCACCAAGAGTCTCATAGCTACAAAATGGTAATTACGCGGGGCAAATGGACCAACATGTAAACAGTCGTCGTGAATGTTGTGGAACCTCCAGCCGCAGTTCCTACACGAAATTAACGTTCCAAAGGTAAATCAGTGATAAATGAACAAACAGTATATTATAAGTGCTGAGGCTTTCACGGCCGGCATTATCAACTATGTTAAGTAGATTTTCCGGGTTTGTGGGCCGTGGTCGGAGGAAGGTAATCCAACTCGACCACGGCCCACAAACCCGGAAAATCTACTTAAAACAGTATATTTCCATGCTAGCTCAATGGTTAAGAGCATTTTGACATAGAGCGGAAGATATGTGGTTCAAATCCTGCCTGCAGCGTTGAATTTTTCACTTGTGATTCTACCTTATAAGGAACTAGCCCAAATACCCAGTGTTGCACATGGTTTAATGATTTTTCCCTGTTTAAAAAATATATTGCTTAAACAAAGAGTTAAGCTCTTAGGGTACCATCAAGAACAGAAAATAAATAAAAACTTGGGGAAGGAACTATGCAAATGCACTGTTAAACAATCACAAATACTACAGGAAGAAAAGCGAGTAGAGAATGCCATGTGAATGTAATACATTGCATTTGTACTTCAAGCATATAGAAAATTGTGTTCTGAAGGGCAAGTAGAGGATATGTGAATGTGTTATCTAAAAGAAAACGGAGTAGGGAAAAACCATGTGAATGTAATACAGTGCATAGTAAAATGGATAGAACACCAACCTTCTCCATGAAAAGATACACATAGTTGCCAAATTTGATGGTGATCAGTCAAGAGGTTTAGGAGATAGCTGTTACATGGCTTCAGACTTCTCCATATAAATTAATACTCCTTGGTTTTCAAGAACGTTGCCGTGGGGTTCGTGAGTAGGGTTTAAGGGCCCGTCAACAGCTAGATCATTAGAGCCCCCATTGCCATGGGGACGGTTAGTAACAGAGGCTAGTTTGTTAAAGTTGTACAAAAAGTGTTAGTGTGTACCTTGTGATAATTTGCACTAAGTGAGGTCATAATTGGTTGTAAAATAAAGTTACAATAAATAATTGAGAACAAAGTTGCACTGGTGTCAGAAGTGATATGAAAGCCACGAAAGAAATAGAAGTGCAGTCTAAAAGCCACGATGGAGGCAATGCTAGAAATAATATTGGTTAGTGCAGCAGAAATGAAGACAGAAATGAATAACGGCATGGACAAAATGGGAAGCGAAGAGACAACAGTGAATTCAGCAATAGAGAAGATCGAGGCAAAAAAGGGAAGGTGTAAAGGAAGAAATGAAGACAGAAATGAATTCCGAAATGGAGAAGATGAAGACGGAGCTATTGGTGAAGAATGAAGACTGACTGGGATGAAGACAGAGGTAGAACAACTCGGCAGCAGGATGAAAAACCGTAACCAATTAGTGCACTGGAAAATGTTGGCGAACGGCTTAGCACCCTAGAAGGCAGAGTCGACTGCAGGACCAAGGAACTGAATGCCAGGGTGGAACAAATGATTGGCGAAAAGTTTGAGGATCTAAAGTTTGAGACACCAGGATGCAATACAACATCTGCGTGCGTCAAGCCACCTAAGTACGATGGCACAACAACTTTTGAAGTCTTCCACCAGCAATTTGCCACTGTTACCACCCATAACTGATGGTCAGCAGGAGAAGAAGCCGCTCAACTGATAGCTAGTCTCCAGGGACAGGCGGCTGATGTGCTGAATGCGATTTTGATGTTGGTGACATCTAGAGATATTTGGGAAGCCTTAGAAAACTGGTTTGGGCACCACCGTCTGGCAGCAGCCTATTGCAACCAGCTCAAGTCCAGGCTGTAACAGCCAGGGGATACACTGCAGGAGTTTGTCCTGGCCATTGAACAATTGGTGAACCTCCCGGCCAGGTATGTGTCGGAGGAAGCTGCCTACTCATTCGTCGATGGGGTGCGTGACGCTGAGATACATCAGCGCCTGATACTAAGCGACTACAAGACCATAATGATGTGCTGACAGCCACACTAAGGATGGAGGTGGCCAAGGTAACAACAACCCCAGCATCGAAAACTAGGAGCATTCGATACGACGGGGACTGTGGAATCACCCAAGGACGCCGACTCCGACCTTTCAATGGTGTGTGCTGGGGGTCTGACCAGCGAGGACATCTGATGACTGTCCGCACCCGGTTGATTAGCAAGTGGGAAACGAGTGTGTACCGGCATGACAAGGGGCACGTCAGAGCCGTTATTGCCGACTCCTCGGGTGATGATGCGCACCTTGTGCATGCAGATGGACGACAGCCTCACAGCGGATGGATGGATAAGGGGAAAGCAGTACCAGATACTGGTGTACACGGGTGCAGCTGTGACCGTGATCTGACCTGATGTGGCACAGCTGTTGCTGTCGAGGAAACCAGAGTGGCCCTACCAGATGGTGACGGCATTGGGCAACACTTTGCCTATGGAGAAGGAAGCTTGGCTAGAGTTGACTTTGGGGCACAGCATTGTGAGTTTGTGGGTGTTAGTCGTGAGGGTGGTCGAGGAAGTGATATTAGGACTGGATGCCCTCAGGAGCCACGACTTGACGGTCGACGTTGGTCGGAGGTTCTTGCGTCTCGGCCAAGATGAGATGACGCTTCGCAGCCCAAATGAGCAGCCAAGGATGTGCACGTGGTAGTCCCCACAAAAAGTGAGGTGGTTGTTCAAGTGCGCCTGGGAGGGAAGCCGTCAAGGAATCTAGTGCTGGACTTCAAGACGGCCTCAGACAGAGTATGTGTTGCTATACTCTGTTCATCAAGAGATTAGAGGAGATATAAACAAAGCACCGGTTTGTATCACTCCGCGGCCACGTGCTTTCACAATGACGCAACACGGTTACCTACCGCTACGCGTAGGTATAATATGCATTTTACACTACTAAAGGATATATTTACGTGATCCAAATAACATGTAGCACATGGAAATTAACTGCTACTTACGTCATCTCTGTGCACAATAACACTTTTTCATTTCCTGCTCACAATCTCGAAACCAGTCTCCAGAAGCAGCTTGTGGAGGGAAGTTCGTTTTAAATCTGGAAGATCGGGATCAGAGTTAACTGCCAACAGCACTTTGTTTAAGGTAGTGGTTCATTGTTAACATAGAACTGGTGAACTTTTCGACGGATTGCAGATCTCACACTCACAAATTCGTCGCAAACTACATCCACCATTTATCTGGCACGTAGTGCCGGGATCTTCACCAACTGACGATTTTTCTTTGCGTGTGCTGTAAATACTTGCAACTGACACACCGGTAAACTCGGATGTTAATTTCATCACGTCTTCGATAGCAAGTTCGGGATATTTCTCGTAGAACTTGTTAAACACGTTCAATATTGTTGTCTTTTCACCACTTCGCAACGGTTTGCCGCACTGAAGTTTTACAATACTCACTTGTTCCACCATGTTACTTTCATACTGAATAATGCGCGCGCAGAATGAATTAGGCTGGTTACAAATTCACTTAACTGCGTATTCTTACAGTTTAACTATGCTTAGCACACTTAGTTCATGCTTTAGCAAACATTAAATGACATTTCAGACCTCAGTAACAGTATTTCTTCAAGGGACTATTTACACGGCGAAAGCGTCAAGAGGGCGCGCTGTGGTCAAAACGCACGTGGCTTTGTTTACGTCTCCTCTAATCTCTAGATGAACAGAGTATAGAGCATTGTTACCTTGCCGGAAGGAAGTGCTTGTGAGGTGCTGGATCATTCGAACAGCGATCAGGATATACGGGCTGGGACGGAGCTGGGGAAGTGCGAGCCAGCTGTGAGTGTGACCTCATGTGACGGACCTGTGGAGCCAAACCCATCGCAGCACCTGAGCCCTCGGTTGAGAGACTTGGTGAAAAAGGCAGCCGATCATCTGACTGGAGAGCAACTTGAGAAAGTCTGACATCTACTTGGATGCTATCAGTCAGTCTTCAGCCAAGGGAACAGCAATTATGGTCGCACCAACCGAGTGCTCCATCACATCAACACTGTGTACACCCAACCTATCCGACAAGCACCGAGATGTGTCCCTCTGCCAAAACAGGCAGAGGTACGGGACATGCTGCAGGAGATGAGATCAAGGGGGATCATCAAAGAGTCCAACAGCCCTTGGTGTTTCCCTGTATTCCTGGTGAAAAAGAAGAATGGTGACCTTCGGTTCTGTGTGGATTATCGGAAGCTGAATGCTATCATTGTAGGCATGCTATTCCAGATCCAAGGCAGACAAGAGTGGGGGATAGCATACTACCGCAAGACACTCTAAGGCCGAGAAGAACTACTGTGTTACCTGGCGTGAGTTCTTGGCAATGTTGAAGTCACTGGAACATTTTGATAAGTACTTGTATGGTCGACCATTCCATCTGAGGACTGACCACTCCGCCTCACTTGGCTGCTGAGCTTCAAGAACCTAGAGGGCCAGACAGCCCATTGGGTCCAGAGGCTCCAGGATTACAATTTCACCCCAGAACACAGGAAAGGAAGGAGCTACTCCAAAACAGATGCTTTTTTCGAGGAGACCTTGTCCGGAGGAATGTGGTCACTGCAACAGGATGGAAGAGAGGGAGCATGATACAGCTGTTTCTGTGATTTCAGCTGTGCCTGTGGACGGATGGAATAGTGCAGACCTGAGAAGGGAGCAGCTGGCAGACACCCATTTGGGACCCCTCCTCCAAGAAGTGGAGGCAGGAACCTGGCTGAGCTGGGAGGATGTAGTCCCCAGGAGTAGCGAATATAAGTCCTGAAGACCAAGGACGGTGTGTTGTACTGGAGCTGGGAATCACTGGATGGAAAACTGCAAAGAGAGCAGCTGGTACTTCCTCAGAGTGGGGTTATGGAGGCCCTGGAGGAGGTACATTCTGGTTCATCCGGAAGGCATCTTGGGCCCAACCACATGATCGACAAGCTGCGACAGAGGTACTATTGGTTGAGGTTACGAGCGGATGTTGAGAGGTGGTACCGCCAGTGTCATGTGTGTGCGAGTTGCAGCCTGCAGACCAGGAACCAGTGTCGCATGCAGCAATATAGTGGTGGAACACCATTCGAGCACATCGCCTTTGACATAGCTGAACCATTTCCTATCTCCAATAGGGCAACAAATATCTGCTGGTGTTCATGGACTATTTCACTAATTGGCCGGATGTCTGATCCATCCCGAACCTGGAGGCCAAGACCATCGCGGACTGTCTTGTGGAAGAACTGTTCTGCCACTTTGGAGTGCCACTGGAATTACACAGTGATTAGGGCAGAAACTTTGAGTCCCACTTGATGAGAGAAATGCTAGAGACACTTGGAGTGCACAAGATGCGTACAATGCCTCTCCACCCCCAGTCAGATGGCATGGTTGAGTGGTACATAAAAACCCCCGAAGAACATCTGAGGAAGGTTGTGGCCAACCATCAGAGGGACTGGGATGTCAGGATACTGCTTTTCTTGCTGGCCTATCATTCGTCTACCCATGACACCACCAAGATGACGCCAGATAGTTTGGTCTTTGGGCGAGAATTGTGCCTCCCATGTGACCTGATGTTTGGCAGTCCCCCCGGAACCCCACATGAAGAACCTAGTGGATCACTTCATGATGCACACGAGATGGCCTGTCAGCACATCCAGTTAGAGAGCGACCGGATGAAGACCGGGTATGATTGGCAAGCTAATAGCCTAGGGTTCCAGCAAAGAGATTTGGTGTGGCTGTACCGCCCGACCCAGAGCCCAAAGCTACAACAACCATGGCAAGGACCGTACTGCATAGTGAATAGGATCAACGACTTAGTCTATTGCATTCAGAGGCTGCCCCAAGGGAAGCTGCTGTTGGTACATTTGGATTGTCTGGCTAATTATGATGGCGCTGGTTGGGATGACCAGCATTGAGGAGGGAGCAGTGTGACATGGCTTCAGGCTTGTCCATATAAATTAACACTCCTTGGTTTTCAAGAACATTGCCATGGGGACAGTTGGTAGCAGAGATAGAGTTTTAGAGGCTAGTTCATGAAAGTTGTTGTACAGAAAGAGTGTTAGTGTGAACCTTGTGATAATTTGCACTAAGTGAGGTCATAATTTGTTGTAAAATAAAGTTACAATAAATAATTGAGAAGAAATAAAGTTACAATATATGCGCTTGAACCCGCTTTATACATAACCCAGTTCTAAGTAATTTGTATTTATAGGTAAAGTAATGTAGGTCCTGTCAAAATGTAATTTAGAAACGTGTTAATAGAACCTTATTTATTCATAATTTGCTGTTATATGTCTTAAATTTGTGTGAAATACAACTTGAGTTTTACTCAATCATAATGAACATATAGCATATGCTATCTTAAAAGAAACTCAAGGTGTATTTCCTTATCTCTGTTGACAAAGACAACCTTAGTGGGCCGCTTTTGGCCATGGAAGCAAAAGACAAAGACGTTTACTGGTAGAACTGGCAGGCTTTGGTGCAACAATGTCATAGCAAGAAACAAGAAGTAAAGATAAAAATGTTCAGTGTCTGGTATTTACTATTGAACAGTGGTTTTGTCTTTCAGTTCTCAATTGCTTTTAATCAACTATGGAGAGCAGAAAAAGGAAATGTTATACACTAGATTAGAAAGTAAAATCCATATGAGAGATGGAACTTAATCAACACAAAACCAAAACCAAAATTACTTCAGACTTAGCAATTAACAAAATGAGGTGTAATTGAAAGAAACCAAATTAACTGATTTCTCTAGAGCTTGACCAAGTTAAAAATAGTGTCTTCTTTGTAATTATATATTTCTAATTTATAACAATTTACAAGTAGGCTCTGTATTGCTTCTTTTTTAAAAAAACTCATGATGCATTATCATCTCATTTCTCAGTAATTGTGAGTTATAAGTAATCTTTTCATTTCCCCTTGATATACGAGGGCCGTTCAGAAAGTAACCTCCGGTTGATTGCAAAAAATTCACCAAGTTAAATAAAAATATTTTAATATATACATCTCACAACTACATCTTTTCACTATTTTTCTACATAGTCTCCATAACGATTGAGGCACTTATTGTATCTGTTCACAAGCTTTGAAATTCCTTCTGCATAAAAATCACCCGCTTGTGCCTGGAGCCAGCCTGTGACCGCATCTTTGAGCTCTTCGTCGTCATCAAACCGCTGGGACCCGAGCCATTTCTTCATATGCTGAAGAGGTGATAATCGCTTGGCGCCATATCTGGGCTGTAAGGTGGATGGTTGACAACGTCCCACTTGAAGGACTCAAGAAGGGCTGTTGTTCTGCGACCAGAGTGAGGACGGGCGTTATCGTGCAAAAAAACGATACCGGAAGTCAGCATACCACGGCGTTTGTTCTGTATAGCCTGTCGTAATTTTTTTAGTGTTTCACAATACACATTTGGATTAATGGTCGTCCCACGTTCCATGAATTCAACCTACAACACCCCTTTTGCATCCCAAAACACCGTTGCCATCAATTTTCGGGCAGAAAAATCTTGCCGGGCTTTTATTGGTTTGGTAGGCGAATTTGAATGTGCCCACATCTTTGATTGTTCTTTTGTCTCAGGGTTCACGTACTTAATCCAGGTTTCGTCCCCGGTCACGATTCTGTTTAACAATGGTTCACCTTCGTCCTCATAACGTGACAGAAAGTCTAATGCGGAGGCCATTCTTTGAGTTTTGTGGTTGTCGGTAAGAATTTTGGGCACCCATCGTGCACAGAACTTACGGTAACCCAATCTTGCTGTCACTATCTCATACAAGAGAGTCTTAGAAATCTGTGGAAAATCAGTAGACAACTCCGACATTGTGAAATGTCGGTTTTCACGAACTTTTGCATCAACTGTCTGAACGAGTTCGTCCGTCACCAATGATGGTCTACCACTCCTCTCTTCATCATGAACGTTTTCTCGTCCACTTTTAAATAAACGTACCCATTCACGGACCACTCCTTCACTCATAACTCTTGGTCCGTACACGGCACAAAGCTCACAATGAATAGCTGCTGCAGAATATCCTTTGGCTGTAAAAAACCTTATAACCGCACGCACTTCACATTTGGCGGGGTTTTCTATTGCAGCACACATTTCAAACGGCCACAAACACTAAACTAGCACAGGTACGACGTTCACTCGACCACGGCTTGATGCCGACTGACCTGCTGAATGCGTGAATGCACAGATGGCGTCGCTATTTCCCCCACTACCCGCACTGTGACCGATCGGAGGTTACTTTCTGAACGGCCCTCGTACATCTAAACCAGGTTCAACTGCATATATGTATACACATAGATTAGTGTTTACTGTACATAGCTGGTCAATGTAATTTAGAGATAAACAAGACTGTTGGCTACACTGTATTGTTCCATATGGTTATGTGTGCTGTAGGTAAAGAAAAAAGAACCATAAACCTTAGTCATGTTAAGAAAATGTTCTCTTGCATCAAATTACTGTGAAAGTTGTTCTAAATGCATATTTAGAGCACAATATGTGAAGGTGTGCTTGGAAAAACTTAGCCATTTACGTTGGACATCAAAATATTCTCACACCAGTTGTAAGAAAGTTAAGCCCTACTTTTAAGCTTTGATGCTGAAATGTATGCTTCACATACCTTTGTTCTTTTTTCATGTTTAGGTTGCATTTTGTTAGTTGTGTGATGATTACAATATTTGTGTAATAGTCCCAGTCACAGCACCAACAACAGCAGCAGCAACAACAGCAACACCAGCCGGAGTTGTCTGAAGAAGGGGTCAAGAAGGTGAAGACGAGCAAACGACGTCCAATGTCACAGAGCTATCCATCACGTCCCTGGAACAGAGAGGATGCAGAGCGAGCCCTCAAGGAGGAGGCCATACATATGAAAGGGCTCCGTAACAAGAGTCTCATCATCAGGTTCCCTGACCCAGAGGTGTCACGAGACATGGTCAAGGCCTTCCATCCAACGATAGACAAAGTACACTTCCAGGTGCCCAGTGGTCCAAGGTAATGCACTCTTAACTTACTGCAGGACTTATTGTCCCTTTATATACACACATAGTGTCCTAGGTAACACACTCTTAACTTACTGCAGGACTTATTGTCCCTTTATATACACACATGGTGTCCAGTGGTCCAAGGCAACATACACGTAACTTACTGCAGGACTTATTGTCCCTTTATATACACACATGGTGTCCAGTGGTCCAAGGTAACATACTCTCAACTTACTGCAGGACTTATTGTCCCTTTATATGCACACATGGTGTCCAAGGTAACACACTCTTAACTTACTGCAGGGCTTATTGTCCCTTTATATACACACATAGTGTCCTAGGTAACACACTCTTAACTTACTGCAGGACTTATTGTCCCTTTATATACACACATGGTGTCCAGTGGTCCAAGGCAACATACACTTAACTTACTGCAGGACTTATTGTCCCTTTATATACACACATGGTGTCCAGTGGTCCAAGGTAACATACTCTTAACTTACTGCAGGACTTATTGTCCCTTTATATACACACATGGTGTCCAAGGTAACACACTCTTAACTTACTGCAGGGCTTATTGTCCCTTTATATACACACATGGTGTCCAAGGTAACACACTCTTAACTTACTGCAGGGCTTATTGTCCCTTTATATACACACATGGTGTCCAAGGTAACATACTCTTAACTTACTGCAGGACTTATTGTCCCTTTATATACACACATGGTGTCCAGTGGTCCAAGGTAACATACTCTTAACTTACTGCAGGACTTATTGTCCCTTTATATACACACATGGTGTCCAAGGTAACACACTCTTAACTTACTGCAGGGCTTATTGTCCCTTTATATACACACATGGTGTCCAAGGTAACATACTCTTAACTTACTGCAGGACTTATTGTCCCTTTATATGCACACATGGTGTCCAAGGTAACATACTCTTAACTTACTGCAGGACTTATTGTCCCTTTATATGCACACATGGTGTCCAAGGTAACACACTCTTAACTTACTGCAGGGCTTATTGTCCCTTTATATGCACACATGGTGTCCAAGGTAACATACTCTTAACTTACTGCAGGACTTATTGTCCCTTTATATACACACATGGTGTCCAAGGTAACATACTCTTAACTTACTGCAGGACTTATTGTCCCTTTATATGCACACATGGTGTCCAAGGTAACACACTCTTAACTTACTGCAGGACTTATTGTCCCTTTATATACACACATGGTGTCCAAGGTAACATACTCTTAACTTACTGCAGGACTTATTGTCCCTTTATATACACACATGGTGTCCAAGGTAACACACTCTTAACTTACTGCAGGGCTTATTGTCCCTTTATATACACACATGGTGTCCAAGGTAACATACTCTTAACTTACTGCAGTACTTATTGTCCCTTTATATACACACATGGTGTCCAAGGTAACACACTCTTAACTTACTGCAGGGCTTATTGTCCCTTTATATGCACACATGGTGTCCAAGGTAACACACTCTTAACTTACTGCAGGGCTTATTGTCCCTTTATATGCACACATGGTGTCCAAGGTAACATACTCTTAACTTACTGCAGGACTTATTGTCCCTTTATATACACACATGGTGTCCAAGGTAACATACTCTTAACTTACTGCAGGACTTATTGTCCATTTATATACACACATGGTGTCCAAGGTAACACACTCTTAACTTACTGCAGGGCTTATTGTCCCTTTATATGCACACATGGTGTCCAAGGTAACATACTCTTAACTTACTGCAGGACTTGTTGTCCCTTTATATACACACATGGTGTCCAAGGTAACATACTCTTAACTTACTGCAGGACTTATTGTCCCTTTATATGCACACATGGTGTCCAAGGTAACACACTCTTAACTTACTGCAGGACTTATTGTCCCTTTATATACACACATGGTGTCCAAGGTAACATACTCTTAACTTACTGCAGGACTTATTGTCCCTTTATATGCACACATGGTGTCCAAGGTAACACACTCTTAACTTACTGCAGGACTTATTGTCCCTTTATATACACACATGGTGTCCAAGGTAACACACTCTTAACTTACTGCAGGACTTATTGTCCCTTTATATACACACATGGTGTCCAAGGTAACACACTCTTAACTTACTGCAGGACTTATTGTCCCTTTATATACACACATGGTGTCCAAGGTAACACACTCTTAACTTACTGCAGGGCTTATTGTCCCTTTATATACACACATGGTGTCCAGTGGTCCAAGGTAACATACTCTTAACTTACTGCAGTACTTATTGTCCCTTTATATACACACATGGTGTCCAAGGTAACATTCTCTTAACTTACTGCAGGACTTATTGTCCCTTTATATACACACATGGTGTCCAAGGTAACATACTCTTAACTTACTGCATGACTTATGGTCCCTTTATATACACACATGGTGTCCAGTGGTCCAAGGTAACATACTCTTAACTTACTGCAGGACTTATTGTCCCTTTATATACACACATGGTGTCCAAGGTAACATACTGCAGGACTTATTGTCCCTTATATACACACATGGTGTCCAGTGGTCCAAGGTAACGCACTCTTAACTTACTGCAGGACTTATTGTCCCTTTATATACACACATGGTGTCCAGTGGTCCAAGGTAACGCACTCTTAACTTACTGCAGGACTTATTGTCCCTTATATACACACATGGTGTCCAGTGGTCCAAGGTAACGCACTCTTAACTTACTGCAGGACTTATTGTCCCTTTATATACACACATGGTGTCCAAGGTAACATACTCTTAACTTACTGCAGGACTTATTGTCCCTTATATACACACATGGTGTCCAGTGGTCCAAGGTAACGCACTCTTAACTTACTGCAGGACTTATTGTCCCTTTATATTGTGGCGGGGATTTATTAAAACATGGTTAACACATATTAGTGTGGATATGGTAGCAAATGGAGCACTGTTTTTGCTAAAAGGTTTAAAGTTTGCTGGAGCAGGCGCGATTCCTATCTGCAGGGGATGTGGTCGTGGAATGGAATGCATAAATCAACGTACTTTTATTATAAACACATTTATTCTTTTTATATATACTTTACATCACTATTTCACTTGGTAAATAACTTTTGAATTAGATAGCGTCCATGCCGGTTAAAAGTTTGTGTAATTCACATTTTCACACGCCATCAACAATTATACGTCTTTACAGTTTGAAGTCACAGACGCTAATGAAAGTAGTTTTTGGCGTGGGTATAACGCAACACCGCCATTCTTTTGTATTCATCCGCGCAACAGTTCTCATTGGTCGAACTCAATCAATTGAGAAGACATTGTCTATTTTGAGTATTGAAAAAATTAGGTCCCTTATACATTCAAATTAAAAGAATTAAAAATTTACACACTCTTATAAAAATATTTACATGAACAATTTTCTATTAGTCAATATTCTGTCTCATATGCCCCTTGTTTTGTTTTTCAAGTTGTCACCTTATATACAATCTTGAAACACAACACAATACTTCTCCCTACTTCTATGATTCAATCACTTTGTACAATATATATTTTTTTTCTTTACAGTCTTCTTCACTGTTTGTCTTTGTCCTTTGTTTTGACATGATACAGCATGTCTTTATAAACTTCACATATTCGATTGCTACACAATGCATTCAATTATTATACAATACATATCCAGTTATTGTACAATATACCCAGTTATCATATCACATATGTTGTTATTATACAATACACTTTCAGTCATTATACAGTACATATCCAGTTATTGTACAACACATTTGATTACTACACAACATGTCCAATTATCATACAATACATATTCAGTTATTGCACAATATATCCTGCTATCATAACACATATGTGTTCTGTTTTAATGCAATACATATTCAGTTATTACACAATACACATCCAGTTTTGGCATAAAGCATTTAGTTATTACTCAATATATTCAGTTATTACACAATATATCCAGTTATCATATCATACATGTTGTTATTATACAACACATATTCAGTTCTTATACAACACATACTCAGTTATTGTACATTTGACATTGACACAAATATAATTTAAGTGTTTCATGTGGTTTTTGACTTGTATTCTTTGCTATGAGGAGAGAAAAACAGGATACAAATTTTGAGCTAATGATTTTGATCATGTTTATGGCAATATTTCATTCAGTTCTTTGCCTTCTTTGTCTTATAAGCTTATGTATAGGCAGGTTGTTGAGTCGGTTCTTAAACTCTGATGTTACTAATGGTACTAATTTTCTTGATTGGGTTATTATTCATTGTTGTTTGGTTCAACATTTCTTCGAGCTTAGCATTGGCTATACTCATCTCAATTCATGGGCATTGTTTTTCTGGTTATGGTTTTCCTCATTTCACTAATTGTCATCTCTTTGTCTCTTATTTCTATAAGAGAAAACTTCTATACTTACAATTATTCTGTAATTGTATTATTTTTCTTCTCCATTTACCCTCGACATCTTTGTGTCGGAATATTATATCTTTTTCATCATAATTGATTCATTTTTATTTTTGTCCCTGACATCCTTATGTCAAAAACATATTATCTTCCGTCGCTATGATTCATTTATTTAATGACAATCAGTGTCCTCATCTGTCTTTGTTGACAATGCTCTTTGTGGTCGATATAGCCAATGACTATGTTGATTTTCTTCCTTGTTGTAATCCTATTTTGAATATAATTTTCTATAAGTAACCCATCAAAAATTGTTATCTTTCTTTCATCTCCACTACTCCTGCCTTACACATTTGTTGACAAAGGCTATTTGGCTCTTTCTTTGTATGGCTTCAATTTATTTTTGTGGTATCTTCCTACCAACTTGCCATTTGTATTCTGTAGCTCATACGTGTGGTCACCCAGCTGTTTTGTTATGACCAGTGGTCCAGTATACAATAGTTCCATCTTTCCAGATCTCTTCTCAGATGCCTTGGATGCTTTGTGGCTTTTTAAGAGCACCTTTTCTCCAATCTGTGGGGACCATTTCCTGACGAATCTTTTCACCTTGTTCCTCCCTTTTTCAGCCTTCTGTTGTAATCTTCGGAATGCCAATTGACATTTTTCTTTCTCTGATAATTCTCTTTGGGCAGCCATGGTAGTGTCAATGTCAATTGCTAATTTTCTTGGTTTCGTGTTGGTCATTAGCTCGATAGGTGCGAACTTGGTCGTGGGGTTCACCGAATGGTTGATCACCTCCTCTATATATCCACATTTTTCCGTCCAGGAAGTGTGGTCTCTGTGGCAGAGCAAACGAAAATAAATGCTAATATCCCTCATGATTCTCTCAGTCGGGTTTCCCTGGGGGTAATATGCTGAGGAATAGTACAATTTTATTCCTAATGTTGTCGGAATATTTCTAATTTTTGCGTTGTGTCGTGTATTGTTTGTCCGTTTTGTTTGATGTGTTATTGAGTTTCAGTTTGTTTTTTAAGCTTTTCTTTACTATCATCATCCTAAGCTCGTTTGGTATCCTTTTCACTTTAAAGTATTCCTCCATCTCTTTAACAAAGAGTTTTGGATCGTCTCCCTTCTCCTCGTCAAATGTAGGTGGTGTGATTTCATGTAATATGCTGTTGGTGTAACATGTGTTATGTGTTGTGTCATTGTTTGGTTGTGAACCTCTTTCTCTGTATGGTGAGTCAACATTTTGTACATTACTCAGATAACTCTCATCTTGTACATTACTTACATCTAAATCATCTTGTCTTTGTAATGCCTTCACAACATCATTTACATTAGCCAAATTTTCTTTCCCTTTTTTCATTTCTTCACAAATTGATTTTAAATCATTCTTTATTTCCAAGTGGCTTTGTTTCATATCATTTATAGCATCCTGTTGTGAAAGCATCACATCATTCATTGTCTTAATTTTAGGAATTACAATTTGTTCTACTGTTTCATTAATAATGTCTTTCTTTACAACCTCAATCTCTTTCCTTAATTCCTCAGTTATTTCTGCTTTTACATTTGTTATTTTACAGTCTACACTTGTATTACTTTCTGTTATTTCATCCCTACATCTAGCAATTTCTTCTTCTAACACAATTTTATTTTCCCTCATCTCTGATTCTATCTTTCCCATCCTATCTCCTACAATTTCTATCCTAGCTTCTAAGGCTTCCTTTGTTTCATTTAAGTTTTTATGCACTAATTTTAAATTAGTTTCCATTACTTTCATATTTTCTTTACACTCCTGTCTCCCTAATTCTATTTTCTGTTCTAGGTTCTGTCTACCTAATTCCATTTGCTGTTCTAAGTTCTGTCTACCTAATTCCATTTTCTGTTCTAAGTCTTTTCTCACTTCCTCCATTTTCTGACCTATCTCTTTTTTATTATTTTCCAAGTCCTCTCTCACTCCCTCTATTTTCTGACCTAATTCTACCTTGTTTTGTTCCAGTTTTTGACCTATACTCTGACTTAAACTTTGCTCTAGTCTTTCAAACATCACCATCATTAACCTTTGGTCTTTGCTTATTTCCGCCTGTTCCTCTTCTAATCCTTCCTGATAACTAGGCCTATCTGCCCCTTCCCCCACTCCTGTTTCTATCTCTTTTCGCGACATTATAATTCCTTTATCTAATTCACTTTTGGTTAAAAGTCCCACTACTTTTCCACTTCTAAGTATCATTAACTAATGGGAATAAGATAAAGATACAAAAATTTTGGATCCTACTTTTTTTTTTTTCTGCTGGTTCTTCGTCCGGTTATTTACGTCTCCTGGGTAGTTGGCTTCGCTAGATGATCTCCGGTGTTTTTCCCACGTTGATTCTCCGCGTATCGATGTTTTGTTGGTATCAGACGATGGTCTAATGGCGTCTTTCTCCTTCACGATAAGATAGCGTTCTTTTGGTGTTAGCACTTCGCACTCTCAATTTTGCATTCCACTCCAAATTCGCGCCCCACGTTGGGCAAGCCATTTGTGGCGGGGATTTATTAAAACATGGTTAACACATATTAGTGTGGATATGGTAGCAAATGGAGCACTGTTTTTGCTAAAAGGTTTAAAGTTTGCTGGAGCAGGCGCGATTCCTATCTGCAGGGGATGTGGTCGTGGAATGGAATGCATAAATCAACGTACTTTTATTATAAACACATTTATTCTTTTTATATATACTTTACATCACTATTTCACTTGGTAAATAACTTTTGAATTAGATAGCGTCCATGCCGGTTAAAAGTTTGTGTAATTCACATTTTCACACGCCATCAACAATTATACGTCTTTACAGTTTGAAGTCACAGACGCTAATGAAAGTAGTTTTTGGCGTGGGTATAACGCAACACCGCCATTCTTTTGTATTCATCCGCGCAACAGTTCTCATTGGTCGAACTCAATCAATTGAGAAGACATTGTCTATTTTGAGTATTGAAAAAATTAGGTCCCTTATACATTCAAATTAAAAGAATTAAAAATTTACACACTCTTATAAAAATATTTACATGAACAATTTTCTATTAGTCAATATTCTGTCTCAATATACACACATGGTGTCCAAGGTAACATACTCTTAACTTACTGCAGGACTTATTGTCCCTTATATACACACATGGTGTCCAGTGGTCCAAGGTAACGCACTCTTAACTTACTGCAGGGCTTATTGTCCCTTTATATACACACATGGTGTCCAAGGTAACATACTCTTAACTTACTGCAGGACTTATTGTCCCTTTATATGCACACATGGTGTCCAAGGTAACATACTCTTAACTTACTGCAGGACTTATTGTCCCTTTATATGCACACATGGTGTCCAAGGTAACACACTCTTAACTTACTGCAGGGCTTATTGTCCCTTTATATGCACACATGGTGTCCAAGGTAACATACTCTTAACTTACTGCAGGACTTATTGTCCCTTTATATACACACATGGTGTCCAAGGTAACATACTCTTAACTTACTGCAGGACTTATTGTCCCTTTATATGCACACATGGTGTCCAAGGTAACACACTCTTAACTTACTGCAGGACTTATTGTCCCTTTATATACACACATGGTGTCCAAGGTAACATACTCTTAACTTACTGCAGGACTTATTGTCCCTTTATATACACACATGGTGTCCAAGGTAACACACTCTTAACTTACTGCAGGGCTTATTGTCCCTTTATATACACACATGGTGTCCAAGGTAACATACTCTTAACTTACTGCAGTACTTATTGTCCCTTTATATACACACATGGTGTCCAAGGTAACACACTCTTAACTTACTGCAGGGCTTATTGTCCCTTTATATGCACACATGGTGTCCAAGGTAACACACTCTTAACTTACTGCAGGGCTTATTGTCCCTTTATATGCACACATGGTGTCCAAGGTAACATACTCTTAACTTACTGCAGGACTTATTGTCCCTTTATATACACACATGGTGTCCAAGGTAACATACTCTTAACTTACTGCAGGACTTATTGTCCCTTTATATGCACACATGGTGTCCAAGGTAACACACTCTTAACTTACTGCAGGACTTATTGTCCCTTTATATACACACATGGTGTCCAAGGTAACATACTCTTAACTTACTGCAGGACTTATTGTCCCTTTATATACACACATGGTGTCCAAGGTAACACACTCTTAACTTACTGCAGGGCTTATTGTCCCTTTATATACACACATGGTGTCCAAGGTAACATACTCTTAACTTACTGCAGTACTTATTGTCCCTTTATATACACACATGGTGTCCAAGGTAACACACTCTTAACTTACTGCAGGACTTATTGTCCCTTTATATACACACATGGTGTCCAAGGTAACACACTCTTAACTTACTGCAGGACTTATTGTCCCTTTATATACACACATGGTGTCCAAGGTAACACACTCTTAACTTACTGCAGGGCTTATTGTCCCTTTATATACACACATGGTGTCCAGTGGTCCAAGGTAACATACTCTTAACTTACTGCAGTACTTATTGTCCCTTTATATACACACATGGTGTCCAAGGTAACACACTCTTAACTTACTGCAGGACTTATTGTCCCTTTATATACACACATGGTGTCCAAGGTAACACACTCTTAACTTACTGCAGGACTTATTGTCCCTTTATATACACACATGGTGTCCAAGGTAACACACTCTTAACTTACTGCAGGGCTTATTGTCCCTTTATATACACACATGGTGTCCAGTGGTCCAAGGTAACATACTCTTAACTTACTGCAGTACTTATTGTCCCTTTATATACACACATGGTGTCCAAGGTAACATTCTCTTAACTTACTGCAGGACTTATTGTCCCTTTATATACACACATGGTGTCCAAGGTAACATACTCTTAACTTACTGCATGACTTATGGTCCCTTTATATACACACATGGTGTCCAGTGGTCCAAGGTAACATACTCTTAACTTACTGCAGGACTTATTGTCCCTTTATATACACACATGGTGTCCAAGGTAACATACTGCAGGACTTATTGTCCCTTATATACACACATGGTGTCCAGTGGTCCAAGGTAACGCACTCTTAACTTACTGCAGGACTTATTGTCCCTTTATATACACACATGGTGTCCAGTGGTCCAAGGTAACGCACTCTTAACTTACTGCAGGACTTATTGTCCCTTATATACACACATGGTGTCCAGTGGTCCAAGGTAACGCACTCTTAACTTACTGCAGGACTTATTGTCCCTTTATATACACACATGGTGTCCAAGGTAACATACTCTTAACTTACTGCAGGACTTATTGTCCCTTATATACACACATGGTGTCCAGTGGTCCAAGGTAACGCACTCTTAACTTACTGCAGGACTTATTGTCCCTTTATATACACACATGGTGTCCAAGGTAACATACTCTTAACTTACTGCAGGACTTATTGTCCCTTATATACACACATGGTGTCCAGTGGTCCAAGGTAACGCACTCTTAACTTACTGCAGGGCTTATTGTCCCTTTATATACACACATGGTGTCCAAGGTAACATACTCTTAACTTACTGCAGGACTTATTGTCCCTTTATATGCACACATGGTGTCCAAGGTAACATACTCTTAACTTACTGCAGGACTTATTGTCCCTTTATATGCACACATGGTGTCCAAGGTAACACACTCTTAACTTACTGCAGGGCTTATTGTCCCTTTATATGCACACATGGTGTCCAAGGTAACATACTCTTAACTTACTGCAGGACTTATTGTCCCTTTATATACACACATGGTGTCCAAGGTAACATACTCTTAACTTACTGCAGGACTTATTGTCCCTTTATATGCACACATGGTGTCCAAGGTAACACACTCTTAACTTACTGCAGGACTTATTGTCCCTTTATATACACACATGGTGTCCAAGGTAACATACTCTTAACTTACTGCAGGACTTATTGTCCCTTTATATACACACATGGTGTCCAAGGTAACACACTCTTAACTTACTGCAGGGCTTATTGTCCCTTTATATACACACATGGTGTCCAAGGTAACATACTCTTAACTTACTGCAGTACTTATTGTCCCTTTATATACACACATGGTGTCCAAGGTAACACACTCTTAACTTACTGCAGGGCTTATTGTCCCTTTATATGCACACATGGTGTCCAAGGTAACACACTCTTAACTTACTGCAGGGCTTATTGTCCCTTTATATGCACACATGGTGTCCAAGGTAACATACTCTTAACTTACTGCAGGACTTATTGTCCCTTTATATACACACATGGTGTCCAAGGTAACATACTCTTAACTTACTGCAGGACTTATTGTCCATTTATATACACACATGGTGTCCAAGGTAACACACTCTTAACTTACTGCAGGGCTTATTGTCCCTTTATATGCACACATGGTGTCCAAGGTAACATACTCTTAACTTACTGCAGGACTTATTGTCCCTTTATATACACACATGGTGTCCAAGGTAACATACTCTTAACTTACTGCAGGACTTATTGTCCCTTTATATGCACACATGGTGTCCAAGGTAACACACTCTTAACTTACTGCAGGACTTATTGTCCCTTTATATACACACATGGTGTCCAAGGTAACATACTCTTAACTTACTGCAGGACTTATTGTCCCTTTATATACACACATGGTGTCCAAGGTAACACACTCTTAACTTACTGCAGGGCTTATTGTCCCTTTATATACACACATGGTGTCCAAGGTAACATACTCTTAACTTACTGCAGTACTTATTGTCCCTTTATATACACACATGGTGTCCAAGGTAACACACTCTTAACTTACTGCAGGACTTATTGTCCCTTTATATACACACATGGTGTCCAAGGTAACACACTCTTAACTTACTGCAGGACTTATTGTCCCTTTATATACACACATGGTGTCCAAGGTAACACACTCTTAACTTACTGCAGGGCTTATTGTCCCTTTATATACACACATGGTGTCCAGTGGTCCAAGGTAACATACTCTTAACTTACTGCAGTACTTATTGTCCCTTTATATACACACATGGTGTCCAAGGTAACATTCTCTTAACTTACTGCAGGACTTATTGTCCCTTTATATACACACATGGTGTCCAAGGTAACATACTCTTAACTTACTGCATGACTTATGGTCCCTTTATATACACACATGGTGTCCAGTGGTCCAAGGTAACATACTCTTAACTTACTGCAGGACTTATTGTCCCTTTATATACACACATGGTGTCCAAGGTAACATACTGCAGGACTTATTGTCCCTTATATACACACATGGTGTCCAGTGGTCCAAGGTAACGCACTCTTAACTTACTGCAGGACTTATTGTCCCTTTATATACACACATGGTGTCCAGTGGTCCAAGGTAACGCACTCTTAACTTACTGCAGGACTTATTGTCCCTTATATACACACATGGTGTCCAGTGGTCCAAGGTAACGCACTCTTAACTTACTGCAGGACTTATTGTCCCTTTATATACACACATGGTGTCCAAGGTAACATACTCTTAACTTACTGCAGGACTTATTGTCCCTTATATACACACATGGTGTCCAGTGGTCCAAGGTAACGCACTCTTAACTTACTGCAGGACTTATTGTCCCTTTATATACACACATGGTGTCCAGTGGTCCAAGGTAACATACTCTTAACTTACTGCTCAACTTTTTGTCCCTTTATATATATACATGGTGCCCAGTGGTCCAAGGTAACATACTCTTAACTTACTGCAGGCCTTATTGTCCCTTTATATACACACATGGTGTCCAGTGGTCCAAGGTAACACACTCTTAAGTTACTGCAGGCCTTATTGTCCCTTTATATACACACATGGTGTCCAGTGGTCCAAGGTAACATATTGTTAACTTACTGCTCAACTTATTGTCCCTTTATATAGGTGTAGGGTTTTAAATGCTTTCACATTACCAGCCAGTTAACTGTTTACATTTACAGAACATGAAGTAGTTGTCCTTGTAGATTTAAACATATTGTTTTCTATGATTGAACTAGTTGCAGAAATTATTGCAAGAATTTAATGTGAGTACTTTCAAATTAGGCCTGAACCTGGAACGAGCCAGGCCTACACCCAAGAGCTTGGCTCGAGCCTGTGGAGACGGCCAACATCATGGTACTTATGTCATTGAGACATGTGAATTTGAGTTCTTCTTGTGGTTTTGTGGGGAAGGTGTTAATTGGTTGGGTAATGTAATGTTAAGTTGGAATGTTGGCGAGCACAATGGTAGTAGTTGGAATCCATTCTAAGACATTGAATGTTTCCGTGTTTCCAAATGATTAAATTGACTTAATTATGTGCTTAATGACATTGTAGGTACTGCTTTGTACAGCTGTTTGAGGACGCCAACACAGAGAAGACCATCAAGGAGCTGGAACAAATCAAATTTGGTAATGGCAAGTTGGTGGTGGAGAAGAAGTTTGAAAAGGAAGATGAGGATCTGACACCAGAAGCCATAGACCCATACACGTAAGTCAGAGGTGGCCAATGATTGTGGCATTGGGTTCCCATTTGGTCGCTAGGGTATTGTATGAGTAAGGAAACTTGATTTGTATTAACAAGAACCAGATAGAGAAATAAGGTTGTACAAGAGTGAGTAGAGAAAGGTATATGAGTGCAAGACATCAGACGTTTTGTATTCTTTTCTCATTTTAGAATATTCACCTTTATAATTATCATTACGTAGTTGCCCTTTTCATGTTTAAAGTACATATTTTCTTTTTTACAGGAAAGCAAATATTAAGAAGACTATTAAACTTATTAAAAAATAATTTGAGATAGTTTTATTGCATGTGACTTTGAAGTACCACTCAGTACGTTATAAAACTGTGCATATATCTACAGTAAAAAAAATGATTTTGAATCAGTAATATTTGCAGAGCTATGTTACAAGCATATGAAGTATAGATTTTTTTGTCATTAGACCTGTTACAGCAATAGACAACATCAGTGTAGTTTACATGTTATATATAACAAATAGATTCTAGCAAGATTATATATACATACATATTTACAAATAGCAGTTATAAGAATAATGCTACCAATATTCGCTATGACCTACTGTACATATATTACTTTTAATGCATTCAGTTGTCTTACAGACACAGGTATGGAGCGTATATGGATATATCCAGTAGTTGAGTAGCAATATACATTTCAAAGATAAGATACTGACAGTGATATTTACAGTTGAACCAAATTTTGAAAATATTCTTGTAGAGAGTAGTACGGATTGTTTAATAATCTGTCATAAAGTCTACGTTGAAATCTATTATATGTCAGTTGAGTTACATCATTTGATAATGCATTATACATTTTTATACCTAACGCTTCAAAGCTATTTTGTGATTTTGACAGTCTATTATAAGATGTATCAATTTGGTTTGTATACCTTGTGTTATATTTATGGATATCCTGTCTATAGTGGTAATCATTTATATTCTTTTTTATATAAATGAGGACTGTATAGATATGCAAGTTCACTACTGTCATTATTCTTAGTTGTACAAATAGTGGCTTACAATGTGCCAATTTATCTGCATCAGATATTATTTGAATGGTCTTCTTTTGCAATAGTAGGGTATTAGTAATATATTTACTACTACCCCAAAGTATAATACCATATGTTATAATGCTATGAAAGCAAAACAAGCAGTTCTGATGTAAGTGTCGGGTACAGAGCTTCTTAGGTTTTTTAAGAGAAATATTACCCTTGAGAGCCTAGCAGTGATATGTTTAATATGAGGCTCCCAAGTGAGTTTGTTGTCAACTATTACACAGAGAAATTTGACTTCTCTGGTATTATTTAAACTTGGCAGGTCTTTTAGTGTAAATAATGGTTGTGTTTTTTGTTCATTAAGTAAGAAGCCATTTGCCCTGAACCAAAGATCTGCCTGCCTCAATGTATCCTCAGCAGTTGTTTTTAGATTTATAAAGTCTATGCTGGTATTAAAGAAGGTAGTATCATCTGCATATAATATTGTATGAGTATTTATAGACGAAGGCAGATCATTGATCATTAATGCGAACAGTAAAGGTCCAAGAACAGAACCCTGTGGCACTCCACATTTTATCTCTGACATTTTTGATCTATCACTTCCCACACATACAACTTGATAGCGATTTATTAGATAAGACTGAAAGAGTTTCAATGCCATATCTCCTACACCATAAAATTTAAGTTTATTTATAAGGTGAGTGTGATTCACACAGTCAAACGCCTTGCTCAAGTCACAGAAGGTGGCCTGAGCTATGCTTTTAGTTTCAAAAGTAGTGAGTATCTTTTTCACTAACAGAACTATGGCATCAATTGTTGATCTGCCTTTTCTAAAACCGAACTGGACTTCACTAATTATGTTGGCTGCTTCTAAATAATTACAAAGTTGAATGTGCATAATCCTTTCGAAATTATCGGATGTTGTTGATGTTTGAGTCTGTCAGACATGTAATATTGGCAATTTTCCACTAGTGTCATGATTAACGCCTTATGATTGTATTTCAGGTTGTACATAGGGAATCTGCCAACAAAGGTGAATGCAGCGAGTGTAAAGGAAAAGTTCCCTACTGCAGCGAGGATAGACATCGGCTTTGCACAGAAAATGAAATATACAAGGTGAGCTCATTTCCTTAACTAAGGGATTAAAGTGCAACAGCATACAGAGAAACTGCTGTGTATATCTCGGTGTGTGGTTCAGTTGTAAAAGGGTCTTCGTGTGTAATTACTGTGGTGCAGTTGTGTTTGGTTCGCTAGAAAGAAATGTGCTTCTGGTTGTTACAGCCAAGGTAAAACAGTGCGTTGATTTCCTTTCTATCATGGAAGTTGTAAATCCTTTGGCAGACAAAATTACCACTTACAGGAATGAATGTAGAGAGCATGTTAATGGAGTGCCTAGAGAAAGGATTCCAAAGAAAGTGTTCAACTATAGGCCAATTGGGAAAGACATCTGGTAAGACCAAGAAGATGATGGTCGGACATGTTTTGAAGCTGGAACAGGCAGTATTACCTAATCCTTGAAATGAAGTTAATGATGATGACCATGGAAATAGTCTGGTGGGGTGTTGATGGGTTGCAGGCATGTGCTAAGAATGTTTGCCTTCGGTCATCTGTGTACAAGAAACCCATATGCAGCCCAATCATGCTTTACACTTTCATAATTTTTCTGCATTTAGACATGACTCTGCAGCCGATTTGCAAGCAAGCGGTAGTGTTGTTACTCTGGTGGTGCTTAATATCTCTGCCATCAGCATATCACTTAACATGCTGCTGCAAGCTGTAGCAGTATGTGTAAAGTTGCAGGGCCGGTGTTTGTCTGCCTGCAATGTCTATCTGCCTATCGGCTCTGTTGGCATGGATTCTGCCACTGCTCCTCTTTCTAAGCGATCTGAATGGCAAACACACTTTATGACGATGCTCGTGTGTGCCTTATAGCAGATGTTTGTGATATGTCCAGCTTGCATTTGCTAAACACTGGTGTCCGTAAATTCTTACCACCTGCCTACAGCACATTTTCAGCCTTATACCTTTCTTTCTCCAGCCCGACATTAGCTCCACTATATGGCAGTGATCATTACATTTACCTGTCAGGACACCACTCTGTATCTTCATGACGCCCCTACAGGATTATTTCCAAGGCTGACTGAGTGAAACTTTGTTCCCTCATTCACCTCCGCGACGATTTTAATAGAATATTTTACATCCTCATCTTGCCCGCGGTAACTTGCAGCATTCCTCAAGGATCCTCTACACCGCTACACATCCCTATTTCCTGGTAGACCGAAGACTACCGTTGGCTGTTAGAGCATGCAAATGTTCTCTGTGCATTTTCCAGCTCCATCACATGGAGCAGAACTTCACGAGTGCTTCGCAGTGTAAAACCCGCCTCTTGGGAATCCTACGTGTCTTCCTTTTCCTGTCACAGTACTGCATGAATTTCTGGTCTTGCCATAAGCAGCTCTACCTATACTAGTGAACAGGATATCGCCAACACCCTTGCCATGAGCCCTGCCCTACAACGAGCCAAACAAGTAGTTATGACAAATCCTTCTACCTCTCAAGGAAGTTGCAGAGTGAATAGTTCCCAATTTTAACAGTGACTATAGTGAACCATACAACACACCTTTTACCCTCTCTTTTTCCTTTGTGGCAGCAATCTCGGACAGAGATGGCTGACACTCTAGTTGTGGATGCTCAAGCTTACAGTGGCTGACCAAATGTAGGGATTCTTGGCGGTCAGAGGTCATTCTCACCTGATTAAGAATAGGTCACATGCGCGCCACTCACTGTCATCTCTTGTGTGGCGAGTGGCCCCTATGTGTCCAATGTGTGATGTAGAACATTCTGTGTTGCATGTTTTGCTTTATTGTCCATGATATGCTATGAAGCACCAATCCCTTGGCTTGGGTTTGCCCTGTGGACAATTCTGGGTAATGACCTGGTATCTGAAGATACGGTGCTGCGGTGCATCGACCAGACTGATTTTGCTTGATTGTCTGTGTTATGCTATGAAGGTCCAATCCCTTGGCCTGGGTTTGCCCTGTGGACAATTCTGGGTAATGACCTGGTATCTGAAGATACAGTGCTGCGGTGTGTCACCCAGACTGATTTTGCTTGATTGTCTGTGTTATGCTATGAAGCTCCAATCCCTTGGCCTGGGTTTACCCTGTGGACAATTCTGGGTAATGACCTGGTATCTGAAGATACAGTGCTGCGGTGTTTCACCCAGACTGATTTTGCTTGATTGTCTGTGTTATGCTATGAAGCTCCAATCCCTTGGCCTGGGTTTGCCCTGTGGACAATTCTGGGTAATGACCTGGTATCTGAAGATACAGTGCTGCGGTGTTTCACCCAGACTGATTTTGTGGAACTCATTTAACTTGTGTTTTATTCTTAGGCGTTTGGTTTTATGGTGTTAGAACATAAACTTAGAATTTGTATGGTTTTACCATTTGTTTTTAACATTTAACTTTTTATTTTTTAATATTTTAGCTTTTTTACCTTTCACTTTTTAATGTTTTAACTATTTGCCATTTTAATCTTATGCTTTAGCTGTCACATTTTAGCCACACCAGTTTATGGGTGTGAGCTAGCTGTAAACTGCACTTACTCACTCCTGATTGTTACAGGTACGCCTTTATCCGATACAACTCGGTGGACGAGGCAATCAAAGCCTATCGACAAACCCATAACCTTGTGCTGGACTCAAGAAGCATCATTGTCAGGTTTCGACGACAGCGCGGTCGTGTTGGTCTGCCTGGAGAACAGAATGGGAAAGACAAGGTTAGTACTTTATACCAAGTTTAAATGATGAACCATTTATTTAGCTATTTGTTTACATTGTCTCCTTGTGGGAGCAGCTTATAAACTGTGGCACACATTTCTAACATTTCTATGTATCCATCACAAGGTTAACCATCATTTTACTATCCCTACTGCATCCTACATCGTAAGTGCAGCATTCTACCCAAAAATTGAATACTGACATTTTACTGGAATATGTTATTCAGTTTCGCAGAATCCAAAGAAAGTATTTTTAGAAAAAGATCCTTGTGTCTGTGGACAGCATAACTCAGAAAAAATGTCTGTTACATAACAAACGTGGTATTTAAGTTCAGGATTTTCCAAGGAATGTGGCACCAAGTCCCCAGTCTTAGACTAGCTTTTACACACTGTGACAAAGTTACCCCAGTCTTAGACTAGCTTTTACACACTGTGACAAGGTTACCCCAGTCCTAGACTAGCTTTTACACACTGTGACAAGGTTACCCCAGTCTTAGACTAGCTTTTACACACTGTGACAAAGTTACCCCAGTCTTAGACTAGCTTTTACACACTGTGACAAGGTTACCCCAGTCTTCGACTAGCTTTTACACACTGTGACATAGTTACCCCAGTCTTAGACTAGCTTTTACACACTGTGACAGTTACCCCAGTCTTAGACTAGCTTTTACACACTGTGACAAGGTTACCCCAGTCCTAGACTAGCTTTTACACACTGTGACAAGGTTACCCCAGTCTTAGACTAGCTTTTACACACTGACAAGGTTACCCCAGTCCAAGACTAGCTTTTACACACTGTGACAGTTACCCCAGTCTTAGACTAGCTTTTACACACTGGGACAGTTACCCCAGTCTTAGACTAGCTTTTACACACTGTGACATAGTTACCCCAGTCTTAGACTAGCTTTTACACACTGTGACAGTTACCCCAGTCTTAGACTAGCTTTTACACACTGTGACATAGTTACCCCAGTCCTAGACTAGCTTTTACACACTGTGACAAAGTTACCTCAGTCTTAGGCTAGCTTTTACACACTGTGACATAGTTACCCCAGTCCTAGACTAGCTTTTACACACTGTGACAAAGTTACCTCAGTCTTAGACTAGCTTTTACACACTGTGACAAAGTTACCCCAGTCTTAGGCTAGCTTTTACACACTGTGACAGTTACCCCAGTCTTAGACTAGCTTTTACACACTGTGACATAGTTACCCCAGTCCTAGACTAGCTTTTACACACTGTGACAAAGTTACCTCAGTCTTAGACTAGCTTTTACACACTGTGACATAGTTACCCCAGTCCTAGACTAGCTTTTACACACTGTGACAAAGTTACCTCAGTCTTAGACTAGCTTTTACACACTGTGACAAAGTTACCCCAGTCTTAGGCTAGCTTTTACACACTGTGACAAAGTTACCCCAGTCTTAGGCTAGCTTTTACACACTGTGACAAAGTTACCCCAGTCTTAGACTAGCTTTTACACACTGTGACAAGGTTACCCCAGTCCTAGACTAGCTTTTACACACTGTGACAAGGTTACCCCAGTCTTAGACTAGCTTTTACACACTGTGACAAGGTTACCCCAGTCTTAGGCTAGCTTTTACACACTGTGACAAAGTTACCCCAGTCTTAGACTAGCTTTTACACACTGTGACAAAGTTACCCCAGTCTTAGACTAGCTTTTACACACTGTGACAAAGTTACCCCAGTCTTAGGCTAGCTTTTACACACTGTGACAAGGTTACCCCAGTCTTAGACTAGCTTTTACCCACTGTGACAAAGTTACCCCAGTCTTAGACTAGCTTTTACACACTGTGACAAGGTTAGCCCAGTCTTAGACTAGCTTTTACACACTGTGACAAAGTTACCTGAGTCTTAGGCTAGCTTTTACACACTGTGACAAGGTTACCCCAGTCTTAGACTAGCTTTTACACGCTGTGACAGGGTTACCCCAGTCTAAGACTAGCTTTTACACACTGTGACAAGGTTACCCCAGTTTTAGACTAGCTTTTACACACTGTGACAAAGTTACCCCAGTCTTAGACTAGCTTTTACACACTGTGATAAGGTTACCCCAGTCTTAGACTAGCTTTTACACACTGTGACAAAGTTACCCCAGTCTTAGACTAGCTTTTACACACTGTGACAAAGTTACCCCAGTCTTAGACTAGCTTTTACACACTGTGACAAGGTTACCCCAGTCTTAGACTAGCTTTTACACACTGTGACAAGGTTACCCCAGTCTTAGGCTAGCTTTTACACACTGTGACAAAGTTACCCCAGTCTTAGACCAGCTTTTACACACTGTGACAAAGTTACCCCAGTCTTAGACTAGCTTTTTACACACTGTGACAAGGTTACCCCAGTCTGAGACTAGCTTTTACTCACCGTGACAAAGTTACCCCAGTCTTAGACTAGCTTTTACACACTGTGACAAAGTTACCCCAGTCTAAGACTAGCTTTTACACACCGTGACAAAGTTACCCCAGTATTAGACTAACTTTTACACACTGTGACAAGGTTACCCCAGTCTTAGACTAGCTTTTACACACTGTGCAAAGCTTACCCCAGTCTTAGGCTAGCTTTTACATACTGTGACAGAGTTACCCCAGTCTTAGACTAGCTTTTACACACTGTGACAAAGTTACCCCAGTCTTAGACTAGCTTTTACACACTGTGACATAGTTACCCCAGTCTTAGACTAGCTTTTACACACTGTGACATAGTTACCCCAGTCTTAGACTAGCTTTTACACACTGTGACATAGTTACCCCAGTCTTAGACCAGCTTTTACACACTGTGACATAGTTACCCCAGTCTTAGACTAGCTTTTACACACTGTGACAGTTACCCCAGTCTTAGACTAGCTTTTACACACTGTGACAAGGTTACCCCAGTCTTAGACTAGCTTTTACACACTGTGACAAGGTTACCCCAGTCTTAGACTAGCTTTGACACACTGTGACAAGGTTACCCCAGTCTTAGACTAGCTTTTACACACTGTGACAAGGTTACCCCAGTCTTAGACTAGCTTTGACACACTGTGACAAGGTTACCCCAGTCTTAGACTAGCTTTTACACACTGTGACAAGGTTACCCCAGTCCTAGACTAGCTTTTACACACTGTGACAGTTGCCCCAGTCTTAGACTAGCTTTTACACACTGTGACAAGGTTACCCCAGTCTTAGACTAGCTTTTACACACTGTGACAGTTGCCCCAGTCCTAGACTAGCTTTTACACACTGTGACAAGGTTACCCCAGTCCTAGACTAGCTTTTACACACTGTGACAGTTGCCCCAGTCCTAGACTAGCTTTCACACACTCTGACAAGGTTACCTCGGTCTTAGACTAGCTTTTACACACTGTGACAAGGTTACCCCAGTCTTAGACTAGCTTTTACACACTGTGACAGTTACCCCAGTCTTGACTAGCTTTTACATACTGTGACAAGGTTACCCCAGTCTTAGACTAGTTTTTACACACTGTGACAGAGTTACCCCAGTCTTAGACTAGCTTTTACACACTGTGACAAGGTTACCCCAGTCTTAGGCTAGCTTTTACACACTGTGACATAGTTACCCCAGTCTTAGGCTAGCTTTTACACACTGTGACAGTTACCCCAGTCTTAGACTAGCTTTTACACACTGTGGCATAGTTACCCCAGTCTTAGACTAGCTTTTACACACTGTGACAGTTACCCCAGTCTTAGGCTAGCTTTTACACACTGTGACATAGTTACCCCAGTCTTAGGCTAGCTTTTACACACTGTGACAAGGTTACCCCAGTCTTAGACTAGCTTTTACACACTGTGACATAGTTACCCCAGTCTTAGGCTAGCTTTTACACACTGTGACAGTTACCCCAGTCTTATGCTAGCTTTTACACACTGTGACAAGGTTACCCCAGTCTTAGACTAGCTTTTACACACTGTGACAAGGTTACCCCAGTCTTAGACTAGCTTTTACACACTGTGACAGTTACCCCAGTTTAGACTAGCTTTTACACACTGTGACAAGGTTACCCCAGTCTTAGACTAGCTTTTACACACTGTGACAAGGTTACCCCAGTCTTAGACTAGGTTTTACACACTCTGACAAGGTTACCCCAGTCTTAGACTAGCTTTTACACACTGTGACAAAGTTACCCCAGTCTTAGGCTAGCTTTTACACACTGTGACAAGGTTACCAAAGTCGTAGACTAGCTTTTACACACTGTGACATAGTTACCCCAGTCTTAGGCTAGCTTTTACACACTGTGACAAAGTTACCCCTGTCTTAGACTAGCTTTTACACACTGTGACAAAGTTACCCCAGTCTTAGGCTAGCTTTTACACACTGTGACAAGGTTACCACAGTCTTAGACTAGCTTTTACACACTGTGACAAAGTTACCCCAGTCTTAGGCTAGCTTTTACACACTGTGACAGTTACCCCAGTCTTAGGCTAGCTTTTACACACTGTGACAAGGTTACCCCAGTCTTAGACTAGGTTTTACACACTCTGACAAGGTTACCCCAGTCTTAGACTAGCTTTTACACACTGTGACATAGTTAGCCCGGTCTTAGACTAGCTTTTACACACTGTGACAGTTACCCCAGTCTTAGACTAGCTTTTACACACTGTGACAAGGTTACCCCAGTCTTAGACTAGCTTTTACACACTGTGACAAAGTTACCCCAGTCTTAGACTAGCTTTTTAAACACTGTGACAAGGTTACCCCAGTCTTAGACTAGCTTTTACACACTGTGACAAGGTTACCCCAGTCTTAGGCTAGCTTTTACACACTGTGACAAGGTTACCTCGGTCTTAGACTAGCTTTTACACACTGTGACAGTTACCCCAGTCTTAGACTAGCTTTTACATACTGTGACATAGTTACCCCAGTCTTAGACTAGCTTTTACACACTATGACAAAGTTACCCCAGTCTTAGACCAGCTTTTACACACTGTGACAGTTACCCCAGTCTTAGACTAGCTTTTACACACTGTGACAAAGTTACCCCAGTCTGCTGTTGTTGTTAGCTAATGCTGGATTTCTGACAATGAAGTCATTAATCCTCTTGCTCTCCAATATTTTTCACTGATGGATGGGGCACTAGAGGTGGCTGGGCATATTTGAAGGTGGTCTCGGTCCATTTCCTCTTGCAGATCACATAGAGGACAGAGTGGTGAAGAATATATCCCAATTCTGTTTAAATGTTTTGCCAGACAATCATGTCCTGTAATCAACCTGAAGGTTGCAACTGCTGTTTTTCGAGGATACTCAGGAATCACTGTTTGAATGTTTGGTAGTTCCCATCTTTTATTCTTTGATTTTTCATAGTAATATTTTGCAATAATTTTTTTGAATTCAGAGTTGACTAATCTTTTAGCTGCATAAAATGGTAAATTAACTATAGATTTTTGTACACCGCTGGTACCCTTTTTTGCAAGAAAATCAGCTTTCTCATTACCACTCAGTCCACAGTGAGCCGGTATCCATTGGAAGACTAGGCATTTTTGAAGTGCTGCTAGATGGGTAAGGATCTTCCAACATTCTATAATAGTTTGGTTTTTTGGTGACAACTTGGAAGTAATTGCTATAATTGCTGCCCTGGAATCTGAGAGAATAACTGCTTGCTGAAAATGTGAAATTCTGTACAAAAAATTTTGTAGGGCCATTCGAATTGCTTCAATTTCTCCATCAAAGTTAGTAGTTCCATAACTTAAAGATTTGTAATAGGAAAAGAGGTGACATGTGACTCCAGCCCCTGCTCCATCTTGGTTTGATATCAATGATCCATCAGTATAAATATGGAGCCATTCGTGTTCTGGAATTCTAGTATGGATGGTCTCTAATGTCAATAATTTTAGAACACTAGTTGGAGTATCACTTTTTTTAACTTCTTCTGTCAGGTGTAAATAGTATGTGATGTCTAATGTATGTGTTGGATTGACTTTAGATATGAAGTTTTCCTTTGAATTAGGAAGGTGTACATCCTTCTTGATGTCTTGAATTTTGGAAAGAAAACTCTCCTGAGTCTTTAGTGTATGTGTAAAATTTCTCTTGTGCCATGTATTGAATGGGAGTCTGATCAACTTTTCGTGTTGAATAAGAGCCGCTTTTTCTATTTCATATTCAATGGGATATTGGTTAGTTAGTATTTCCATAGCTGCTATTGGCGTGGTTTTGATAGCACCTGTAATTAATCTCAGACTTTGGTTTTGAAAGATTTGAATTTTTTTTGTGTTTGCTGTTACAAGAACTTCGCTGCAGTAAGTAAACAATGGTTTTATATATATATATTATATGTTGTGTTCAGCGTTGCTCTGGAACATCCCCACTTCATTCCTGTTAGACGTTTTAACAGTGAAAGGCGCCTCTCTGCTCTTTGTATTACATTTTCTATTTGTTTGGTCCATGTAAGTTTGGTATCAAATGTAACTCCTAAATACTTTGTTTCCTTTGTTTCTAGTAATTGTTGACCCTCAAAATTTAGTTTTATTTTTAGTGGTCTTTTTCTTAGTGAAAAGATTTGGTAGTTTGATTTTGTTGTATTAACAGTCATTAAATTTTCTTTGGTCCACCTCTGTAAGTTGGTTAAGGATTGTTGCATGGTTTTTTCCAGTTCTGTACTTTTGCTTTTTGGTTTTGAAGTCCACATTACCAAGTCATCAGCAAATAGTGCACACTTCACGCCTGATTCTTGTATTTGTTGTGGTAGATCATTAATAAATATATTAAAAAGTGTAGTGCTGAGCACTGCACCTTGTGGTAAGCCACGGTGTACTTGTTTGTATTTAGATATATATCTTTCATATCTGGTTGCAATAAAGTGTTGTGTTAGGAAATGACATAGCCATGAAAACATTGGACCTTGTATCCCTATTTTTTTTACTTTCTTTAGTAGTTTTGTTCTGCATGTAGAATCATATGCACTTTGAAAATCAATAAAAACTGATAAATTGTCTTCTTTTCTATTGAAGGAGTCTTTGATTTCTTGGCTGAGAAGTAAGACTTGTTCATTTGTAGAGTGGAACTCTCTGAATCCAGCTTGACATGGGGAAATTAAATTTTGTGATTCTAGAAACCAATTTAACCTGTTTGACACCATTCTTTCCATCACTTTTGATATTATGCTAGTAAGAGCTTTTGGTCTATAATTTTTTATTTCTGATGCTGTTTTGTCTTTCTTCAAGAGTGGGACAATTATTGCTTTTCGCCATTCAGCAGGTACAGTGGTTTTCCAGGATAGATTGTAGAGTTTCAGTAGTTGTTGTTTTGCTGTTTTTCCAAGGTTTTTTATGAACTCTGGATGTATGTGATCTGGTCCAGGAGACTTTTTGTTTTTTAGATTATTTATTGCAATGTTCAATTCTTGCATATTAAAATTTTGAAAAAAGATATTGCACTGAGTGTTAGGATTACATTCTCTTTCTTGTTTCGAATCTTTCTTAAATTCTTTACGTTCCTTTTTATTATTTCTTGTTACTTTGTGTGCATTAGCATAATATTTATTGAATGAGAGAGCGAAGGCTTTCACGGCCGGAGTCAGTATAACTAGGAGTTATTTCCGGGCTGTTATGCCGTGGTCTGCTTGAGTTGAAGAACCCAGACGTTTCGTCCACATCTGCGGCGGACATCTTCAGTGGCGCGGTCGTAATCTCCTCGGAGAAGTTAGCGTAGCGTCTGAGGTGTGGACTGTCAGAGCTGCGGTATTTATCCTTCTGGTGGCCTCCGCTGATTGGCTCGGGCGGCGCACGGCCGGTGGGAGGGGGCGGGCTTCGCTCAAGGTGTTGCCTCCTGATTGGATCACTTCAGTTTCTGCTGTTTTATGTCGTTTCTTGCCTTCAATGACAGGATACCAGTTGCTGTTTAGTTTCAAAACTTCTTCTTTCTTGTTGAAATTGTTGGGATGTTTATATATTTCAATGGCTTCGCGCTGTAACCGGGCATGGTAGTGTGTTGTGGATGAAAGGATGTTTGTGTCCTGGAACTTAATTATGTGTTCTCCGTCCGCTTCAATGGCGTGTTGGGCAACTGCGGACTTATCTGTTTGGGCCAGGCGGCAGCTTCTTTTATGTTCGGTGAGTCTTGTGTTGATACTGCGTTGAGTAGTTCCGATGTAAACCGATCCGCAGGAACAGGGAATACGGTAAACACCGGCTGATGACAAGGGGTCCCGGGGGTCTTTAGCAGAGCGTAATAGGCTGTTCAGTTGCCTGGTGGGCTTGAAGACAGTCTTGATACTGTGCCGTTGTAGTATGTGTTGAATGTATGTATTCAACACATACTACAACGGCACAGTATCAAGACTGTCTTCAAGCCCACCAGGCAACTGAACAGCCTATTACGCTCTGCTAAAGACCCCCGGGACCCCTTGTCATCAGCCGGTGTTTACCGTATTCCCTGTTCCTGCGGATCGGTTTACATCGGAACTACTCAACGCAGTATCAACACAAGACTCACCGAACATAAAAGAAGCTGCCGCCTGGCCCAAACAGATAAGTCCGCAGTTGCCCAACACGCCATTGAAGCGGAGGGAGAACACATAATTAAGTTCCAGGACACAAACATCCTTTCATCCACAACACACTACCATGCCCGGTTACAGCGCGAAGCCATTGAAATATATAAACATCCCAACAATTTCAACAAGAAAGAAGAAGTTTTGAAACTAAACAGCAACTGGTATCCTGTCATTGAAGGCAAGAAACGACATAAAACAGCAGAAACTGAAGTGATCCAATCAGGAGGCAACACCTTGAGCGAAGCCCGCCCCCTCCCACCGGCCGTGCGCCGCCCGAGCCAATCAGCGGAGGCCACCAGAAGGATAAATACCGCAGCTCTGACAGTCCACACCTCAGACGCTACGCTAACTTCTCCGAGGAGATTACGACCACGCCACTGAAGATGTCCGCCGCAGATGTGGACGAAACGTCTGGGTTCTTCAACTCCAGCAGACCACGGCATAACAGCCCGGAAATAACTCCTAGTTATATTTATTGAATGTTTCGGCTATGACTGCATCATTTACTAACATTTTATTGTTGTGTATGATAGGTGTGCTGTTGTTTTCTTTCCTGTCCTTGACATTTTTTATGAACTTTGAGCTTTGTTACCATCTGTCCTATAATCCATTTTTTCTAAGAAATTATTAAAGTGATTCCTTTTAGCAGTATTAATTTCTTTTTTTTAGTGAGGCACATTTCTTCCGCCATATTTGTGTATCTGATATGTTTTTTGTTTGTTCAGCTGTATTTCTAGCTATATCCCTTTGCTTTTTCAGTTCTTCTAACTGGGGGTTCCAAAAGGGTTTGAAATTTTTAATTCTTCCACGAGGAATGTTTTTTTGCAGTTTCTAGGATGACTTTACAGAATTCTTTGTTCATATGATCTGGTTGGTCATGTAGTTGTGAGTTTGTTTGTTCTTTAAATTTATGTTCTAATTCAGTTTTATATTTGTTCCAATCTGCTTTTTTGAAGTTCCAATACAGATTCGTAAGACCTTGACTGTTATTTGTATTCTCTAGTTTTATATCAGCAATTACCGCTCTGTGACCAGAACTTGGATCTTCTATAACTTGTTTTTTAATTTTTGAAACAATATCTGTTGTAGCTAATAAGAGGTCTGGGTTACTGCCCGCTCCAGAATAATGTATGAAGGTTGTGGGATCTTCTTTACTATAAATCAGTTCAAAAGTTGTGGTATTCAAAAATTCTTCCACTATCTTCCCTGTAGAATCCACTTTTTCATAACCCCATCTTTTGGAATGTGCATTGAAATCCCCAATTACGATTGTTTTATTTAATTGGTCAATAAGTGAGAGATCCGGTACATTCCTGGGAGGATTGTAAATACTGTATAAATGTAGATGTGTTTTGTTATCCCAAAAATTTAGCTTTATTAATTCACTTTTATCTGTGTTATTCATTTCTTTAACAATTTCAAAGGAGGTTTTAATATCCTTTTTGACTCCAACTAATATTCCACTACTTATCTGTCTATTTTTGGGTAGTAAGTGCAGTAAAAATCCAGTAAAATTGAAGTATTTAAGTTGGTCATTTGTTAGATTTGCTTCTTGTATTACAAACATATCAATGTTATAATCAAATACAATTTTATTCAGTTCTACTTTGTTTGTTTGTGTGAGACCACCCGCATTCCATTGTAGAAGTCTGATGTTAGATCTTCTATTAGTATAATGATGTTACCCCAGTCTTAGACTAGCTTTTACACACTGTGACAAAGTTACCCCAGTCTTAGACTAGCTTTTACACACTGTGACAAAGTTACCCCAGTCTTAGACTAGCTTTTACACACTGTGACAGTTACCCCAGTCTTAGACTAGCTTTTACACACTGTGACAAGGTTACCCCAGTCTTAGACTAGCTTTTACACACTGTGACAAAGTTACCCCAGTCTTAGACTAGCTTTTACACACTGTGACAAAGCTACCCCAGTCTTAGACTAGCTTTTACACACTGTGACAAGGTTACCCCAGTCTTAGACTAGCTTTTACACACTGTGACAAAATTACAAAATCAGTTCAGTTACTTTTCTATCACTTTATTGTCTTCTAAAATCATATCACAAATACACGTTCTCTTTTCCTGATGTTAACACAGTCTGCAATCTTTCATGATATTACAACTCACAACTGTTTACTTCTCATAACCTTGACTCACTCCTTTCACTGTCTTTCTTCACTTTCTCTGTCTCTCATACACTAATTACACAAATACACAGTTCTCTTTCACTGATGTTAACACAGTCAAGAGTCTTTCATGATATTACAACTCACAACTGTTTACTTCTCATAACCTTGACTCACTCCTTTCACTGTCTTTCTTCACTTTCTCTGTCTCTCATACACTAATTACACAAATACACAGTTCTCTTTTACTGATGTTAACACAGTCTGCAATCTTTCATGATATTACAACTCACAACTGTTTACTTCTCGTAACCTTGACTCACTCCTTTCACTGTCTTTCTTCACTTTCTCTGTCTCTCATACACTAATTACACAAATACACAGTTCTCTTTTACTGATGTTAACACAGTCTACAGTCTTTCATGATATTACAACTCACAACTGTTTACTTCTCATAACCTTGACTCACTCCTTTCACTGTCTTTCTTCACTTTCTCTGTCTCTCATACACTGTCTCATGTTTGTATTATGATATATAGATTATTTACTAACCATAAGTCTAATTAAGTGCCATGATGTACTTTTTATTCATATATTAGCATTTGACAATGCTCCATGCTTGTATTACAAGTTTTATGAGCAATAAATTTGAAATTTGAAATTAATTACAGAAATACACAGTTCTCTTTTACTGATGTTAACACAGTCTGCAATCTTTCGTGATATTACAACTCACAACTGTTTACTTCTCATAACTTTGACTCAGTCCTTTCACCATCTTTCTTCACTTTCTCTGTCTCTCATACACTAATTACACAAATACACAGTTCTCTTTCACTGATGTTAACACAGTCTACAGTCATTATTATTTATTTATGCCAACAAACTTACTGTTGGTGTTTTTAAACACACAAGCGGTATGTGGGCAATGTTTGAGAAGTAGAACTGGAACTTAAAAATTCAATGCCACAGCTGGGCTTTGAACCACAGATCCTCCACGTACCAGGCAGGTTCTCTAACCATTAAGTGACTGTGACAACGTGCCAGAATGACATTGAATTCTCACACCAGTCATTTTCTGAAAGAAATATTTGATAATACTGAGAGCATGTTTCAAAAGAGAAGCTCTTTTGTCTCAGAACTTACATCTGTAAATCAAAAAAATGCCGCTTCAACATTTCCATCAACATTTAGTAACAATTCTGTAAATCAAATAAATGACTCTTCAACATTTCTGTCAACATTTAGTAACGAACGGTATAGTTCTGCCAAAAGTTGGCTTTCCAGTTCATTACAAAGTGATCATTTTATTTATATGGCAAGGAATCAAAGAAGCTGTACTGGAAATGCAAAAACAGCCCAACTATACAGAGTTCTTCTTCACTGTTAATGTCAAGAGGTTCTTCTAGTATCATTGAAACAAAGAAGGCATCGGAAATTTCTTTCTTAATTCCACGTGTCATGACGGCACTCTCATTCTGAATATCAGGTGAACTTGCACAAAAAACAGTTGATTTTTTCAAGTGCACTTTCATATATTGCTAATTCATTTAAATATTGAATATAATTTTACTTTGGATAATTGCCTCTGTCTGAAAATCCTTCATTGTCATTGTGACCATGAAGAGCAAGTGAAAACATAAACCCCGTGCAAAATGAGAAAGTAAAGTTCTGTTCTTTTTCACTTCATTGTTCAATTGAGAGCTTGTACTAATTATTCATTGAAAATTCTATTCCTGGATTTATCCCAAACGTTTCTGGTTATATTTTGCTTATTGTGTGATTACAAGAATAGTTGTGTTTTATGGTTGCCTTACAAATGCTATTTAAATCTTCATAAGGACTAGAATTCCAAACTCATTATTCTTTTGGAAAAAAAGATGAAATATTTGTTTAAAGTATTATGATACAACCAGGACTCACCTGCATAAACTTTTGATGTTGAAATACTTTAATTATTAGTTTATATCCCAGGTGTGGCGTTAAGTTATTCAGTTCCAATTGTTCGTCACAATACTGAGTGTGCACTTTGGAGGATCTGCTCTAATTACATATTGTTTTTTAGAGAAAGTTTAATCTTTGGAAGCTTCTTACATTCAGTTTGTCGATCACACAATTTATTTTGATTTTTGTTGCAACAATGGCACAGAAAAGCAGTTTTGTGCACTGTTCTGGCTCTGATTCTGTTTGTGACCTCTCGGATGTGATTGCCTGTGTCACATACCTTCATACCAACATCTGTTAATCTACATTTTGCTGTAATAGCAAGCAACAAAGTGTCCAAATCACGCTCAAATGTCCACTATTGAAGAGAAGACATACAAGAAGCAAAACAAATCAAGAGTTACTCCCTATTCACGACTATAAATGTAATAATGTTGGCACGATTCTTAACATGAGATGTAGTTTGCATACCACATACCTTGGCTCAGGCATAGAACACCAGCTTCCAGTACCTGACGACAGATGCTTGACCCAATCTTTGTTTCCAAACATACTGCTGCAGAGTGGCTCCAATTCAAATCATAAGGTTTACGAAAGTTTGATTTTTAATGATATTAAAACGATTATGTACAACAAAATTATATTGAATACCAATTTGGCAATCAGTTTGAGGAAAATTACAGGATACATAATACATCTCTCACATTCATTGACACTACGCCCCTGACATTGGCCAAACTAAAAACAAGACTGGAAGAACACATAAGGAACAAATTGACAAGTCAGCCATCTGGTCAGCTCAACACACCATAAAACAGGAGCGAAAGCCCATATATGGGCAACCTGTTCGAACCCTGACGAGCGAAAGCCCATATATGGGCAACCTGTTTGAACCCTGACGAGCGAAAGCCCATATATGGGCAACCTGTTCGAACCCTGACGAGCGAAAGCCCATATATGGGCAACCTGTTCGAACCCTGACGAGCGAAAGCCCATATATGGGCAACCTGTTCGAACCCTGACGAGCGAAAACCCATATATGGGCAACCTGTTCGAACCCTGACGAGCGAAAACCCATATATGGGCAACCTGTTCGAACCCTGACGAGCGAAAGCCCATATATGGGCAACCTGTTCGAACCCTGACGAGCGAAAGCCCATATATGGGCAACCTGTTCGAACCCTGACGGGCGAAAGCCCATATATGGGCAACCTGTTCGAACCCTGACGGGCGAAAGCCCATATATGGGCAACTTGTTCGAACCCTGACGGGCGAAAGCCCATATATGGGCAACCTGTTCGAACCTTGACGAGCGAAAGCCCATACATGGGCAACCTGTTCGAACCCTGACGAGCGAAAGCCCATACATGGGCAACCTGTTCGAACCCTGACGAGCGAAAACCCATATATGGGCAACCTGTTCGTACCCTGACGAGCGAAAACCCATATATGGGCAACCTGTTCGAACCCTGACAAGCGAAAACCCATATATGGGTTTGGAGTCATAGAGCTATTGTGATTAGCTCCTCTCGCTCAAATAATTCATATATACTGCCAATAGATGGCAGGAAATGTTCTTTCAGATGTTTGTGGTCAGTTAATCCCCAATTTTCCATATTTAACAATTTCTGTCGTGGTTCTCAGTAGTGTAGGAATAGGTGATTGCATCGAGTAAGCAAGAGTTTTTTCATTTTTTGACAGAATGGCGGGAAAGAAAGGGTTGACGGAGCAAGAAATTGTAGAATTGTTGAACAAAAGTGATAGTGAGTTATCGGATTTTGTGCTCAGTGATGGTGAGTGTGATATATTCGTGTGTAAGTGCAAGTGAGAGTAAGAGTGACATAAGTGACGCTGCAGACAGCTGTACACCTAGCTGGGTAGAGGTGAGTAAGTTTGACCCTGACCCTACATCTAGTATTCCAGTGCACAATATCCAGCAGGGACCAATACTTCCTTGATGAGAATACCCTTCCAGCAGAATTTTTCGGCCTATTTTTTTATGACGAAATTATGCAAATAATTACTGAAGAGACATGTATTCAGGGAAACAAAAAACAACAGGCGACACTACCAACGAAAAAAGCCAGGATTGCTTCCTGGAATCCCCCAGAAATTGCCGATATAAAAGCACTGAGGTAGTATTATCTCAATAGTATTGAGATAAACAAGTGGCTATGAAAATCATATACACATTTTAAATACCCTGCCCTAGCTAGGTGTAACTGCACATTTCTATCAACACTTTTATAATTTGTTATCATCATTACCGTTATTATTACGAATGGAAGTATTAAATATCAGAATGCGACATTATTTAGTTCCTGAAGCACTGCTGGTTTATTTGTGAATACCTATATGTACGAACTACACTGTACAAAATGGAGAAGTGCTACTTATGCCGTTTTTGTAACAACATTTTTATGCGGATCAACAAAACTTCACTCTTGGAGGACAATAATGATTCAGTTCAACAAAAAGCAAGGTATACTATGCGTTTTAGTACATTTGAGCATGTTTATGTAGTTTTAACTGTATTTAATAGAGTTTCATACCTAAGCAAAATTACCTTCTGCTCAGAGCCATAATAACACGTCTGCTCGGGAAGGGTTAAAACTACAGCTGAACTAATAATACACATAAAAAAAAATGTTGGCCTAGCCATGAATTTTGAAATACCACAAGCAGTTTATATTCAGCAACCTAGATAGCAGCTCAGTCACAACCACAAGAGATTCTTCCTCTTCAATCGCCTTCAAGAAACTGTTAAGAATGAAAACAATAGTCTTTGAAACACATTCTTATGTAAAGTAAGTTAAGTGAAACTAAAAGTGTCTACAGGTCGACTTAAATACTTGTACAAAATCATTTTAAAAGATTAACTTCATATATGAAAGCTTTTAGAGTTATACTACAGCACGGAACAAAAATTGTAAACTACCTGAGAATCCTAAAAAAGCTACTCGTACTATATTTTGGACCCCTTATATACAAATCTGTGCAGTTTCGACTATAGAGGCGGATTATTCCATATTTCTGTTGTAGGTATAGAAAGTAGAAATGCAAATACAGTGTGTGTGGAGAGTATTTTGACACTTACTTGTCTTTGCTATAAGCGGTGATGGATTTTTGTCTCGTCTTACACTTTACAATATGATATTGACCCGGTTGTCTGTTAACACAATGTACAGTTTGTTGTGACCTTTGACTCACAACTGTTCTGTTGTATTGTAACTTTGTCACTGTACACAACAAACAAGTGACTAGCATGCCTGTGCTGGCTCCCTTATATAACCAAGGCGAAGCTTGTCATAGAGAAGCCAGTGTGGTGTCCTGTATTTACAAAATATAACAAGTGACTAGCATGCTTGTGCTGGCTCCCTTATATAACCAAGGTGAAGCTTGTCATAGAGAAGCCAGTGTGGTGTCCTGTATTTACAAAATATAACAAGTGACTAGCATGCCTGTGCTGGCTCCCTTATATAACCAAGGTGAAGCTTGTAGAGAAGCCAGTGTGGTGTCCTGTATTTACAAAATATAACAAGTGACTAGCATGCCTGTGCTGGCTCCCTTATATAACCAAGGCGAAGCTTGTCATAGAGAAGCCAGTGTGGTGTCCTGTATTTACAAAATATAACAAGTGACTAGCATGCCTGTGCTGGCTCCCTTATATAACCAAGGCGAAGCTTGTAGAGAAGCCAGTGTGGTGTCCTGTATTTACAGAATATAACAAGTGACTAGCATGCCTGTGCTGGCTCCCTTATATAACCAAGGTGAAGCTTGTAGAGAAGCCAGTCTGTTGTCCTGTATTTACAGAATATAACAAGTGACTAGTATGCCTGTGCTGGCTCCCTTATATAACCAAGGTGAAGCTTGTCGTAGAGAAGCCAGTGTGGTGTCCTGTATTTACAGAATATAACAAGTGACTAGCATGCCTGTGCTGGCTCCCTTATATAACCAAGGTGAAGCTTGTAGAGAAGCCAGTGTGGTGTCCTGTATTTACAGAATATAACAAGTGACTAGCATGCCTGTGCTGGCTCCCTTATATAACCAAGGTGAAGCTTGTCATAGAGAAGCCAGTCTGGTGTCCTGTATTTACAGAATATAACAAGTGACTAGCATGCCTGTGCTGGCTCCCTTATATAACCAAGGTGAAGCTTGTCGTAGAGAAGCCAGTATGGTGTCCTGTATTTACAGAATATAACAAGTGACTAGCATGCCTGTGCTGGCTCCCTTATATAACCAAGGTGAAGCTTGTAGAGAAGCCAGTGTGGTGTCCTGTATTTACAGAATATAACAAGTGACTAGCATGCCTGTGCTGGCTCCCTTATATAACCAAGGTGAAGCTTGTCGTAGAGAAGCCAGTATGGTGTCCTGTATTTACAGAATATAACAAGTGACTAGCATGCCTGTGCTGGCTCCCTTATATAACCAAGGTGAAGCTTGTCATAGAGAAGCCAGTCTGGTGTCCTGTATTTACAGAATATAACAAGTGACTAGCATGCCTGTGCTGGCTCCCTTATATAACCAAGGTGAAGCTTGTAGAGAAGCCAGTGTGGTGTCCTGTATTTACAGAATATAACAAGTGACTAGCATGCCTGTGCTGGCTCCCTTATATAACCAAGGTGAAGCTTGTCGTAGAGAAGCCAGTATGGTGTCCTGTATTTACAGAATATAACAAGTGACTAGCATGCCTGTGCTGGCTCCCTTATATAACCAAGGTGAAGCTTGTAGAGAAGCCAGTGTGGTGTCCTGTATTTACAGAATATAACAAGTGACTAGCATGCCTGTGCTGGCTCCCTTATATAACCAAGGTGAAGCTTGTCGTAGAGAAGCCAGTGTGGTGTCCTGTATTTACAGAATATAACAAGTGACTAGCATGCCTGTGCTGGCTCCCTTATATAACCAAGGTGAAGCTTGTCGTAGAGAAGCCAGTGTGGTGTCCTGTATTTACAGAATATAACAAGTGACTAGCATGCCTGTGCTGGCTCCCGTATATAACCAAGGTGAAGCTTGTCATAGAGAAGCCAGTCTGTTGTCCTGTATTTACAGAATATAACAAGTGACTAGCATGCCTGTGCTGGCTCCTTTATATAACCAAGGTGAAGCTTGTCGTAGAGAAGCCAGTGTGGTGTCCTATATTTACAGAATATAACAAGTGACTAGTATGCCTGTGCTGGCTCCCTTATATAACCAAGGTGAAGCTTGTCATAGAGAAGCCAGCCTGTTGTCCTGTATTTACAGAATATAACAAGTGACTAGCATGCCTGTGCTGGCTCCCTTATATAACCAAGGTGAAGCTTGTAGAGAAGCCAGTGTGGTGTCCTGTATTTACAGAATATAACAAGTGACTAGCATGCCTGTGCTGGCTCCCTTATATAACCAAGGTGAAGCTTGTAGAGAAGCCAGTGTGGTGTCCTGTATTTACAGAATATAACAAGTGACTAGTATGCCTGTGCTGGCTCCCTTATATAACCAAGGTGAAGCTTGTCATAGAGAAGCCAGTCTGTTGTCCTGTATTTACAGAATATAACAAGTGACTAGCATGCCTGTGCTGGCTCCTTTATATAACCAAGGTGAAGCTTGTCATAGAGAAGCCAGTGTGGTGTCCTGTATTTACAGAATATAACAAGTGACTAGCATGCCTGTGCTGGCTCCCTTATATAACCAAGGTGAAGCTTGTAGAGAAGCCAGTATGGTGTCCTGTATTTACAGAATATAACAAGTGACTAGCATGCCTGTGCTGGCTCCCTTATATAACCAAGGTGAAGCTTGTAGAGAAGCCAGTGTGATGTCCTGTATTTACAGAATATAACAAGTGACTAGCATGCCTGTGCTGGCTCCCTTATATAACCAAGGTGAAGCTTGTAGAGAAGCCAGTATGGTGTCCTGTATTTACAGAATATAACAAGTGACTAGCATGCCTGTGCTGGCTCCCTTATATAACCAAGGTGAAGCTTGTAGAGAAGCCAGTGTGGTGTCCTGTATTTACAGAATATAACAAGTGACTAGCATGCCTGTGCTGGCTCCCTTATATAACCAAGGTGAAGCTTGTCGTAGAGAAGCCAGTCTGGTGTCCTGTATTTACAGAATATAACAAGTGACTAGCATGCCTGTGCTGGCTCCCTTATATAACCAAGGTGAAGCTTGTCGTAGAGAAGCCAGTGTGGTGTCCTGTATTTACAGAATATAACAAGTGACTAGTATGCCTGTGCTGGCTCCCTTATATAACCAAGGTGAAGCTTGTCATAGAGAAGCCAGTGTGGTGTCCTGTATTTACAGAATATAACAAGTGACTAGCATGCCTGTGCTGGCTCCCTTATATAACCAAGGTGAAGCTTGTCGTAGAGAAGCCAGTGTGGTGTCCTGTATTTACAGAATATAACAAGTGACTAGCATGCCTGTGCTGGCTCCCTTATATAACCAAGGTGAAGCTTGTCGTAGAGAAGCCAGTGTGGTGTCCTGTATTTACAGAATATAACAAGTGACTAGCATGCCTGTGCTGGCTCCCTTATATAACCAAGGTGAAGCTTGTCGTAGAGAAGCCAGTGTGGTGTCCTGTATTTACAGAATATAACAAGTGACTAGTATGCCTGTGCTGGCTCCCTTATATAACCAAGGTGAAGCTTGTAGAGAAGCCAGTGTGGTGTCCTGTATTTACAGAATATAACAAGTGACTAGCATGCCTGTGCTGGCTCCCTTATATAACCAAGGTGAAGCTTGTAGAGAAGCCAGTGTGGTGTCCTGTATTTACAGAATATAACAAGTGACTAGTATGCCTGTGCTGGCTCCCTTATATAACCAAGGTGAAGCTTGTAGAGAAGCCAGTGTGGTGTCCTGTATTTACAGAATATAACAAGTGACTAGCATGCCTGTGCTGGCTCCCTTATATAACCAAGGTGAAGCTTGTCATAGAGAAGTCAGTGTGGTGTCCTGTATTTACAGAATATAACAAGTGACTAGCATGCCTGTGCTGGCTCCCTTATATAACCAAGGTGAAGCTTGTCATAGAGAAGCCAGTCTGTTGTCCTGTATTTACAGAATATAACAAGTGACTAGCATGCCTGTGCTGGCTCCCTTATATAACCAAGGTGAAGCTTGTAGAGAAGCCAGTGTGGTGTCCTGTATTTACAGAATATAACAAGTGACTAGCATGCCTGTGCTGGCTCCCTTATATAACCAAGGTGAAGCTTGTCGTAGAGAAGCCAGTGTGGTGTCCTGTATTTACAGAATATAACAAGTGACTAGCATGCCTGTGCTGGCTCCCTTATATAACCAAGGTGAAGCTTGTAGAGAAGCCAGTGTGGTGTCCTGTATTTACAGAATATAACAAGTGACTAGCATGCCTGTGCTGGCTCCCTTATATAACCAAGGTGAAGCTTGTCGTAGAGAAGCCAGTGTGGTGTCCTGTATTTACAGAATATAACAAGTGACTAGCATGCCTGTGCTGGCTCCCTTATATAACCAAGGTGAAGCTTGTAGAGAAGCCAGTCTGTTGTCCTGTATTTACAGAATATAACAAGTGACTAGCATGCCTGTGCTGGCTCCCTTATATAACCAAGGTGAAGCTTGTAGAGAAGCCAGTGTGGTGTCCTGTATTTACAGAATATAACAAGTGACTAGCATGCCTGTGCTGGCTCCCTTATATAACCAAGGTGAAGCATGTCGTAGAGAAGCCAGTGTGGTGTCCTATATTTACAGAATATAACAAGTGACTAGCATGCCTGTGCTGGCTCCCTTATATAACCAAGGTGAAGCTTGTAGAGAAGCCAGTGTGGTGTCCTGTATTTACAGAATATAACAAGTGACTAGCATGCCTGTGCTGGCTCCCTTATATAACCAAGGTGAAGCTTGTAGAGAAGCCAGTCTGTTGTCCTGTATTTACAGAATATAACAAGTGACTAGCATGCCTGTGCTGGCTCCCTTATATAACCAAGGTGAAGCTTGTAGAGAAGCCAGTGTGGTGTCCTGTATTTACAGAATATAACAAGTGACTAGTATGCCTGTGCTGGCTCCCTTATATAACCAAGGTGAAGCTTGTCATAGAGAAGCCAGTGTGGTGTCCTGTATTTACAGAATATAACAAGTGACTAGCATGCCTGTGCTGGCTCCCTTATATAACCAAGGTGAAGCTTGTCGTAGAGAAGCCAGTGTGGTGTCCTGTATTTACAGAATATAACAAGTGACTAGTATGCCTGTGCTGGCTCCCTTATATAACCAAGGTGAAGCTTGTCATAGAGAAGCCAGTGTGGTGTCCTGTATTTACAGAATATAACAAGTGACTAGCATGCCTGTGCTGGCTCCCTTATATAACCAAGGTGAAGCTTGTCGTAGAGAAGCCAGTGTGGTGTCCTGTATTTACAGAATATAACAAGTGACTAGCATGCCTGTGCTGGCTCCCTTATATAACCAAGGTGAAGCTTGTCGTAGAGAAGCCAGTGTGGTGTCCTGTATTTACAGAATATAACAAGTGACTAGCATGCCTGTGCTGGCTCCCTTATATAACCAAGGTGAAGCTTGTCGTAGAGAAGCCAGTGTGGTGTCCTGTATTTACAGAATATAACAAGTGACTAGTATGCCTGTGCTGGCTCCCTTATATAACCAAGGTGAAGCTTGTAGAGAAGCCAGTGTGGTGTCCTGTATTTACAGAATATAACAAGTGACTAGCATGCCTGTGCTGGCTCCCTTATATAACCAAGGTGAAGCTTGTAGAGAAGCCAGTGTGGTGTCCTGTATTTACAGAATATAACAAGTGACTAGTATGCCTGTGCTGGCTCCCTTATATAACCAAGGTGAAGCTTGTAGAGAAGCCAGTGTGGTGTCCTGTATTTACAGAATATAACAAGTGACTAGCATGCCTGTGCTGGCTCCCTTATATAACCAAGGTGAAGCTTGTCATAGAGAAGCCAGTGTGGTGTCCTGTATTTACAGAATATAACAAGTGACTAGCATGCCTGTGCTGGCTCCCTTATATAACCAAGGTGAAGCTTGTCATAGAGAAGCCAGTCTGTTGTCCTGTATTTACAGAATATAACAAGTGACTAGCATGCCTGTGCTGGCTCCCTTATATAACCAAGGTGAAGCTTGTAGAGAAGCCAGTGTGGTGTCCTGTATTTACAGAATATAACAAGTGACTAGCATGCCTGTGCTGGCTCCCTTATATAACCAAGGTGAAGCTTGTCGTAGAGAAGCCAGTGTGGTGTCCTGTATTTACAGAATATAACAAGTGACTAGCATGCCTGTGCTGGCTCCCTTATATAACCAAGGTGAAGCTTGTAGAGAAGCCAGTGTGGTGTCCTGTATTTACAGAATATAACAAGTGACTAGCATGCCTGTGCTGGCTCCCTTATATAACCAAGGTGAAGCTTGTCGTAGAGAAGCCAGTGTGGTGTCCTGTATTTACAGAATATAACAAGTGACTAGCATGCCTGTGCTGGCTCCCTTATATAACCAAGGTGAAGCTTGTAGAGAAGCCAGTCTGTTGTCCTGTATTTACAGAATATAACAAGTGACTAGCATGCCTGTGCTGGCTCCCTTATATAACCAAGGTGAAGCTTGTAGAGAAGCCAGTGTGGTGTCCTGTATTTACAGAATATAACAAGTGACTAGCATGCCTGTGCTGGCTCCCTTATATAACCAAGGTGAAGCATGTCGTAGAGAAGCCAGTGTGGTGTCCTATATTTACAGAATATAACAAGTGACTAGCATGCCTGTGCTGGCTCCCTTATATAACCAAGGTGAAGCTTGTAGAGAAGCCAGTGTGGTGTCCTGTATTTACAGAATATAACAAGTGACTAGCATGCCTGTGCTGGCTCCCTTATATAACCAAGGTGAAGCTTGTCGTAGAGAAGCCAGTGTGGTGTCCTGTATTTACAGAATATAACAAGTGACTAGCATGCCTGTGCTGGCTCCCTTATATAACCAAGGTGAAGCTTGTAGAGAAGCCAGTCTGTTGTCCTGTATTTACAGAATATAACAAGTGACTAGCATGCCTGTGCTGGCTCCCTTATATAACCAAGGTGAAGCTTGTCGTAGAGAAGCCAGTGTGGTGTCCTGTATTTACAGAATATAACAAGTGACTAGTATGCCTGTGCTGGCTCCCTTATATAACCAAGGTGAAGCTTGTAGAGAAGCCAGTGTGGTGTCCTGTATTTACAGAATATAACAAGTGACTAGCATGCCTGTGCTGGCTCCCTTATATAACCAAGGTGAAGCTTGTCGTAGAGAAGCCAGTGTGGTGTCCTGTATTTACAGAATATAACAAGTGACTAGCATGCCTGTGCTGGCTCCCTTATATAACCAAGGTGAAGCTTGTCGTAGAGAAGCCAGTGTGGTGTCCTGTATTTACAGAATATAACAAGTGACTAGTATGCCTGTGCTGGCTCCTTTATATAACCAAGGTGAAGCTTGTAGAGAAGCCAGTGTGGTGTCCTGTATTTACAGAATATAACAAGTGACTAGCATGCCTGTGCTGGCTCCCTTATATAACCAAGGTGAAGCTTGTAGAGAAGCCAGTGTGGTGTCCTGTATTTACAGAATATAACAAGTGACTAGCATGCCTGTGCTGGCTCCCTTATATAACCAAGGTGAAGCTTGTAGAGAAGCCAGTGTGGTGTCCTGTATTTACAGAATATAACAAGTGACTAGCATGCCTGTGCTGGCTCCCTTATATAACCAAGGTGAAGCTTGTCGTAGAGAAGCCAGTGTGGTGTCCTGTATTTACAGAATATAACAAGTGACTAGCATGCCTGTGCTGGCTCCCTTATATAACCAAGGTGAAGCTTGTAGAGAAGCCAGTATGGTGTCCTGTATTTGCAAAATATAACAAGTGACTAGCATGCCTGTGCTGGCTCCCTTATATAACCAAGGCGAAGCTTGTCATAGAGAAGCCAGTGTGGTGTCCTGTATTTACAGAATATAACAAGTGACTAGCATGCCTGTGCTGGCTCCCTTATATAACCAAGGTGAAGCTTGTCGTAGAGAAGCCAGTGTGGTGTCCTGTATTTACAGAATATAACAAGTGACTAGCATGCCTGTGCTGGCTCCCTTATATAACCAAGGTGAAGCTTGTCATAGAGAAGCCAGTGTGGTGTCCTGTATTTACAGAATATAACAAGTGACTAGCATGCCTGTGCTGGCTCCCTTATATAACCAAGGTGAAGCTTGTAGAGAAGCCAGTGTGGTGTCCTGTATTTACAGAATATAACAAGTGACTAGCATGCCTGTGCTGGCTCCCTTATATAACCAAGGTGAAGCTTGTCGTAGAGAAGCCAGTGTGGTGTCCTGTATTTACAGAATATAACAAGTGACTAGTATGCCTGTGCTGGCTCCCTTATATAACCAAGGTGAAGCTTGTAGAGAAGCCAGTGTGGTGTCCTGTATTTACAGAATATAACAAGTGACTAGCATGCCTGTGCTGGCTCCCTTATATAACCAAGGCGAAGCTTGTAGAGAAGCCAGTGTGGTGTCCTGTATTTACAGAATATAACAAGTGACTAGCATGCCTGTGCTGGCTCCCTTATATAACCAAGGTGAAGCTTGTAGAGAAGCCAGTCTGTTGTCCTGTATTTACAGAATATAACATGTGACTAGCATGCCTGTGCTGGCTCCCTTATATAACCAAGGCGAAGCTTGTAGAGAAGCCAGTGTGGTGTCCTGTATTTACAGAATATAACAAGTGACTAGCATGCCTGTGCTGGCTCCCTTATATAACCAAGGTGAAGCTTGTAGAGAAGCCAGTCTGTTGTCCTGTATTTACAGAATATAACAAGTGACTAGTATGCCTGTGCTGGCTCCCTTATATAACCAAGGCGAAGCTTGTAGAGAAGCCAGTGTGGTGTCCTGTATTTACAGAATATAACAAGTGACTAGCATGCCTGTGCTGGCTCCCTTATATAACCAAGGTGAAGCTTGTAGAGAAGCCAGTGTGGTGTCCTGTATTTACAGAATATAACAAGTGACTAGCATGCCTGTGCTGGCTCCCTTATATAACCAAGGTGAAGCATGTCGTAGAGAAGCCAGTGTGGTGTCCTATATTTACAGAATATAACAAGTGACTAGCATGCCTGTGCTGGCTCCCTTATATAACCAAGGTGAAGCTTGTAGAGAAGCCAGTGTGGTGTCCTGTATTTACAGAATATAACAAGTGACTAGCATGCCTGTGCTGGCTCCCTTATATAACCAAGGTGAAGCTTGTCGTAGAGAAGCCAGTGTGGTGTCCTGTATTTACAGAATATAACAAGTGACTAGCATGCCTGTGCTGGCTCCCTTATATAACCAAGGTGAAGCTTGTAGAGAAGCCAGTGTGGTGTCCTGTATTTACAGAATATAACAAGTGACTAGCATGCCTGTGCTGGCTCCCTTATATAACCAAGGTGAAGCTTGTAGAGAAGCCAGTGTGGTGTCCTGTATTTACAGAATATAACAAGTGACTAGCATGCCTGTGCTGGCTCCCTTATATAACCAAGGTGAAGCTTGTCGTAGAGAAGCCAGTGTGGTGTCCTGTATTTACAGAATATAACAAGTGACTAGCATGCCTGTGCTGGCTCCCTTATATAACCAAGGTGAAGCTTGTCATAGAGAAGCCAGTGTGGTGTCCTGTATTTACAGAATATAACAAGTGACTAGCATGCCTGTGCTGGCTCCCTTATATAACCAAGGTGAAGCTTGTCGTAGAGAAGCCAGTGTGGTGTCCTGTATTTACAGAATATAACAAGTGACTAGCATGCCTGTGCTGGCTCCCTTATATAACCAAGGTGAAGCTTGTCATAGAGAAGCCAGTGTGGTGTCCTGTATTTACAGAATATAACAAGTGACTAGCATGCCTGTGCTGGCTCCCTTATATAACCAAGGTGAAGCTTGTAGAGAAGCCAGTGTGGTGTCCTGTATTTACAGAATATAACAAGTGACTAGCATGCCTGTGCTGGCTCCCTTATATAACCAAGGTGAAGCTTGTCGTAGAGAAGCCAGTGTGGTGTCCTGTATTTACAGAATATAACAAGTGACTAGCATGCCTGTGCTGGCTCCCTTATATAACCAAGGTGAAGCTTGTCATAGAGAAGCCAGTGTGGTGTCCTGTATTTACAGAATATAACAAGTGACTAGCATGCCTGTGCTGGCTCCCTTATATAACCAAGGTGAAGCTTGTAGAGAAGCCAGTGTGGTGTCCTGTATTTACAGAATATAACAAGTGACTAGCATGCCTGTGCTGGCTCCCTTATATAACCAAGGTGAAGCTTGTCGTAGAGAAGCCAGTGTGGTGTCCTGTATTTACAGAATATAACAAGTGACTAGCATGCCTGTGCTGGCTCCCTTATATAACCAAGGTGAAGCTTGTCATAGAGAAGCCAGTGTGGTGTCCTGTATTTACAGAATATAACAAGTGACTAGCATGCCTGTGCTGGCTCCCTTATATAACCAAGGTGAAGCTTGTCATAGAGAAGCCAGTCTGGTGTCCTATATTTACAGAATATAACAAGTGACTAGCATGCCTGTGCTGGCTCCCTTATATAACCAAGGTGAAGCTTGTAGAGAAGCCAGTCTGGTGTCCTATATTTACAGAATATAACAAGTGACTAGCATGCCTGTGCTGGCTCCCTTATATAACCAAGGTGAAGCTTGTCATAGAGAAGCCAGTCTGGTGTCCTATATTTACAGAATATAACAAGTGACTAGCATGCCTGTGCTGGCTCCCTTATATAACCAAGGTGAAGCTTGTCATAGAGAAGCCAGTCTGGTGTCCTATATTTACAGAATATAACAAGTGACTAGCATGCCTGTGCTGGCTCCCTTATATAACCAAGGTGAAGCTTGTAGAGAAGCCAGTCTGGTGTCCTATATTTACAGAATATAACAAGTGACTAGCATGCCTGTGCTGGCTCCCTTATATAACCAAGGTGAAGCTTGTCATAGAGAAGCCAGTGTGGTGTCCTGTATTTACAGAATATAACAAGTGACTAGCATGCCTGTGCTGGCTCCCTTATATAACCAAGGTGAAGCTTGTCATAGAGAAGCCAGTGTGGTGTCCTGTATTTACAGAATATAACAAGTGACTAGCATGCCTGTGCTGGCTCCCTTATATAACCAAGGTGAAGCATGTCGTAGAGAAGCCAGTGTGGTGTCCTGTATTTACAGAATATAACAAGTGACTAGCATGCCTGTGCTGGCTCCCTTATATAACCAAGGAGAAGCTTGTCGTAGAGAAGCCAGTCTGGTGTCCTGTATTTACAGAATATAACAAGTGACTAGCATGCCTGTGCTGGCTCCCTTATATAACCAAGGTGAAGCTTGTCGTAGAGAAGCCAGTGTGGTGTCCTGTATTTACAGAATATAACAAGTGACTAGCATGCCTGTGCTGGCTCCCTTATATAACCAAGGTGAAGCTTGTAGAGAAGCCAGTATGGTGTCCTGTATTTACAGAATATAACAAGTGACTAGCATGCCTGTGCTGGCTCCCTTATATAACCAAGGTGAAGCTTGTAGAGAAGCCAGTGTGGTGTCCTGTATTTACAGAATATAACAAGTGACTAGCATGCCTGTGCTGGCTCCCTTATATAACCAAGGTGAAGCTTGTAGAGAAGCCAGTGTGGTGTCCTGTATTTACAGAATATAACAAGTGACTAGCATGCCTGTGCTGGCTCCCTTATATAACCAAGGTGAAGCTTGTAGAGAAGCCAGTGTGGTGTCCTGTATTTACAGAATATAACAAGTGACTAGTATGCCTGTGCTGGCTCCCTTATATAACCAAGGTGAAGCTTGTCATAGAGAAGCCAGTCTGTTGTCCTGTATTTACAGAATATAACAAGTGACTAGTATGCCTGTGCTGGCTCCCTTATATAACCAAGGTGAAGCTTGTCATAGAGAAGCCAGTGTGGTGTCCTGTATTTACAGAATATAACAAGTGACTAGCATGCCTGTGCTGGCTCCCTTATATAACCAAGGTGAAGCTTGTCGTAGAGAAGCCAGTGTGGTGTCCTGTATTTACAAAATATAACAAGTGACTAGCATGCCTGTGCTGGCTCCCTTATATAACCAAGGTGAAGCTTGTAGAGAAGCCAGTGTGGTGTCCTGTATTTACAGAATATAACAAGTGACTAGTATGCCTGTGCTGGCTCCCTTATATAACCAAGGTGAAGCATGTCGTAGAGAAGCCAGTGTGGTGTCCTGTATTTACAGAATATAACAAGTGACTAGCATGCCTGTGCTGGCTCCCTTATATAACCAAGGTGAAGCTTGTCGTAGAGAAGCCAGTGTGGTGTCCTGTATTTACAGAATATAACAAGTGACTAGCATGCCTGTGCTGGCTCCCTTATATAACCAAGGTGAAGCTTGTCATAGAGAAGCCAGTGTGGTGTCCTGTATTTACAGAATATAACAAGTGACTAGCATGCCTGTGCTGGCTCCCTTATATAACCAAGGTGAAGCTTGTAGAGAAGCCAGTGTGGTGTCCTGTATTTACAGAATATAACAAGTGACTAGCATGCCTGTGCTGGCTCCCTTATATAACCAAGGTGAAGCTTGTCGTAGAGAAGCCAGTGTGGTGTCCTGTATTTACAGAATATAACAAGTGACTAGTATGCCTGTGCTGGCTCCCTTATATAACCAAGGTGAAGCTTGTAGAGAAGCCAGTGTGGTGTCCTGTATTTACAGAATATAACAAGTGACTAGCATGCCTGTGCTGGCTCCCTTATATAACCAAGGCGAAGCTTGTAGAGAAGCCAGTGTGGTGTCCTGTATTTACAGAATATAACAAGTGACTAGCATGCCTGTGCTGGCTCCCTTATATAACCAAGGTGAAGCTTGTAGAGAAGCCAGTCTGTTGTCCTGTATTTACAGAATATAACATGTGACTAGCATGCCTGTGCTGGCTCCCTTATATAACCAAGGCGAAGCTTGTAGAGAAGCCAGTGTGGTGTCCTGTATTTACAGAATATAACAAGTGACTAGCATGCCTGTGCTGGCTCCCTTATATAACCAAGGTGAAGCTTGTAGAGAAGCCAGTCTGTTGTCCTGTATTTACAGAATATAACAAGTGACTAGTATGCCTGTGCTGGCTCCCTTATATAACCAAGGCGAAGCTTGTAGAGAAGCCAGTGTGGTGTCCTGTATTTACAGAATATAACAAGTGACTAGCATGCCTGTGCTGGCTCCCTTATATAACCAAGGTGAAGCTTGTAGAGAAGCCAGTGTGGTGTCCTGTATTTACAGAATATAACAAGTGACTAGCATGCCTGTGCTGGCTCCCTTATATAACCAAGGTGAAGCATGTCGTAGAGAAGCCAGTGTGGTGTCCTATATTTACAGAATATAACAAGTGACTAGCATGCCTGTGCTGGCTCCCTTATATAACCAAGGTGAAGCTTGTAGAGAAGCCAGTGTGGTGTCCTGTATTTACAGAATATAACAAGTGACTAGCATGCCTGTGCTGGCTCCCTTATATAACCAAGGTGAAGCTTGTCGTAGAGAAGCCAGTGTGGTGTCCTGTATTTACAGAATATAACAAGTGACTAGCATGCCTGTGCTGGCTCCCTTATATAACCAAGGTGAAGCTTGTAGAGAAGCCAGTGTGGTGTCCTGTATTTACAGAATATAACAAGTGACTAGCATGCCTGTGCTGGCTCCCTTATATAACCAAGGTGAAGCTTGTAGAGAAGCCAGTGTGGTGTCCTGTATTTACAGAATATAACAAGTGACTAGCATGCCTGTGCTGGCTCCCTTATATAACCAAGGTGAAGCTTGTCGTAGAGAAGCCAGTGTGGTGTCCTGTATTTACAGAATATAACAAGTGACTAGCATGCCTGTGCTGGCTCCCTTATATAACCAAGGTGAAGCTTGTCATAGAGAAGCCAGTGTGGTGTCCTGTATTTACAGAATATAACAAGTGACTAGCATGCCTGTGCTGGCTCCCTTATATAACCAAGGTGAAGCTTGTCGTAGAGAAGCCAGTGTGGTGTCCTGTATTTACAGAATATAACAAGTGACTAGCATGCCTGTGCTGGCTCCCTTATATAACCAAGGTGAAGCTTGTCATAGAGAAGCCAGTGTGGTGTCCTGTATTTACAGAATATAACAAGTGACTAGCATGCCTGTGCTGGCTCCCTTATATAACCAAGGTGAAGCTTGTCATAGAGAAGCCAGTGTGGTGTCCTGTATTTACAGAATATAACAAGTGACTAGCATGCCTGTGCTGGCTCCCTTATATAACCAAGGTGAAGCTTGTCATAGAGAAGCCAGTCTGGTGTCCTATATTTACAGAATATAACAAGTGACTAGCATGCCTGTGCTGGCTCCCTTATATAACCAAGGTGAAGCTTGTAGAGAAGCCAGTCTGGTGTCCTATATTTACAGAATATAACAAGTGACTAGCATGCCTGTGCTGGCTCCCTTATATAACCAAGGTGAAGCTTGTCATAGAGAAGCCAGTCTGGTGTCCTATATTTACAGAATATAACAAGTGACTAGCATGCCTGTGCTGGCTCCCTTATATAACCAAGGTGAAGCTTGTCATAGAGAAGCCAGTCTGGTGTCCTATATTTACAGAATATAACAAGTGACTAGCATGCCTGTGCTGGCTCCCTTATATAACCAAGGTGAAGCTTGTAGAGAAGCCAGTCTGGTGTCCTATATTTACAGAATATAACAAGTGACTAGCATGCCTGTGCTGGCTCCCTTATATAACCAAGGTGAAGCTTGTCATAGAGAAGCCAGTGTGGTGTCCTGTATTTACAGAATATAACAAGTGACTAGCATGCCTGTGCTGGCTCCCTTATATAACCAAGGTGAAGCTTGTCATAGAGAAGCCAGTGTGGTGTCCTGTATTTACAGAATATAACAAGTGGCTAGCATGCCTGTGCTGGCTCCCTTATATAACCAAGGTGAAGCATGTCGTAGAGAAGCCAGTGTGGTGTCCTGTATTTACAGAATATAACAAGTGACTAGCATGCCTGTGCTGGCTCCCTTATATAACCAAGGAGAAGCTTGTCGTAGAGAAGCCAGTCTGGTGTCCTGTATTTACAGAATATAACAAGTGACTAGCATGCCTGTGCTGGCTCCCTTATATAACCAAGGTGAAGCTTGTCGTAGAGAAGCCAGTGTGGTGTCCTGTATTTACAGAATATAACAAGTGACTAGCATGCCTGTGCTGGCTCCCTTATATAACCAAGGTGAAGCTTGTAGAGAAGCCAGTATGGTGTCCTGTATTTACAGAATATAACAAGTGACTAGCATGCCTGTGCTGGCTCCCTTATATAACCAAGGTGAAGCTTGTAGAGAAGCCAGTGTGGTGTCCTGTATTTACAGAATATAACAAGTGACTAGCATGCCTGTGCTGGCTCCCTTATATAACCAAGGTGAAGCTTGTAGAGAAGCCAGTGTGGTGTCCTGTATTTACAGAATATAACAAGTGACTAGCATGCCTGTGCTGGCTCCCTTATATAACCAAGGTGAAGCTTGTAGAGAAGCCAGTGTGGTGTCCTGTATTTACAGAATATAACAAGTGACTAGTATGCCTGTGCTGGCTCCCTTATATAACCAAGGTGAAGCTTGTCATAGAGAAGCCAGTCTGTTGTCCTGTATTTACAGAATATAACAAGTGACTAGTATGCCTGTGCTGGCTCCCTTATATAACCAAGGTGAAGCTTGTCATAGAGAAGCCAGTGTGGTGTCCTGTATTTACAGAATATAACAAGTGACTAGCATGCCTGTGCTGGCTCCCTTATATAACCAAGGTGAAGCTTGTCGTAGAGAAGCCAGTGTGGTGTCCTGTATTTACAAAATATAACAAGTGACTAGCATGCCTGTGCTGGCTCCCTTATATAACCAAGGTGAAGCTTGTAGAGAAGCCAGTGTGGTGTCCTGTATTTACAGAATATAACAAGTGACTAGTATGCCTGTGCTGGCTCCCTTATATAACCAAGGTGAAGCATGTCGTAGAGAAGCCAGTGTGGTGTCCTGTATTTACAGAATATAACAAGTGACTAGCATGCCTGTGCTGGCTCCCTTATATAACCAAGGTGAAGCTTGTCGTAGAGAAGCCAGTGTGGTGTCCTGTATTTACAGAATATAACAAGTGACTAGCATGCCTGTGCTGGCTCCCTTATATAACCAAGGTGAAGCTTGTAGAGAAGCCAGTGTGGTGTCCTGTATTTACAGAATATAACAAGTGACTAGCATGCCTGTGCTGGCTCCCTTATATAACCAAGGTGAAGCTTGTCATAGAGAAGCCAGTCTGTTGTCCTGTATTTACAGAATATAACAAGTGACTAGCATGCCTGTGCTGGCTCCCTTATATAACCAAGGTGAAGCTTGTAGAGAAGCCAGTGTGGTGTCCTGTATTTACAGAATATAACAAGTGACTAGTATGCCTGTGCTGGCTCCCTTATATAACCAAGGTGAAGCTTGTCATAGAGAAGCCAGTGTGGTGTCCTGTATTTACAGAATATAACAAGTGACTAGCATGCCTGTGCTGGCTCCCTTATATAACCAAGGTGAAGCTTGTCATAGAGAAGCCAGTGTGGTGTCCTGTATTTACAGAATATAACAAGTGACTAGCATGCCTGTGCTGGCTCCCTTATATAACCAAGGTGAAGCTTGTCATAGAGAAGCCAGTGTGGTGTCCTGTATTTACAGAATATAACAAGTGACTAGCATGCCTGTGCTGGCTCCCTTATATAACCAAGGTGAAGCTTGTCGTAGAGAAGCCAGTGTGGTGTCCTGTATTTACAAAATATAACAAGTGACTAGCATGCCTGTGCTGGCTCCCTTATATAACCAAGGTGAAGCTTGTAGAGAAGCCAGTGTGGTGTCCTGTATTTACAGAATATAACAAGTGACTAGCATGCCTGTGCTGGCTCCCTTATATAACCAAGGTGAAGCTTGTCATAGAGAAGCCAGTCTGTTGTCCTGTATTTACAGAATATAACAAGTGACTAGCATGCCTGTGCTGGCTCCTTTATATAACCAAGGTGAAGCTTGTAGAGAAGCCAGTCTGTTGTCCTGTATTTACAGAATATAACAAGTGACTAGCATGCCTGTGCTGGCTCCCTTATATAACCAAGGTGAAGCTTGTAGAGAAGCCAGTGTGGTGTCCTGTATTTACAGAATATAACAAGTGACTAGCATGCCTGTGCTGGGTCCCTTATATAACCAAGGTGAAGCTTGTAGAGAAGCCAGTGTGGTGTCCTGTATTTACAGAATATAACAAGTGACTAGCATGCCTGTGCTGGGTCCCTTATATAACCAAGGTGAAGCTTGTAGAGAAGCCAGTCTGGTGTCCTGTATTTACAGAATATAACAAGTGACTAGCATGCCTGTGCTGGCTCCCTTATATAACCAAGGTGAAGCTTGTCATAGAGAAGCCAGTCTGTTGTCCTGTATTTACAGAATATAACAAGTGACTAGCATGCCTGTGCTGGCTCCCTTATATAACCAAGGTGAAGCTTGTAGAGAAGCCAGTGTTGTGTCCTGTATTTACAGAATATAACAAGTGACTAGTATGCCTGTGCTGGCTCCCTTATATAACCAAGGTGAAGCTTGTAGAGAAGCCAGTGTGGTGTCCTGTATTTACAGAATATAACAAGTGACTAGTATGCCTGTGCTGGCTCCCTTATATAACCAAGGTGAAGCTTGTAGAGAAGCCAGTGTGGTGTCCTGTATTTACAGAATATAACAAGTGACTAGCATGCCTGTGCTGGCTCCCTTATATAACCAAGGTGAAGCTTGTCATAGAGAAGCCAGTCTGTTGTCCTGTATTTACAGAATATAACAAGTGACTAGCATGCCTGTGCTGGCTCCCTTATATAACCAAGGTGAAGCTTGTCGTAGAGAAGCCACTGTGGTGTCCTGTATTTACAGAATATAACAAGTGACTAGCATGCCTGTGCTGGCTCCCTTATATAACCAAGGTGAAGCTTGTCGTAGAGAAGCCAGTGTGGTGTCCTGTATTTACAGAATATAACAAGTGACTAGCATGCCTGTGCTGGCTCCCTTATATAACCAAGGTGAAGCTTGTCGTAGAGAAGCCAGTGTGGTGTCCTGTATTTACAGAATATAACAAGTGACTAGCATGCCTGTGCTGGCTCCCTTATATAACCAAGGTGAAGCTTGTCGTAGAGAAGCCAGTGTGGTGTCCTGTATTTACAAAATATAACAAGTGACTAGCATGCCTGTGCTGGCTCCCTTATATAACCAAGGTGAAGCTTGTCGTAGAGAAGCCAGTGTGGTGTCCTATATTTACAGAATATAACAAGTGACTAGCATGCCTGTGCTGGCTCCCTTATATAACCAAGGTGAAGCTTGTCGTAGAGAAGCCAGTGTGGTGTCCTGTATTTACAGAATATAACAAGTGACTAGCATGCCTGTGCTGGCTCCCTTATATAACCAAGGTGAAGCTTGTCGTAGAGAAGCCAGTGTGGTGTCCTATATTTACAGAATATAACAAGTGACTAGCATGCCTGTGCTGGCTCCCTTATATAACCAAGGTGAAGCTTGTCATAGAGAAGCCAGTCTGGTGTCCTGTATTTACAGAATATAACATGTGACTAGCATGCCTGTGCTGGCTCCCTTATATAACCAAGGTGAAGCTTGTAGAGAAGCCAGTGTGGTGTCCTGTATTTACAGAATATAACAAGTGACTAGCATGCCTGTGCTGGCTCCCTTATATAACCAAGGTGAAGCTTGTAGAGAAGCCAGTGTGGTGTCCTGTATTTACAGAATATAACAAGTGACTAGCATGCCTGTGCTGGCTCCCTTATATAACCAAGGTGAAGCTTGTCGTAGAGAAGCCAGTCTGGTGTCCTGTATTTACAGAATATAACAAGTGACTAGCATGCCTGTGCTGGCTCCCTTATATAACCAAGGTGAAGCTTGTCATAGAGAAGCCAGTCTGTTGTCCTGTATTTACAGAATATAACAAGTGACTAGCATGCCTGTGCTGGCTCCTTTATATAACCAAGGTGAAGCTTGTCGTAGAGAAGCCAGTCTGGTGTCCTGTATTTACAGAATGTAACAAAGAGAATCATACCCACTTTGTGATCTCACATTTGATGCCATACAACCTTTGTTCTACTATACCTGTTGGTAATTATTGTTTTGTTCTATTTTTTAGGAAGCAGCAAACAAGGCTGCAAAACCAAAAGTCAAAAAGGAAAAGGAAACAAAGGTAAGTGTATATTTCAGTTTGTACCAAGACTTTCTTTCCATGACCATGTACTGTGTTTGATGGCAGACACAAAATTTAATGGTATCTAATATCTGACCATTGTTGTGCTCTTTTCTGTGGTACAAATAAATTTTGTGGGTGCAAATGATATATTACTGGCTTCACAGCGCGTTTAACTGTACAACTCCATAAGGCTTGGTAAGCCTCTGATTGGATTCCTCTAGTCAGCTGCCATTATTTTTTGTGACAGCCATAGTGTCTTGTGGAGAAAAAGATTCTCATAGGACAGCAGGCACTCACTGTACTTCTATAGTGAACTACTATTCAAATCAACAATGTTCCACATGAGAGCAGAGTACTTCTCAAGTACGTTACTCCTTTCAAATACCCCCAAAGTAAATGTAGACACACTGTTACGTAATATCTTACTACAGAAGTAAATAGGATGCAAATATGGCTTAGAGTTTGTGTACCATATTCGCCAGCATATAAGACGTAGCAGCATGAAAGACACTTTGGTTTTCAAGGATTTGAATTTTTTTTTGTATTTTTTTTTTGTTTTTTTTTGTTTTGTTTTTTTATTTGCTGTTACAAGAACTTTGCTGCATTGCTGCAGAAAAGTAAATAATGCCTTTATAATGCTCTTATTCAACATGAAAAGTTGATTAGACTTCCATTCAATGCATGGCACAACAGAAATTTTACAATACACTAAAGACTCAGGAGAGCTTTCTTTCCAAAAGTCAAAACATCAAGAAGAATGTACACCTTCCTAATTCAAAGGAAAACTTCATATCTAAAGTTAATCCGACACAAACATTAGACATCACATATTATTTACACCTGACAGAGGAAGTTAAGAAAAGGATACTTCAACTAACAAATTTGAGAATGAGTCGGAGTCAACTCGAGTCAGTTTGTGAAAAAATAACTTGCAACATTACTAAGATAAGTAAACTACAATTAGTGAACTTATACATTTAGTCATTGAAAACCTTGAAAAAAATGATGAAGTAGGGTCTTTATTCTTTGATCTTTCTAAAGCTTTTGATTGCGTTGATCATGCGATACTATTACAAAAACTGGAGGCATATGGAGTAAGAGGCTTGGCGAGAGATTTGATCAGATCATATTTGGTAGACAGAAGACAATCAACACTATTGTACGATAAACGGGGCAAATCAGTAAGAAAAGTGCAATCAAAATTTAAACGTGTTATGCATGGTGTACCACAAGGATCAGTGTTGGGACCACTATTATTTATTTTATATGTAAATGACATACCAATCTCAAAAAATACAAATATAATAGCTTATGCAGATGATACAACTGCTGTATGTCAAGGGACAAATGTTGATATATTAAAGGAGAACTTACTGCAATCCATTGACTCAGTAACTACTTTAAACATAATCACCTCATATGCAACATGACAAAAACAACCTTAATTCATTTCTCACAGAGTAATATAAGCACCACAAATTTCTCCTTACCAGTAAATAATAACAGTATTCATGACGTAAGCGAACATAAATTTCTAGGAATAATACTTGATAGAAAATTAACATGGGCTGGACATATAAATCATATTTGTGACAAAATTAGTAAATCTGTGTATCTCCTACGTCATTTTAAAAATATCTTAGATGAGAAGGGGCTCAAAATGATTTATTATGGAGTTATATACCCATATTTACTGTATGCGATAGAAATTTGGGGCTGTGCTGCTGCAACCCATATGGAAAGGTTATTTAGATTGCAAAAACGGGCAGTCAGATTGATTTTCGATACGAACTCTCGTGAATCATGTAGGGGAATATTTAAGCATAAGCAGATATTAACATTGTATTCTCTGTATGTCTATAAAGTTGTAACCTATGCAGTTCAGAAACAAAACCTAAAAAATAGCAATATCCATAGTCACTACACCCGACACAATGATGATTATTTTCAGCAGAGATTTAGTAAAAATATTTCAAAAAAGGATCCTAATGTCATGGGTTTAATGCTTCATGCAAAACTACCTGCATATTTAAAATGTTCTAAAGGTAAACAATTTGAGAGTGCTCTGAAGAGGTGTTTGATAACAAAGACATTGTACAGTATCAATGAACTATAATAATGTCTATATTGAAATTACAGACCCTCTGTGTAAATCACAAATGATAGGTAGCTATAGTAATATGTGTAACCATTAGGTTGTCCATCTCTGTAATACAAATTATAAATATAAATGTGTGACAATGTCAAAAACTGTATTGCAGTCTATTGACAATAAAGAATTTAATTTAATTTAATTAATCTAGGTTTTTAGTTTCTAATTTGTTCTTACTTTAGAATCTTGTTGCTTCACTGTTAATAGCTTCATTTTCCTTAATTACACATTTTATGTCTGAATAAATTTTCTTGTAGGGTGAACCATTTCAGAGATATTCCTTTTTATGTGTGTGAGTTTCGGAAAACTTAAAACTTTCGTGAAATGGAACATCATAGTTCATTTTTTTGTATGTTAACCGTGCAAAGAGAGCGGAATCTCAAAAATTCAAAAGATTTGACTTTGATTTTTAACCGACTTTTGGTTTTTCAGTGAATAGCATAACTCAAAAACGAAAAGTAGGTTAAAAACCAAAGTTGGTATTTAAGTTTAATGTCTTTCAAGGACGTGACACGAAGATTTTGAAGAAAATAGCCCCACCCTAAACTACGCTTTACATGGACAAATTTTCGAAAATTTTTATTTTCTTGAAAATGGCTCTAACAATTTTGATTAAAATGTCATATGTTTGAGATATTTTTATGACAAATGAAATGTATATCTTGAATTTTCTGGCTATAGCCCCTGTAGTCGCATTTACTCTGGATGACTTTTGCATTACTGGTAAACTGTTAGAGATAGACCAAATCATACTACACAAAAAAATGTAGATCTTGCTAAAATACACAATTTATGCCTGAATAAATTTTCTTGTTGGTGAACCATTTCGGGGATATTCCTTATGTGTGTGAGTTTCGGAAAACTTAAAACTTTCGTGAAATGGAACATCGTTGTTCATGTTTTTATATGTTAAGTGTGCAAAGAGAACGGAATCTCAAAGCTTTAAAAGATTTGAGTATCGCACAAAGCCTACTGTATTCTAATATTTCCCTTGCACCTACAAGGAAATAAGCAATAAGATAATTTGTACAATGTTTATCTTAACTTACTCAGGGGTCTCCGTCTAGGGGATATGTGAATAGCGACCACAAGGTACCCAAGCTGAGCAGAACATTACTTCCACTTACTGGTGTTTTGCTCCTCACTGTAACTTTCCTATCTGACCTTACCTTGGTCATCTCTTGTTCTCTTCCGACCCCGATGCTATTAGGGTTCCTGAGGGCTAGGGAGTCTTCATTTTTCCAACCTCTCCATTTCTCTATAAAATCTTAACCCCTAACATGCTGACCTGTCATGGCATGTAATACGTCCTGTGATTGGTGATCAGAGGATGTGGTCGGTGAATTTATTTTGATAATTCTCCCGGTCAGGTCGGTGAGACCCGTAAACCAACGACAGGTGTGGTCCTCCAGACATTCTGGGGGTTGTGAGAGAGCGATGTGACCGCCAAAACATAAAAATATGGTGCTCTCTAAAAAACGGTTACTATTACTGCTATTGCTCTCTTCAATATCAAATTATGAAATATGACTCGAGGGGTAAAATGTTCCGGAGTTAAAATAGTCCCCCATTTGGATCTCCGGGCGGGGACTACTTCTTGAGAACCAAAACATTATATTAATAGAAGATCTAACATCAGACTTCTACAATGAAATGCGGGTGGCCTCACACAAACAAAAAGAGTAGAACTGAATAAAATTGTATTTGACTATAACATTGATATATTTGTAATACAAGAAGCAAATCTAACAAATGACCAACTTCAATTTTACTGGATTTTTACTACACTTACTACCCAAAAATAGACAGATAAGTAGTGGAATATTAGTTGGAGTCAAAAAGGATATTAAAACCTCCTTTGAAATTGTTAAAGAAATGGATAACACAGATAAAAGTGAATTAATAAAGCTAAATTTTGGGATAACAAAACACATCTACATTTATACAGTGTTTACAATCCTCCCAGGAATGAACCAGATCTCTCACTTATTGACCAATTAAATAAAACAATCGTAATTGGGGATTTCAATGCCCATTCCAAAAGATGGGGTTATGAAAAAGTGGATTCTACAGGGAAGATAGTGGAAGAATTTATGAATACCACAGCCTTTGAACTGATTTATGATAAAGAAGGTCCAAAAACCTTCATACATTACTCTGGAGCAGGCAGTAACCCAGACCTCTTGTTAACTACAACAGATATTGTTTCAAAAATTAAAAAACAAGTTATAGAAGATCCAAGTTCTGGTCACAGAACAGTAATTGCTGATATAAAACTAGAGAATACAAATAACAGTCAAAATCACACAAATCTGTATTGGAACTTCAAAAAAGCAGATTGGAACAAATATAAAACTGAATTATAACATAAATTTAAAGAACAAGCAAACTCACAGCTGCATGACCAATCCAGATCATATGAACAAAGAATTCTGTAAAGTCATCCTAGAAACTGCAAAAAAACTTATTCCTCGGGGAAGAATTAAAAATTTCAAACCCTTTTGGAACCCCCAGTTAGAAGAGCTGAAAAAGCAAAGGGATATAGCTAGAAATACAGCTGAACAAACAAAAAACATATCGGATACACAAATATGGCGGAAGAAATGTGCCTTACTAAAAAAAGAAATTAATACTGCTAAAAGGAATCACTTTAATAATTTCTTAGAAAAAATGGATTATAGGACAGATGGTAACAAAGCTCATAAGTTCATAAAAAATGTCAAGGGCAGGAAAGAAAACAACAGCACACCTATCATACACAACAATAAAATGTTAGTAAATGATGCAGTCATAGCCGAAACATTCAATAAATATTATGCTAATTCACCTAAAGTAACAAGAAATAATAAAAAGGAACGTAAAGAATTTAAGAAAGATTTGAAACAAGAAAGAGAATGTGATCCTAACATTCAGAGCAATATCTTTTTTCAAAATTTTAATATGCAAGAATTGAACATTGCAATAAATATTCTAAAAAACAAAAAGTCTCCTGGACCAGATCACATACATCCAGAGTTCATAAAAAACCTTGGAAAAACAGCAAAACAACAACTACTGAAACTCTACAATCTATCCTGGAAAACCACTGTACCTGCTGAATGGCGAAAAGCAATAATTGTCCCACTCTTGAAGAAAGACAAAACAGCATCAGAAATAAAAAATTATAGACCAAAAGCTCTTACTAGCATAATATCAAAAGTGATGGAAAGAATGGTGTCAAACAGGTTAAATTGGTTTCTAGAATCACAAAATTTAATTTCCCCATGTCAAGCTGGATTCAGAGAGTTCCACTCTACAAATGAACAAGTCTTACTTCTCAGTCAAGAAATCAAAGACTCTTTCAGTAGAAAAGAAGACAATTTATCAGTTTTTATTGATTTTCAAAGTGCATATGATTCTATATGCAGAACAAAACTACTAAAGAAAGTAAAAAAAAATAGGGATACAAGGTCCAATGTTTTCATGGCTATGTCATTTCCTAACACAACGCTTTATTGCAACCAGATATGAAAGATATATATCTAAATACAAACAAGTACACCGTGGCTTACCACAAGGTGCAGTGCTCAGCACAACACTTTTTAATATATTTATTAATGATCTACCACAACAAATACAAGAATCAGGCGTGAAGTGTGCACTATTTGCTGATGACTTAGTAATGTGGACTTCAAAACCAAAAAGCAAAAGTACAGAACTAGAAAAAACCATGCAACAATCCTTAACCAACTTACAAAAGTGGACCAAAGAAAATTTAATGACTGTTAATACAACAAAATCAAACTACCAAATCTTTTCACTAAGAAAAAAAACCACTAAAAATAAAACTAAATTTTGAGGGTCAACAATTACCAGAAACAAAGGAAGCAAAGTATTTAGGAGTTACATTTGATACCAAACTTACATGGACCAAACAAATAGAAAATGTAATACAAAGAGCAGAGAGGCGCCTTTCACTGTTAAAACGTCTAACAGGAATGAAGTGGGGATGTTCCAGAGCAACTCTTAACACAACATACAATGTATATATAAAGCCATTATTTACTTACTGCAGCGAAGTTCTTGTAACAGCAAACACAAAAAAAAATTCAAATCTTTCAAAACCAAAGTCTGAGACTAATTACAGGTGCTATCAAAACCACACCAATAGCAGCTATGGAAATACTAACCAACCAATGCCCCATTGAATATGAAATAGAAAACACAGCTCTTACTCAACATGAAAAGTAGATCAGACTCCCATTCAATACATGGCACAAGAGAAATTTTACACATACACTAAAGACTCAGGAGAGTTTTCTTTCCAAAATTCAAGACATCAGAAAAATGTACACCTTCCTAATTAAAAGGAAAACTTCATATCTAATGTCAATCCGACACAAACATTAGACATCACATATTATTTACACCTGACAGAAGAAGTTAAGAAAAGTGATACTCCAACTAGTGTTCTAAAATTATTGGCATTAGAGACAATCCATACTAGATTTCCAGAACACGAATGGCTCCATATTTATACTGATGGATCATTGATATCAAACAAGATGGAGCAGGTGCTGGAGTCACATGTCACCTCTTTTATTATTACAAATCTTTAAGTTATGGAACTACAAACTTTGATGGAGAAATTGAAGCAATTCGAATGGCCCTACAAAATATTTTGTACAGAATTTCACATTTTCATCAAGCAGTTATTCTCTCAGATTCCAGGGTGGCAATTATAGCAATTACTTCCAAGTTGTCACCAAAAAACCAAATAATTATAGAATGTTGGAAAATCCTTACCCATCTAACAGCACTTGAAAAACACCTAGTCTTCCAATGGATACCAGCTCACTGTGGACTGAGTGGTAATGAGAAAGCTGATTTTCTTGCAAAAAAGGGTACCGGCAATGTGCAGAAATCAATAGTTAATCTACCATTTTATGCAGCTAAAAGATTAGTCAACTCTGAATTCAAACAAATTATTGAAAAATATTACTATGAAAAATCAAAAAATAAAAGACGGGAACTATCAAACATTCAAAGAGTAATTCCCGAGTATTCTCGAAAAACAGCAGTTGCAACCTTCAGGTTGATTACAGGACATGATTGTCTGGCAAAACATTTAAACAGAATTGGGATATATTCTTCACCACTCTGTCCTCTATGTGATCTGCAAGAGGAAATGGATCGAGACCACCTTCAAGTATGCCCGGCCACTTCTAGTGCCGCATCCATCAGTGAAAAATATTGGAGAACAAGAGGATTAATGACTTCATTGTCAGAAATCCAGCATTAGCTAACAACAACAACATGTTTATCTTAACATAAAGAAGATATAGGAATAAGAGTTTGTAAGAATGGTTAGAACAAGAGTAGAGAAAGTCATGTGAGTGCAACACATCAGATTTTTTTACTTTCTTTAGTAGTTTGAGGTCTCAAATATAAGATTGACTTTTAGTCTACTGGGAAATGGGAAACAGATGTACCAGCATGTTGCTGTGGTAGCTTATTGGTTAAGAGAGCAGTGCATAGAGTGGAACATCCTTGGTTCAAATACCAGCTATGGCATTGAAGTTTTCATTTCTGATTCTACCTTTCAAAGGTGGTGTAAGTGTTTACTGGTTGTATCTTTCATCATATTCTTGAAGTTGTAGGGGAAATTATAAACCCAGAGCATATAATTTAGACAAAAGAGGAGTAGATGTTTCATACTGGTATTTATTGTGTTTGTTTTATGTTAACCAAAAATGTCAATGTCTTGTTACATAAGTGTTAGATTTTATTTTGTAAATCTTATTGTTACATCAAAAATCATTCCTACAGTAATGTGGAACATTGCCGACATTGAAATCAAACTATAAACTGTGAGAAATATAAAGGAAAAGCAATCCTTTCTAGCTTCTGTTACCATAGGGAACAAAGAGTTAATCTTTTATGAGAGTTGTGATCTTAGCATGGATTAGAAAAGATGCATAATTGTGCAGTATTATCGGAAGATGTGCATCTCAATAAAATAACAAACTGATTAATTTTTTCTAAATAAGTAACAAGAAGAAGGAAGAAACAGTCCACTAGTGATCATGCAGAGAAGAAATAATGTGAAATATATATATTCATCAACAAGCAAGTAATGTGCAATGCAAGATTAAGAACAGAGTTTAGCTGCTCTTCAATAACTGAAGGCACTAAACTCAGCCACCATTACTTTTCCACCATTTTCACATCATGTTTATTGCCCTCTGTGTTGTTTAATTAGTGTTTTGTTATCTCTACCTACAAATATTTATATTTTTCACTGATGTTTCACTCTTTTCCTACTGACATAAATTTATCATGAGCACTTCAAGTAAATTGTAATTGAGCTCTCCGACATTACTTATGGGTTAAACAACCCCTGTAGCAAAGGTGTTCAGCAAGTGTTACTTTCAGAGTAATTTACTGCCAACATTACGTCCATAGTATGTTAAACTACCCCTGTAACAAAGGTGTTCAGCAAGTGTTACTTTCAGAGTAATTTACTGCCAACATTACGTCCATAGTATGTTAAACTACCCCTGTAACAAAGGTGTTCAGCAAGTGTTACTTTCAGAGTAATTTACTCCAACATTACGTCCATAGTATGTTAAACTACCCCTGTAGCAAAGGTGTTCAGCAAGTGTTACTTTCAGAGTAATTTACTCCAACATTACGTCCATAGTATGTTAAACTACCCCTGTAACAAAGGTGTTCAGCAAGTGTTACTTTCAGAGTAATTTACTCCAACATTACGTCCATAGTATGTTAAACTACCCCTGTAACAAAGGTGTTCAGCAAGTGTTACTTTCAGAGTAATTTACTCCAACATTACGTCCATAGTATGTTAAACTACCCCTGTAACAAAGGTGTTCAGCAAGTGTTACTTTCAGAGTAATTTACTCCAACATTACGTCCATAGTATGTTAAACTACCCCTGTAGCAAAGGTGTTCAGCAAGTGTTACTTTCAGAGTAATTTACTCCCAACATTACGTCCATAGTATGTTAAACTACCCCTGTAACAAAGGTGTTCAGCAAGTGTTACTTTCAGAGTAATTTACTCCAACATTACGTCCATAGTATGTTAAACTACCCCTGTAACAAAGGTGTTCAGCAAGTGTTACTTTCAGAGTAATTTACTCCAACATTACGTCCATAGTATGTTAAACTACCCCTGTAACAAAGGTGTTCAGCAAGTGTTACTTTCAGAGTAATTTACTCCCAACATTACGTCCATAGTATGTTAAACTACCCCTGTAGCAAAGGTGTTCAGCAAGTGTTACTTTCAGAGTAATTTACTCCCAACATTACGTCCATAGTATGTTAAACTACCCCTGTAACAAAGGTGTTCAGCAAGTGTTACTTTCAGAGTAATTTACTCCAACATTACGTCCATAGTATGTTAAACTACCCCTGTAGCAAAGGTGTTCAGCAAGTGTTACTTTCAGAGTAATTTACTGCCAACATTACGTCCATAGTATGTTAAACTACCCCTGTAACAAAGGTGTTCAGCAAGTGTTACTTTCAGAGTAATTTACTCCAACATTACGTCCATAGTATGTTAAACAACCCCTGTAGCAAAGGTGTTCAGCAAGTGTTACTTTCAGAGTAATTTACTGCCAACATTACGTCCATAGTATGTTAAACTACCCCTGTAGCAAAGGTGTTCAGCAAGTGTTACTTTCAGAGTAATTTACTGCCAACATTACGTCCATAGTATGTTAAACTACCCCTGTAACAAAGGTGTTCAGCAAGTGTTAGTTGCAGAGTAATTTACTCCCAACATTACGTCCATAGTATGTTAAACTACCCCTGTAGCAAAGGTGTTCAGCAAGTGTTACTTTCAGAGTAATTTACTCCAACATTACGTCCATAGTATGTTAAACTACCCCTGTAGCAAAGGTGTTCAGCAAGTGTTACTTTCAGAGTAATTTACTGCCAACATTACGTCCATAGTATGTTAAACTACCCCTGTAGCAAAGGTGTTCAGCAAGTGTTAGTTGCAGAGTAATTTACTCCCAACATTACGTCCATAGTATGTTAAACTACCCCTGTAGCAAAGGTGTTCAGCAAGTGTTACTTTCAGAGTAATTTACTGCCAACATTACGTCCATAGTATGTTAAACTACCCCTGTAGCAAAGGTGTTCAGCAAGTGTTAGTTGCAGAGTAATTTACTCCCAACATTACGTCCATAGTATGTTAAACTACCCCTGTAGCAAAGGTGTTCAGCAAGTGTTAGTTGCAGAGTAATTTACTCCCAACATTACGCCCATAGTATGTTAAACTACCCCTGTAGCAAAGGTGTTCAGCAAGTGTTACTTTCAGAGTAATTTACTCCAACATTACGTCCATAGTATGTTAAACTACTCCTGTAGCAAAGGTGTTCAGCAAGTGTTAGTTGCAGAGTAATTTACTCCAACATTATGTCCATAGTATGTTAAACTACCCCTGTAACAAAGGTGTTCAGCAAGTGTTACTTGCAGAGTAATTTACTCCAAAATTATGCTTATGGTATGTTAAATGTTAAATGTGATATATTTAATCTTCTATTGGCCGATAACTTGATCAGCTGTTTCTTGTTTGTCCAGGAAACCGTGCCAGAGAAGAATGAAACTAAAGCCGAAGCTAAGGCTCAGAATAATGAGGCAGAAGAAGGTGATGATGATGATGATGACGATGACGACGACGACGATGATGAGGATGAGGACGATGATGACGATGATGATGACGACGATGATGACGATGATGAAGAGGGTGAAGATGATGATGACGACGATGACGATGGAGATGATCAGGAAGTTGATGATGACGATGATGATCCTGACGATGATGATGATGAAGAAGAAGAGGAAGAGGATGATGATGATGATGATGACGATGATGATAATGGTGTAAACGATAATCATGGAAATGATAATGACAATGATGACGAGGATGATGATGTAAGTATAACATTGTTTTCAAACTCCCAGTTATATTATCTAGGTATTGGTGGATACGTGAGATATCACCAAGGAGGGGATGTGTGAGTTATATCTCTAAGGAGGGGATGTGTGAGTTATATCACCAAGGAGGGGATGTGTGAGTTATATCACCAACGAGGGGATGTGTGAGTTATATCTCCAAGGAGGGGATGTGTGAGTTATATCTCTAAGGAGGCGGCCTACCCCCCTGGAAGTTGGTCAACTTAATGTGCAATCAATTACTGACTATTAAACTACTATTTTAATTTAAAGATAAATTTTTATTTATCACAAATTAATATGGTTATATGCAACAAGTATTATAAATTTTAACAGTAAAATAATGGATTAATATTATCTGATTGCAAATTTCAAACATGTGCCCCCCCACCCTCTCCCCCGGAAAAATGTCTGCCGACGCTCATGCTGGTTCGGAAGTCAGGTAGGATGGTAAATTATAGGAAACAGTGGAGGGGCATGGATTTTCTGTAAGTTTTGGAGTTGTTCTGGGTACTACAAAACGCTTCCATCATTTCGCATAGTAGCAAATTCCTTCACTATGTGCTGTTCAGAAAAATGCTTAATGCATACCACACCTGGTTCATAATTATTCCTGTGAATAGCACGTACCCACTGCTCTCTCCTGTGTGGATCCTTTGGAAACGAAAACACTATAACATACTTTTCTACACTTGTTTTATAGTTTGAGGTACAACCCGGCACATAACACTTCCCAGGCATTTTATATTAAAAACTACACCACTTTGTAATTTGATTTTTCGTTCACTTAATTGTTCACTGACACGTTGTAAGACACAAGCAACTTCTTAGCGTTCCAACCATGCACTGATGTGTTGCATTCCCGTAATAAACAAATAGGTGATAAACATAAGCCTCCAGTGATGACGTCATTAACGTAATCTCTTTCCGTCCCCAGGCCTGTTTAGATAAAGATGGCCTTAATTATTCCCCATCCTCTCCAGAGTCTGCAAGTATGCATGTGTGCATATGTTTGAATTTAATGTCATAAATTAAGAAAAAACCAAAGTAATAGAAACCCAAAGTTGAAAACCACTGTTCAATGAGCAAACACTATTGTTCTTGACAGGTGTTCCAAGATGTTAAAAGCTGCCAAGATGACCTTCGAAGTGGTACAGTTTTTAGAAATGGGTCTTTACCTAGCAGCAGGAAAAGATTCTTTACATAGCATACTGGAGATAATGTTCTTACTGAATGATGAAATGTGTGATATCATACGCGATTTTAATCTACAGGGTCGAGGTCACAGAATGGAATGCATAAATCAACGTTCCTTTATCACAACATATTTATTCGTTAATTTACACTTTTAGCACTATGTTAATTAGTTAACAACTTTCAAAATTCGATAGAATCTACACTGGTTAAAAGTTTGGGTGTAAGTTACATGTTCACACGCTATCAGAAAATATACATCCTTTCACCTTGAGCTCACAGACGCTAATGAAACTAGTTCCCTGCCGTCGGTATGGCGCAACACCGCCATTCTTTTGTATTCATCCGCGCAACAGTTCTCATTGGTTGAACTCAAAGTGACGAGAAAACAAAAATAAGTCCCTGATACACTCAAATTAAAAGAATTAGAAATTTACACACTCTTACAAAAATATTTACATGAACGACCCTCCATTGGTCAATATTCTGTCTCATATGCCCCTTGTTTTGTTTTTCAAGTTGTCACCTCATTTACAATCTTGAAACACAATACAATACTTCTCCCTACTCCTATGATTCAATCACTTTGTACAATTTTTTTTTTTTTCAGTCTTCTTCACTGTTTATCTTTGTCCTTCGTTTTGACATGATACAGCATGTCTTTATAAATTTCACATATTCGATTACTACACAATGTATTCAGTTATTATACAATACATATCCAGTTATTGTATAACACATTTAGTTATTACACAACATGTCCAATTATTATACAATATATATTCAGTCATTGTACAATATACCCAGTTATCATATCACATATGTTGTTATTATATAATACACCTTCAGTCATTATGCAATACATATTCAGTTATTGTACAACACATTTGATTACTACACAACATGTCCAATTATTACACAATACATATTCAGTTATTGTACAACACATATTCAGTTCTTATACAACACATACTCAGTTATTGTACATTTGACATTGACACAAATACAATTTAAGTGTATCATGGTTTATTATGTGGTTTTTGACTTGTATTCTTTGCTATGAGGAGAGAAAAACAGGATACAAATTTTGAGCTAATGATTATGATCATGTTTATGGCAATACTTTATTCAGTTCTTTGCCTTCTTTGTCTTGTAAGCTTATGTATAGGCAGGTTGTGGAGTCGGTTCTTAAACTTTGATGTTACTAATGGTACTAATTTTCTTAATTGGGTTATTATTCATTGTTGTTTGGTTCAACATTTCTTCGAGCTTAGCATTGGCTATATTCATCTTAATTCATGGACATTGTTTTTCTGATTATGGTTTTCCTCACTTCACTAATTGTCACTTCTTTGTCTCCTATTTCTATAAGAGAAAACTTCTATACTTACAATTATTCTGTAATTGTGTTATTTTTCTTCTCAATTTGCCCTCGACATCTTTGTGTCGAAATATTATATCTTTTTCATCATAATTGATTCATTTTTATTTTTGTTCCTGACATCCTTATGTCAAAAACATATTATCTTCCGTCGCTATGATTCATTTCTTTAATGACAATCAGTGTCCTCATCTGTCTTTGTTGACAATGCTCCTTGTGGTCAATATAGCCAATGACTATGTTGATTTTCTTCCTTGTTGTAATTCCTAATCTGAACATAATTTTCTATAAGTAACCCATTAAAAATTGTTATCTTCTTTCATCTCTACTACTCCTGCCTTACACATTTGTTGGCAAAGACTATTTGGTCCTTTCTTTGTATGGCTTTAATTTGTTTTTATGGTATCTTCCTACCAACTTGCCATTTGTATTGTGTAGCTCATACGTGTGGTCACCCAGCTGTTTTGTTATGACCAGTGGTCCCGTCTCTCTCTTCGTGTAGCCATCATGGTGTCGATGTCAATTGTAAGTTGCTGAGATTTTGTTGTTTGTCATCCACTCGGTTGGGACGAACTTAGTTGTTGTAATTTCCCTGAGTGTTGGTGGTGGTGGTTGTTTCTGTATTCTGTGTAGCATCTGCCCTATTTGGCACATTTTCATCTACTTCCTGCTGTCTTATGTTGTTGGTATACCATTGGTCTCTGCCCCTTTGGCGTGAACCTCTGTCGTATGACGGTCTGTGGTTGTTCAAGTGTTCCCTACTGAATTGTATGTGATTCACTTGATGGGTATGGTCTCCTGGTCTTCCACGATCATATGTATATGTTCTGTATCTGGATTCACCCCTCGGTATCGTGTCGTGGTACCGCTGTCTTGTGTCCTCCATCCTCTCGCCATGATTATGTGGTTGTGGGAAATGGTGTGCCCCTCTCCCCCTTTCATGGGTACTCCTAGTATTTCTATGTTCTCCCTCACTCTGGTTGTTCGTAGTCGTGTTCCGGTTTAGGATGGGTGAGTTTGGGTGACCGTTCCTATGTCTATGCTCATTAGGCCGACCATTTTGTGTTTCGAAGGCTGTTAGCAATTCTATCATATCTGCAAAATCTACTGGCCTCGCAACAATTAACCCTGTTCTCACTGTGTCTGGGAAATGTCTTGTTATGCTGGTAATTAGTTCTGCCTCCGACAAGTTGGGGTCTAATAGCTTTCCTTTGTTGGCTACTTTCATAAAATAATCGACTAGCGACAACCCTTTGGTTGGATCGTATCTACCTGTCGCTAGCTCTACCCTAGATTGGTTTTGTTTAGCTGGGCCCCAATACCTTGATAGGAATAAATTTCTGAATGAGCTATACGACTCATGACCAGCTAGTGTTAACCTGAGCCATTCTAATGCCTTGTTTTTTAAGCTTTTCTTAACTATCATCATCCTAAGCTCGTTTGGTATCCTTTTCACTTTAAAATATTCTTCCATCTCTTTAACAAAGAGTTTTGGATCGTCTCCCTTCTCCTCGTCAAATGTAGGTGGTGTGATTTCATGTAATATGTTGTTGGTGTAACATGTGTTATGAGTTGTGTCATTGTTTGGTTGTGAACCTCTTTCTCTGTATGGTGAGTCAACATTTTGTACATTATTCAAATAACTCTCATCTTGTACATTACTTACATCTAAATCATCTTGTCTTTGTAATGCCTTCACAACATCATTTACATTAGCCAAAAGTTTCTTTCCCTTTTTTCATTTCTTCACAAATTGATTTTAAGTCATTCTTTATTTCTAAGTGGCTTTGTTTCATATCATTTATAGCATCCTGTTGTGAAAGCATCACATCATTCATTGTCTTAATTTTAGGAATTACAATTTGTTCTACAGTTTCATTCATAATGTCTTTCTTTACTACCTCAATCTCTTTCCTTAATTCCTCAGTTATTTCTGCTTTTACATTTGTTATCTTACAGTCTACACTTGTATTACATTCTGTTATTTCATCCCTACATCTAGCAATTTCTCCTTCTAACACAATCTTGTTCTCTCTCATTTCTGATTCTATCTTTCCCATCCTATCTCCTATAATTTCTATCCTAGCTTCTAAGGCTTCCTTTGTTTCATTTAAGTTTTTATGTACTAATTTTAAATTAGTTTCCATTACTTTCATATTTTCTTTACACTCCTGTCTTCCTAATTCTATTTTCTGTTCTAGGTTCTGTCTACCTAATTCCATTTGCTGTTCTAAGTTCTGTCTACCTAATTCCATTTTCTGTTCTAAGTTCTGTCTACCTAATTCCATTTTCTGTTCTAAGTCTTTTCTCACTTCCTCCATTTTCTGACGTATCTCTTCCTTATTCTGTTCCAGTTTCTGACCTATACTCTGACTTAAACTTTGTTCTATGTCCTGTCTCAATTCTATGTTATTTTGTTCCATTTTCTGACCTAATTCTTTTTTATTATTTTCCAAGTCCTCTCTCACTCCCTCTATTTTCTGACCTATACTCTGACCTAAACTTTGTCCTATGTCATGTTTTAATTCTGCCTTATTCTGTTCCATTTTCTGACCTAAACTTTGTTCCAGTCTTTCAAACATGATCATCATTAACCTTTGGTCTTTGCTTATTTCCACCTGTTCCTCACTTCCTAATTCTACCTGATAACTAGGCCTATCTGCCCCTTCCCCCACTCCTGTTTCTATCTCTTTTTGCGACATTTTAATTTCTTTATCAAATTCACTTAAGGTTGAAAGTCCCACTATTTTGCCACTTCTGAGTAGCATTAACAAATGGAAATAAAATGTATGTAAAAACAAAAATTTTGGATCCTACTTTCTTTTCCGTTGGTTCTTCGTCCAGTTATTTACGTCTCCTGGGTAGTTGGCTTCGCTAGATGATCTCCGGTGTTTTTCCCACGTTGATTCTCCGTGTATCGATGTTTTGTTGATATCAGACGATGGTCTAATGGCGTCTTTCTCCTGCGCGATGGGATGGCGTCATTTGATGTTAACACTTCGTACTCGTAATTTTGCATTCCATTCTAAATTCGCGCTCCACGTTGGGCAAGCCATTTTGGTACTGTTTTTAGAAATGGGTCTTTACCTAGCAGCAGGAAAAGATTCTTTACATAGCATACTGGAGATAATGTTCTTACTGAATGATGAAATGTGTGATATCATACGCGATTTTAATCTACAGGGTCGAGGTCACAGAATGGAATGCATAAATCAACGTTCCTTTATCACAACATATTTATTCGTTAATTTACACTTTTAGCACTATGTTAATTAGTTAACAACTTTCAAAATTCGATAGAATCTACACTGGTTAAAAGTTTGGGTGTAAGTTACATGTTCACACGCTATCAGAAAATATACATCCTTTCACCTTGAGCTCACAGACGCTAATGAAACTAGTTCCCTGCCGTCGGTATGGCGCAACACCGCCATTCTTTTGTATTCATCCGCGCAACAGTTCTCATTGGTTGAACTCAAAGTGACGAGAAAACAAAAATAAGTCCCTGATACACTCAAATTAAAAGAATTAGAAATTTACACACTCTTACAAAAATATTTACATGAACGACCTCCATTGGTCAATATTCTGTCTCAGAAGTTAAAGGCAATATAAATGGAACATTTAAAAAAAAGGAAATTGTAAAATATTTTGTAGGGTCTAAGAGACACCATTTTGTTGTTTTTCAGATCTCTGGCAGCTTGATTCAGCAGATAGACTCTCAGTTACTGGATATGGACGGAGTGCAGTTCAACCTGTAGTGAACACTTAACTAGACTGTGGTAAGAATGTAATCACTGGCTTCACATCCACGCACAACAACCGACAGAGAAGCGAGTAGGAAACTCACCTCCCAGTACGAGGGGATGTCACTTATGTTTATGCTGAGAAATACTGCTCGTCTTTATTCAAATTCTTCGAAGAATTGTCCATAGCTGAGCAAGATGGTCCAGGCGATATCTGTGGTGCACATTCGGGAGGTTGCAGGTTCAGTTCCCATGGTCAATCTTACTGACCCATGGTTTTTTTAGAGGCTTCCCTGGGTCGCCAGGCAAATGCTGGGAAGGACTTCCATATTGTCCAAGTTTCTTGTCCCTTCATTTTGTTACATTAATCATTTCATTTCACCCTTCATCCCGTTAGGTTTCTTTCAGGATTGGAGATTTTGGCAAGCATCTCTGCAGCAGCAGCAGCAGTGTGCAGGGGGATCAAATGTGCTCTGGAACTCTCGTTCCCTGGATTGGAAGGCAAGCCTACTGGTTTTCGGGCCCCCCGTGGGATGGTACGAGTCTGAGGGGGGGAGGGACCAGGATGCTTCCAACTGGGACTTGTAGGGACTCTGGCAATGCTCCAGCTGCCTCATCCATCCTCTCGGAGGTGCTAAGTTCCCCTTTGCCAGTTGTCATAGAGTTGACAAAATAGGCATACCACAAATTGTATGGTGAACTCACAATCACTATGAGAGTGAAACACTTTTTTCAATTTAGCAAACGATAGTAATTAAAGATACATGAGCAGTGTATATACAGCTAAAAGGAAATAAGTTAATCAAAACAACACTGTTTCAATTGAACATGATATTAAAATCCCAAGAGATAACCTGGATAAATTTTCAATTATAAAATTATAGTTCAAGTAGTATAAAAGTTTGGAAATACATGGAGAAACCACACCAGAGATCCAGCATACACCTTTGTTAAGAGTTAAAGTGGAAGTCCACATATAAGTCACCTAAATACTGCCTTGTGACTTTTCCTAAGATGTTTATTTTATATTGAAGTCTATGGTTTTGACATTATTTATTCTATAGGGTGCTAATGACCAAGTAATTGAGTGCCCTAAAATATACGCCACTTCATCCACCACAAAGAGCACATGCGGGTCCCTGGGATCGAACCCGGGCCGTCTAGGTGCTAGGCGAATGGTATGCATTATCATTACCTAACATAATTCCTTGTATCAGAGTGTTGACGAGAAATGATTATGTAAATTACTCCAAGCAATTTATATATAACGATGGGCATGTTAATATTGGCCGAGCATGGCAGTAACTCACTCTTATTGTGAGTTTGTTCTCCTCTCATTTACTGTTCCACTTATGCTATTGCTGTACTTTGTTTTCATATTCACTACTGTAGCGTGATGTGCAACTGGGCGGTTGGTTCACTGCACATTGTTACTAGGATTGCGACATTGGAGTGGCAACGTGAGGACGGACTGACACTGACACTGACATAGCGCAGTAGTGTCCAAATGGCTGTACAAGATGAATTACATGTTTCTCGTGAATATCTACTTTACTTCTACAATAACGTGTATAGCATTTGTGATAACTTATGTAACTGAAACATCCTAAAACATTTATTCACACTGTGATAAACTTGTGTCAATTACAAGCCACATTTGCTGCTATGATTTTCTCCTTGCCAACAATACCGACTTCTAGTCAGTAAAGTTGTGTTCCACATGTGCTGAACGCAGTATTGGAAAGAACAATGCTAATGGCTTTATTGCCAGATGCAAGGCACTAGAAAACATGTGCTGAACGCAGTATTGGAAAGCACAATGCTAATGGCTTCATTGCCAGATGCAAGGCACTAGAAAACATGTGCTGAACGCAGTATTGGAAAGCACAATGCTAATGGCTTCATTGCCAGATGCAAGGCACTAGAAAACATGTGCTGAACACAGTATTGGAAAGCACAATGCTAATGGCTTCATTGCAAGATGCAAGGCACTATAAAACGTGCTGAAAGTACATCTTACAGTTTTGCAGCTATTCTTTTTCTCATGCTATCTTCCAGAGCACTCGGCTTGTTGACAACTCCTTTCATCACAGTCATCTGTTTTACCAGTTCTTCCCCAGACTTTTCTAAAGCTTCAATTGCAGAGGAAAGAAATCCAAAACTTGAGGTAATATATGTCAATTGAAATTGAATATTAAGGTCACATAAAAGAGTTTGGGCTGTGTTAGAGCATTACTATCAAACATATGCACCACGTATGAAATTGTAACCTTTCCTTTTGGATTGGCACTGTGAGCTGTACTGGTAATCGTCTCATTGTCTCTCCACAAATGCAGCACCCTAGTCATCACAAACTTACTTTCATAGCTGTTGGAGGTTTTCACAATGTTTCAGATTAGAAACATGCACAAGGTTTTATCTTCCTTTCATAGAAGTTTGAAAACAGTGTTGTAATTAATTTAATTAAAAATGTGAGTCAATTAATAACACTGAACAACACTTACAACATAATTTTCCGGAACGCGTTTCTAAGGTTAACTTTCCTCCATTATCAACTGGACAATAACTGGGTTTCCATGGTGCGGATGGCGATGCTTCTTCTGGTAATGGTTCAATGAACTTGCTGAAAATGTCTTTCTGAGGAATGTCGAAATTAAATACTCAGTTTCTATTTTTTAAAATGAAGATTTGTTCCCATGTGGACAGTTCTTGTTTTCCACTTATTGAAATAGCACAAAAAAATGGCTTCCCCAAAGAATTAGTAGATAAAAAAGTAAAACAAGCAGAAAAGAAAAAAAATTATTAAAAGAAACTACAACTCTCACAGCAGCAAAAACAAAAATGACATTCAAAAAATTCACATATCTTCCATGGGCCTTTGATAAATTTAAAAAAGTGTTCAAGGAATACAACATTCAGCTAGCAGCAGTAAACCATTACTCCATAAAAAACCTACTACTTTCAAACATCAAAGATGCTATTCTACCTAACAAAAAATCTGGCATATACCAAATTGAATGCAGTGATTGTAATGAAATATACATAGGAAAAACCAAAAGAAATTTAGAAATTAGATCCAAGGAACACGTTAGGAACATCAAGAGCAAACAATTGGAAAAATCAGCAGTTGCCTTTCACTTTTGGACAAAAAATCACAACAAAAAGCCAGAACCGAAACTCCTCAAACACATAACCAGAAAACAAGAACTGTCCACATGGGAACAAATCTTCATTTTAAAAAATAGAAACCGAGTACTTAATTTCGACATTCCTCAAAAAGATATTTTCAGTAAGTTCATTGAACCATTACCAGAAGAAACATCAGAAGAAGCATCGCCATCCGCACCATGGAAACCCAGTTATTGTCTGGTTGATAATGGAGGAAAGTTAACCTTCGAAACGTGTTCCGGAAAATTATGTTGTTAGTGTTATTAATTGACTCACATTTTTAATTAAAAAATGCAGAAGGTTATCATGTTTACACTGGGCAAATGTGCTCAAGTTGCAGCTGCCTTGTGTTGTCAGTCCGTACACAAGCTCTCACATTCGATCCCAAGTCATAGGCTGGCACATTCTGCAATGTACTTTATCTCATATATTTCTTCGTTGAAATAAACGGTGTAATTCTTCTCTTTAGAGAAAACCTATTGAACATTTTTGATCAGGTTCGATCTCAGGGACCTACATGTGGTATTTGTGTGGACGAAGTGGCATCTGGGCAAGTTCTCTCCAGGTTCTCCAGTTTCACCCACAACTCATTCCACCGATTGTTCCATCATCACCTTTCCATTTATCCATTTCACCTGCATTTCATATCATCCTCTTCCTCACTCTCATACTTGCAGGTGTTCACTGTGTCTGGTGCATAGGTATCTGTGTTCCCTGACCGGCATCTTACCCTAGGCACAGGCTTGTAAGTGCTCACTCTCATACTTGCAGGTGTTCACTCTGGTACACAGATTCCTGTGTTCCCCGACCGGCATCTTACCCTAGGCACAGGCTTGTAAGTCCTCACTCTCATACTTGCAGGTGTTCACTCTGTCTGGTACATAGGTTCCTGTGTTCCCCGACTGGCATCTTACCCTAGGCACAGGCTTGTAAGTCCTCACTCTCATACTTGCAGGTGTTCACTGTGTCTGGTGCATAGGTATCTGTGTTCCCTGACCGGCATCTTACCCTAGGCACAGGCTTGTAAGTGCTCACTCTCATACTTGCAGGTGTTCACTCTGGTACACAGATTCCTGTGTTCCCCGACCGGCATCTTACCCTAGGCACAGGCTTGTAAGTCCTCACTCTCATACTTGCAGGTGTTCACTCTGTCTGGTACATAGGTTCCTGTGTTCCCCGACTGGCATCTTACCCTAGGCACAGGCTTGTAAGTCCTCACTCTCATACTTGCAGGTGTTCACTCTGTCTGGTACACAGGTTCCTGTGTTCCCTGAGCGGCATCTTACCCTAGGCACAGGCTTGTAAGTCCTCACTCTCATACTTGCAGGTGTTCACTCTGTCTGTTACATAGGTTCCTGTGTTCCCTGAGCGGCATCTTACCCTAGGCACTGACTTGTAAGTCCTCACTCTCATACTTGCAGGTGTTCACTCTGTATGGTACATAGGTTCCTGTGTTCCCCGACAGACGTCTGACTCTAGACACTGGCTTGTAAGTCCTCACTCTCATACTTGCAGGTGTTCACTCTGTCTGGTACATAGGTTCCTGTGTTCCCTGAGCGGCATCTTACCCTAGGCACAGGCTTGTAAGTCCTCACTCTCATACTTGCAGGTATTCACTCTGTCTGGTACATAGGTTCCTGTGTTCCCCGACAGATGTCTGACTCTAGACACTGACTTGTAAGTCCCCACTCTCATACTTGCAGGTGTTCACTCTGTCTGGTACATAGGTTCCTGTGTTCCCTGACAGGCGTCTGACTCTAGACACTGGCTTGTAAGTCCGCACTCTCATACTTGCAGGTGTTCACTCTGTCTGGTACATAGGTTCCTGTGTTCCCTGACAGACGTCTGACCCTAGGCACTGACTTGTAAGTCCGCACTCTCACACTTGCAGGTGTTCACTCTGTCTGGTACATAGGTTCCTGAGTTCCCTGACAGGCGTCTGACCCTAGACACTGGCTTGTAAGTCCTCACTCTCATACTTGCAGATGTTCACTCTGTCTGGTGCATAGGTTCCTGAGTTCCCTGACAGGCGTCTGACCCTAGACACTGGCTTGTAAGTCCTCACTCTCATACTTGCAGGTGTTCACTCTGTCTGGTATATAGGTTCCTGAGTTCCCTGACAGACGTCTGACCCTAGACACTGGCTTGTAAGTCCGCACTCTCACACCTGCAGGTGTTCACTCTGTTTGGTACATAGGTTCCTGTGTTCCCTGACAGACGTCTGACCCTAGACACAGGCTTGTAAGTCCTCACTCTCATACTTGCAGGTGTTCACTGTCTGGTACATAGGTTCCTGTGTTCCCTGACAGACGTCTGACTCTAGACACTGACTTGTAAATCCCCACTCTCACACTTGCAGGTGTTCACTCTGTCTGGTACATAGGTTCCTGTGTTCCCTGACAGGCGTCTGACTCTAGACACTGGCTTGTAAGTCCTCACTCTCATACTTGCAGGTGTTCACTGTCTGGTACATAGGTTCCTGTGTTCCCTGACAGACGTCTGACTCTAGACACTGACTTGTAAGTCCCCACTCTCATACTTGCAGGTGTTCACTCTGTCTGGTACATAGGTTCCTGTGTTCCCCGACCGGCATCTTACCCTAGGCACAGGCTTGTAAGTCCTACAAAAGGGGAGAGGAATCAAATAAGAAGAAGAAGACATACCCAAATTGAAATTTTAATCTCTACACCAAAATTTAGTAGAACATGTTTGAGTGACTGTTGTTCTGATCATCAGTCCATCATAGTGTTTCCTGTCTGCATGTACTCTTTTTATATGGAACATAAAAAATTAGCAAGTGATCCTTATAATAATAGACTTGGTGAGGTTTAGGTGCACACTTTTGCTTGGTGTAACCAGAGACATATTAGCCCATACTCAGGCATATTCCTCCTCTTTATTTAATATTTCATGGTGTTCTTATATTGGCTTTAGTTTTTCATAGATAAATTTCACTGTGATCTTCACAGCCAGCATCTTCCAAGGATTAAACATAAAGGTTTTCAAAAAAAATTTCTGAACCCAAACTACGCTTACATGAAACATTTTATGACAAGTCATTTTCTCAAAAATGGTTCTCATCACTGTGATTAAAATATGATATGCTGCCATTCTGAATGACTTTGGCATAGCTGGTAAAACATCAGTTGGTTAGACGCTGGCCATTGATCCCAAGTTCGCCAGCCTAGACGTGATAGCCACACGTGATCCTGGTGGTGGACAGTGTCGGTCTGGGTGGCGCAGTTGGTTACACTGGCCACCGATCCCAAGTTCACCAGCCTAGACGTGATAGCCACACATGATCCTGGTGGTGGACAGTGTCGGTCTGGGTGGTGCAGTTGGTTAGACGCTGGCCATTGATCGTGTAAGTTATGTGCAGGAACAGTTGACTGATCTCGATGCCAGTGATTATTGTTCAAGTTGAGATAACCACCATTAAATATGTGCGTGCATTAGTACAAGGACAGTACTGCATACCGTTGGTGGAGTTCAGACACTGATATGCATTTGTTTTGTGTGTGTGTGTGTGTGTGTGAGAGAGAGAGAGAATAACGAGCAACCAGCATGACCAGTGGCGCCACAACAGTTGACATGCTACTATAGAAATGTATGGCATTTAAACTTGGATCTTACATGTGCACGTTGTGATAGAAGTGGGGACAGTGGTACTGCAGAGCCTGAAGGCCTTCACATAATGAGTTTCTCAGGTTGTCATAATTTGTTTTAAGTGGTTCAATTAAGTAGTTGTAATCCTTTTAAGGGACTCTAAAACTGAAAAATGACTGATATCAGATTGACGAGTTAGGTTTGTGCATAGAAATGTTTCTTAAACCTTGAGTGATTGGTTGGCAGTGACATTTTTTAGATTCCACCATTTTTGAAGGTCTAGCTTAGACTTTAAATGCCATGTGTGCTACATTTAAATGTCCCTTTTCTGGTGAAATTGTTGGCGATATTTGAATGAAACAAGGGCCAAAAAGGGCTCAAAAACAAGCAAATTCAGCAGAAAGGACTGGTTAAATGGCACCTTATTGCAAGGGACAAGTTATGAATCTCAGGAGAGAGACTATTAGACAAAAGAGGGAGGAGGGTGTAACAAAAAGGTAATCTGCATGTGTGTGTGTGTGTGTGTGTGTGTGGTTTTTCTCAAGTTCACACAATCTGCTATGTGCACATTAAACTTTGTGCTATGCTCCTTGAATATGCTCCATTTATGTGGCTTATACTTCACTCTTTGGTTTCAGAATCTCAATATTTCTTTAGCTTTAAAAAAATTAAGTACACAAAAAAAAGTTAAAGTATTTTAATGTACATCAAAGCAAAGAAATTAATTACTTCAAAAGTCATTACTTTTTCTTCTTGCCAGAGATTGATGGTGTTTGTTGGGCAATTAAAACTTGTGGCATTACAGTCCATATTGGATCAGGGCCTGCCAACCCGACTGCCGTCCTCGCACCCACATATGCAAGGTAGAGGTGAGCGATCATCCAACTGATACGGGGAGGAGATGTAGTCAGCCGGAAAGTTGGCTTTCAGCTATCGCAAGCTCCTCAATTTCCTCACGATGCTGAGTGGGCACTGGTCCTATACCCGGGACTTAAAATCTGCACCCCCAGGGGTGGGATCGAACTCGGGCCACATTCCGTGGCAGGAAACCAAGGCATAACGCCCTAGCCCACTATGCTACGGCGCAGGACTGTTGGGCAGTTACACTTCATAAAATAATAGAAGTGTTGTGATATTTGAGTTTTGATGCGCATGGAATCTTTGTGAATATCAAGATATTTTCACCTTGTGAATAAATTCAATTATTTCCTCAAAACTATAAAACAGATTGTGCTGGAACTTTGTGTGGTAATTTATAACATACACACCTTTAAGTGTCCAAAGTATTGATTTCTTATCTATAAAAATCTGATGTGTTGCACTCACATGACTTTCTCTACTCTTGTAGTAAAAGTTCTTACAAATTCTTATTCCTATATCTTCTTCGTGTTAGTTGAGATAAACATTCGTACAAATTATCTTATTGCTTATTTCCTTGTAGGTACAAGGGGAACATTAGAATACAGTAGGCTTTGAGCAATAGTCAGATCTAAAAACCTTTGAGATTCCGTTCTCTTTGCACGCTTAACCTCTTCAGGGATATGGACGTGAAATCACGTCCATTTAAAATGACGGACGAGCGATATGGACGTGTATACACGTCCTGTGCGTTTGTGCATTTAACCCTTATTTATCCACTATCTAACTCAACTTATTTTAATTTTCCCCCGTTATGAAACATTTAATTAAATTCTATATGCTTTACTGGCTTACCTTTATATGTTCCTTCTGCAGTGATATGCCTCAAAACAGGGATAAACACACAAGGGCACATCTCCACATTCGCCGCAGATCATCCCAGTTTCCTTACGGATTCCCTTCTTGCGGCACACGAAACACCTTCGAGATGGGCAGGACTTCTTTGCTGTTGACGGTATCCTTTTAGGATAATGTTTTCCTTGAAGTCTGAGGGGTGCAGGGGTTTTGGATTTTCTACCCCCAGTATGAAGAGGCCTCTCAACCTGGTATTGTTCAATTAGGCTGCGAGCTATTGATAGTCGAAAGTCCAGGTAGGTCATTGTCTTGTGTGGGTTTAGAGCTCTCCAAATTACCAAACAATTGTATATGGTTATATCCAGCTGGTGCAAAAATACCTTTTTATACCATTTCACTGTTTTTCGTAAAGAGGGATATGCTTGCAATACCTGATCTACTAGATCGACACCGCCCATGTGCATATTGTATTCCTGGATAACGTCAGGCTTGAAAATGCACATTTTGGTATGGGCATCTGTTTTTCCAGTGTCAATCATCAAAATCTTAGAGCTGCAATTGGATAATGCCGTAACTACCCTCCTGTCCTGCCAGGCAAGGTAGGTCAAAGGTGGGAGCTGACGCACCTCCATTTCCCCTCTCCTTAGAGCCTTCGTATTCACATCTTTTGGCAAACCAATACGATTTGAACGTACTGTTCCAATTGCATTAGTCTTTCTTTTGTGTAAGGCCATGAATAATTTAGGAGAGCTGTACCAGTTATCTAAGTACACAGTCCTACCCTGATCAAGCACAGGTTCCATTAGGTGCATTACTATGGAGCCAGATAAGCCCAAATCTTTGTCTCCAGTATTGTCAGTCCCTTGACCAGTGTAAATGCAGCTATTGTAAAGATATCCCGTTTTACTTTCACAAACATCAAAACTCTTTATGCCAAATCTAGCCCTTTTTGTTTTGATGTATTGCTTCCAACCTAAGCGGCCCTTCCAAAGCATTAGGCTTTCATCAACAGTGACCTTTTCACCAGGCACATAATTTTCTTTAAATTTTGAAATAATATAATCGAAAACAGGCCTAATTTTGTGGAGTTTGTCATTTACATTCTCTGTGCAGGTGAAATGAAGGAACCGCAAAATTGACATAAATCTGTTATTTGACATGCATTTTCCAAAAAAAGGAGTAGCTAGCATGTCATCTGTGGACCAATACATGCATAATGCAGGTTTACGAATAACACCCATAAGTATAATTAGACCAATTAGCCTGTAAATCTCATTGAGTGTTACTTCTGTCCACCTTTGAATTCTACTCTTAGGCCCTAATTTACCTTTAGAGAGCAGGTCTTCCTTCACCTTACTCGCATATACATTTGTTTCTGAAACAATGAGAGACACTAAGTCGGTAGTAAAAAATTTTGTAAAAATGTCAATTGGTTGGCTGTCAGAAGTCAGCTGAGCCTGGGATTGAACACCAGACCCTGTGCTCGTGAAGATGTGCCTGTTTGTATTGGAATTGTTTTCAGCACTCCACAATGCTGACTCTTCACGAACACCTGAAGGAAGTTGGTCACGTTCTTCCTCACTGCTACTTGTACCTATATCCTCCACACCCCCCTCAAATTCGGAAAATTCGCCATCGATATCCAAATCGCTGTCACACAGCAAGAAGTCCTCCACATTATCGTGTGTAATTTCAGAAGCCGTTACACTTCCACCACTCGCTAACCTTTGTGCAACACTGCTTGTTGATGCCATGTTTTAGCTCTGAGATGTAACACTCAATAGCTTCTCACTTCAGCTACAAGCAGGAAAGTATACGTATGCATTTTAAGAAAGAAACAAACGGAGCCTGTAAGCTATATCCAAGTTACGAAACACGTGTAAGGAAAAATTGCAAACCTGCTTTATTCTGATGACTCATAAACCACGCATACAGTAGCGTTCTATTTCACATTGTGCTGTGACTTGCTGATGCATAGCTAACACATACAATGGGTCCACTACTGTTTCTTTTCGAGATGCGTTCGACAAAGCAAAGTTAACTTTTTACCACAGTGAAACAAATAGTGCCATTTCAACGATTTGTAAATGCAACTCAACATTGCTGATGATGTACATGTATACTGCATATAATGAGTTTTATAACAGTTTTTGTTTGATTAAAATAACTTAAAATTTACGCAAAATACAGCTGTGTATTTAGGAAGCACTTTTAGCGCATTTAACAATTTAAATGCCCTGCGCTGGATATTGGGTATCCGTTCTCGGCCTGCAGAGCTTTTAAATGGCTGTCGCTCAAGAGGTTAACATAAAAAAACGAACAGCGATGTTGAATTTGACAAAAGTTTAAGTTTTCCGAAACTGACACAAATAACAAGGAATATCTCCAAAATGGTTCAGTCGACAAAAAAAATTTATTTGGGCATAAATTATGTGTTTTAGCAAGCTCTACAGTTTTTTGATCTATGGTTTACAAGTTATTCAAAAGTCATCAAGAGTAAACAGTACTATGTGGGCTACAGCCAGTAAATTCAAAATATACATTTCATTTGTCATAAAAATATCTTAAACATGTCATTTTAATCAAAATCATTAGAGCCATTTTCAAGAAAATCAAAATTTTTGAAAAATTTTCCAGGTAAAGTGTAGTTTAAGGTGGAGCAATTTTCTTGAAAATCTTTGTGTGGCATCCTTGAAAGACAAACTTAAATACCAACTTTGGTTTTTAACTCACTTTGTTTTTGAGTTATGCTGTCCATAGACTGACAGACACACACACATTTTTCTTGGATTGAGGGAGCCTCAGGACATATATTTCCAGTGAAATCTCAACATCAAATTTTTGGGTGGAATACAATACTTCCTCTACTACTTGCTAGTAAAGAAATTAAAAAATATGGAAAATTCAAATTTCAGTTGCAGGGTCCCTTAAGGTGAAATGTATCCTTCTGTATGTCATGAAATAATGTTTACAAACTATTGAATTAATTTCAGTAAAAGTTCTCATTGCTAATTACAGAAAATTGAATGAATGAATAAATGTTTGACAGAGTCGTGTGCATGGTGGTTTATGTTGGTAACTGTGCTCTAGCACTTTGATGTCAAACTAACTCCTCCTCCAGGGGCTGATACAAGGCATGCCTTCCAGCCATTCAGGTGACATGTTTTTATGCTTGCTGTTCACTGCCTGGAAATGCCTTTATTAACATGGAAATAAGCCACCACTGCTTGTGTGCTTGGTGGTGAGCAAACTGGCCTTAAATACACAGGTCTGGGTTTAGTTCCTGGCTGTGTGTGTGTGTGTGTGTGTGTGTGTGTGTGTGTGTGTGTGTGTGTGTGTGTTGTAGTGGAGATTGCTGTTCCGAAGCCATGGGTATTGGGCTGTGCATTTCTTGCATGTTCAACTCACGTAGGCTGGCCACCATGTTGGTTCGCTCACCTGTAAATACTTACACTTATGTACATATTGTGTGAATATGGTGATTTTTTCACTCAAAGGAACATAGTTTTTTATTTTCAGTGTATGTGAGGAAAGTTACATAGTGTGTAGATATATATATCTGTGTGTGTGAACAGTATTATAGGCAAATTTTACATAAACATTTGATTTTATCTTCTTTTTAGTCAATATCTGTAAGAACATAATGATGGAATGTTTGTATCTCTTCTTTTGGTAACGGGCAGTTCTGTAATTGATCATTTTATAGAAAATGGGAACTGAATCAATAAGAATTTATTTTTAAGTTGTATTTAAATACTCAGAGATGTTCATTTCCTTTTTAAGCACCTTTATAGATGCATAGCTTATATATTCTCTCTGTGAAATAGTTAATGTTTCAGCTACCATTTTCTCAATAATTACACTTCACCTTTTTTTAAAAAAAAATGATGCGGGTGCTTAGTTTTATAAGTACTTATGTAATAATGTTGTAATGTGGTTTATGTTCTTATTGTAACTTGTATTAGGTTCTTCACATCACATTATTGAAACAAATAAATTTATTAAGAAGTGCAATAATTCTTTACACAAAGTACAAGATGCTCCCAACCTTTAGGCCTTTAGGGCATGCACGACCTCTCAAAGCTTAAAACCACACCAGGTGAAACCCAGCGTGCATTGTGGTGACTTGGTTAAGTTTGGCTCAACTGTCTGCTGCAGAGAGAAGTGAAGAGAGCAAGCCTGGCTTTTTTATCAGTGAAATAGGTGTAATACTACTTCTGATTACCCTTGTCGTAGGGAGGACTGACACTCCATAGGATTTACAAGCTTGTGTCTAATAGTAATGACAATAATAATGACAATAACAATGACAATAATAATAATAATAATAATAATAATGATGATAATAATGACGTAAGATTTAAAGCTTTCACGGTGCACGTTATTTATTACAGTTTCACGGGCGATCAGCCGTGTGAGGTTTGAAAATACTGAACTTTCGGCCATTCTAATCTCCATGGCCTTCGTCAGAATGAAAATGACCGTTAGTTTTCCGCTCCCCATATATATACAATGTTAGGTGGGAGGGGGTTGCGTTGCCCTGGCCAATAAGCGGGTGACGATTTGTGATTGGGCCTGCTGTTTCGGGCTATGTTTGTCACCGGCCACAGTGTTCTCTTGAGGGTCAGTACTTGGTCCAGAATCGCTATAGTTGCTGTTGTGAATGTGTTTCATGGCTATTGTCCAGGCAGGGCTTAGCTGAAGTCCGCAGTCCCTGTTGTAATTGTTTGGATGTAGTTTGATTTGAATGGCTTCCTTAATGACTCTGTCCCAGTAATGACTCCCAGAAGACATCAAAGTTCTGGAGCATATGGATAAATACTGGGACAGAGTCATTAAGGAAGCCATTCAAATCAAACTACATCCAAACAATTACAACAGGGACCGCGGACTTCAGCTAAGCCCTGCCTGGACAATAGCCATGAAACACATTCACAACAGCAACTATAGTGATTCTGGTCCAAGTTCTGACCCTCAAGAAAACACTGTGGCCGGTGACAAACATAGCCCGAAACAGCAGGCCCAATCACAAATCATTACCCGCTCATTGGCCAGGGCAACGCAACCCCCTCCCACCTAACATTGTATATATATGGGGAGCGGAAAACTAACGGTCATTTTCATTCTGACGAAGGCCATGGCACCGAAGTCAGCCTTACATTAGCAAGAGCCAAGAAACCCAGGGCCAATGTCTCATCTGCTGAATTTAGAGCGCTGAAAGCACTGCAACAAGACGCGACTCTAACTGTGCTTCCTGCTGATAAGGGCAATGCCACAGTCATCATGGAGACCATGGATTATCACCAGAAAATTACGAAACTACTTGAAGATCCCTCTTTCAAGGAACTGGATAAGGATCCGACGACCAAGATCACCAGAACAACTACAAGTCTCATAAAAAACTCCAGCCTAACCACTGCAGTACAGAAAAACATCATTCCACACGCAGCAGCTCCACCTAGACTCTACGGACTGCCAAAGATTCACAAGCCTGAAGTACCCCTTCGACCCATTGTGAATGCCATAGGCTCACCTACTTACCTGCTTGCCAAACATCTTACTACGCTACTGAATCCGCTGGTGGGTGACTGTCAACACCATATTGCAAATTCCAGTCACTTTATACAGAAAATTTCAGCGCTGAAAGTGGACCCGGATGATATTTTGGTGAGCTTTGATGTGGAATCCTTGTTCACCAGAGTGCCGCTAGAGGACTCGCTACACCTCCTATCTGAACGGTTTCCGGAAGACATCACCCAGCTTTTCAGACACACGCTCACTTCCACATACTTCAATTACAATAGCCGGTTCTTCGAACAGACGGATGGGGTAGCCATGGGTTCACCATTGTCACCTGCTATTGCCAACTTTTTCATGGAGAACTTTGAACATACTGCCCTGGATACCACCTCAGACAAACCAAAGGCTTTCTTCAGATACGTGGATGATACCTTTGTTATCTGGCCACATGGAAAAGGAAAACTTTCCACCTTCTTAGACCACCTCAACAACCTACATGCGAACATCAAGTTTACCATGGAAGTTGAGATAGATGGCTCACTCCCCTTCCTAGATGTTCTGGTCTACAAGAAGCCGGACGGCAGCCTAGGTCACACGGTATACAGGAAACCAACACACACCAACCGCTACTTGGACGCCTCCAGTCACCACCATCCTACTCAAAAGAAGACAGTTATCTCCACCTTGTTTCACCGAGCTTTCGATATTGCGGATGAAGACCACATTAAGCAGGAACTTAAATACCTACGAGACACATTGCTGAAAAACGGATACAGTGATAACGACATCAAAAAGGCACGCAAGAAGGTTGAAAACAATCGAAACAACCCCCAACGCCTCACTCAAAGGATGGATAGCTGGCCGAACAAAGCCTACATACCATTCTACGGTTCCGTCTCAAACAAGATCTCCCGCATACTCACTAGGTATAACATCAAGACCTTCTTCACACCTCCAAAGAAGATCCAAGAATACCTTAGACCGGTAAAAGAACCACTTCGACTCAAGGTCCCAGGAGTTTACAGGATTCCTTGCGAATGTGGTAAAGTGTATGTAGGCCAAACAGGACGACAATAGAAGAAAGGTGTAAAGAACATCAATGCAATATCAGGCTCCTACAGCCAGATAAGTCAGCAGTGGCCGAGCATTGTATAGAGTATGTCCACAAAATAAACTTTGAAGACATCAAAGTTCTGGAGCACACGGATAAATACTGGGACAGAGTCATTAAGGAAGCCATTCAAATCAAACTACATCCAAACAATTACAACAGGGACCGCGGTCTTCAGCTAAGCCCTGCCTGGACAATAGCCATGAAACACATTCACAACAGCAACTATAGTGATTCTGGTCCAAGTTCTGACCCTCAAGAAAACACTGTGGCCGGTGACAAACATAGCCCGAAACAGCAGGCCCAATCACAAATCGTCACCCGCTCATTGGCCAGGGCAACGCAACCCCCTCTCATCTAACATTGTATATATATGGGGAGCGGGAAAAATAACGGTCACTTTTCATTCTGACGAAGGCCATGGAGTTTAGAATGGCCGAAAGCTCAATATTTTCAAACCTCACACGGCTGATCGCCCGTGAAACTATAATAAATAGATGATTTATGTTCACTGTAATATCTATATTTCACATTTTTCTGGTTTTGCAATTGCTGATAGATTGTTCAACTTTAACACTATTTTCACTAATGTCCTATGGTGGAACACACATTTTCATACTTTTCACTGATGGTGGATGAACATTAACACCATTAATGCTTGTTTCACTTATTTTATGTTTTCCTCTTATAACGATTTTATCCATTTTACTACAAAAGTTAAAATATGAAGTCCACCACTACAATAATAGAAAGAAAGAAATTCAACACTGAGAATCTAAAAATAAGTTCACAAATATAAAGAATGAGATAAGAAACTTTGAGTAAAGGAAACGAACCTGTTCATAACAGTCGAAAATAGACTGAGTACTGAACGATTACTACTCATTAAAGCTAGAAATTTCTTCCGGGCTTAAAAGCCGTGGTCTGCTGGCGTTTAGAGGTCCAGACGTTTCGTCCACACCTGTAGTGGATATCATCGGTGGCGTGGTCTGAGTCTTCGCGGCAAAGGTTCAGTTACAACAGAATTGATGGCTGGAGGTGTGTGTTAGATGGGCAGGGCATCTCAGCTCTGATTGCTGAATGGTTTACGTGATTTCTCTGCATTTGTGCTTCTTTTTTATGCTCAAGTATCGGAATCCAGGTTTTGTTCAGTTTTATAACTTCTTCCTTTCTGTTGAAATTATTGGGGTATTTGTAAATTTCTATGGCTTCACATTGTAGTCTGGTGTGGTAGTATGGTATAGATGAAAGAACAGTAGTCTACTTATACTGAATTATGTGTTCTCCATTGGCCCATACTGTTCCAGTCTGCAACATCTCTTGAATTCTATGAGTCGGGTGTTGACGCTGCATTGGGTGGTACCTATGTACACTGCACTGTAGGAACACAGAATCTGGTAAACGCCAGCATGGCTTTTAAGCCCAGAAGAAATCTCTTGCTTTAATTCTAACTCCGGCCATGAAAGCTTCCAGCTACTCATGATTACAACTCAGTCAATAATGTAAATTCAGACACTATTGTTGTTGGCGTTTGAAACAAAGAATACAAATGCTAGCAAGCACAGCTGCAAGATATCATTGTTGGGTAAAATGGATTCTTGGACAGAGGGCAGTTCAGATTTGTCTGCCAAAATATTTCACGTTGTGATCATTAAAGAAATATATTATACTGACGTATGTGTATTTTAAATGTTACTATTTTTTGTTATTTGTGATCATTGACAAAACTCATTATATTCACTGCATGCATATTTTAAATTGTTAAGATCAGAAGAAACTACAGTTCAAAAGTATTGGAAAGCACGAATGCTAATGGCTTCATTGCCAGATGCAAGGCACTAGAAAACAACATATTTTAAATTGTACGTACCCCTTAGGCAGTCTTTGCATACCCCTGGTTGTATATGTAAAAAGAATAACGTCTTCATAAGAAAGAATGTTACATTAAGGTAAGTATTGATTTGCATATTTTGCATTACATTATACCCGTTAGAATACATTGGTTTTTATGCATAATGCACACACTGAGTGCCTTTTAAAAATCAAGGTTAGTGCAACGTGTACTTACGAGATTTGCAATCCAAATTATTTATTAATGTGGGTATCATTTAGAACTGCATTAACAGATTAATTAGGTCAACTGTTACAACTAGCAACATTGTTTTTTTCAAAATTGAATTAGATATAAAGAATAATATAATGTTCATTTGCATTACTGTCTATATTGAAGCACTGTTTTAAACCGTTAACTTATCATGTTTGTTCTGAGTATTACATCTAATATGCTGCTTTCTCATATTCTCATACCACAATACTGCACTATGCATCACGTATTTTCCAAGGTGCCTGTAGCTTAAGCTCTGGCTACAACCATAGTGTAGTCATTTCCATTATTTAGCATGCCATCTTCAGTTAAAAGTACGGCCATGGAAAAAATGATTGAGTGCATTAGGAGAACACAATATTTTTAAGTTCCATACCGTGTGGCAGTGTGGTTTACACAAGTTTATATTTCCAACATGCAGCTGATAGTCTCTGATCCATCAGTTATCTATCAGACACACAAATGTTTATTTGTGAGTATATATACAAGTGTGAGTGCTGATTCAAGACACAGCCTATTTGTGTGTCCAACAGACAATAACATATGAATCAGAGACCGAGCTGCATGTTGGAAATACCACACTGTCACATGACATGAAATTGCTCCCGTAATGCACTCAGACAGCATGAACTCCCCATGGATGGTAGAGGAAGGAAAGTCTTGCTGAGCCTTTCTATTCACAAGTGTTTTAATTTCTTGGGCATCCAGAATTTTTGTTTTTGATAGAGTTGTTCCTTTTTTTGCCAGAGAATCAGCCATTTCATTGCCTTGGATTCCTACAAGAGCTGGAATCCACTGTATTGCAATATGTTTGAATTTGCAAATTTAGGTTAAGAACTTCTTTATTTCTTGTATTGTGCTTAGTTTTGGTTTTTGCCTAGAAGAGATTGCTTGTATTCCTGGCAAAGCCATGAACCGTATCGGAAAGAATGTGAAATTGCTCAGTTGTTTATGCGAGCTTATCGGCAAGCGCAAGAGATCATCTGTGTTTTATCACTGACTATACTCCAAGTTACTGATATTTCGCTCTTCTAATAAACAAGGTAAGAAGCAATCGTAGCGCCCGACCACAACACTTTGCCAGGTAATATTACTCCTTTTGAATCAACTAGTATAATTGCCTTTCCATGTGATGTTTGTCTATATAGAAGTTGTGCGAGTGCAAATGCAATTGCTTGGCTCTCTCCTTCGAACACTGTCTTATTTTGACCTAGTGCAATATAATGAATAAAGAGTTGACAGTAAACTCCCACTCCAACATCTTTTTCTGTTATAAGCAAGCCCTCAATGTATGTTTCTATGGGGGGCTTCTCAGTTTATTGCAAATGAAGGGTATCATTTGTTGAAATTTGAAATTGTTATGCACATTATTGGTTCATTTCGACTAAGTCACATATGAGTAGAATAGTCACAAATAAGTATTAAAGATAAAGATAGCCCATAATATCCCTTGGGCCTCCTACTCACGAGATAGGTTAAGTTTTGTTTGCTTACATAGTTACACAATTTGTTTCCACCTCATGCTACCCTCATTTCTGTCATGGATGCCCTCTGCTTCTTTTTCCAAGCATAGGATCCCATGTGACTGTGGCATAGGCCCATGTGCTTTGAGACATTCTAGCCACATGTCCTCCCCATTGGCATTTAAGGGTTCCTGCTCTGGTGGGCACATCCTCCATTCCACTCTTTCTTCTTAGCTCCTCATTTCGTACTTGGTCCCTGAGTTTGATCTCCAATATCTTCCTTTCCCTTTTCCGCTGGCAGACCTATATTCTTTCAATCTGTTTTCTTGTAAATGTCCAAGTCTTGACTGCCAGAGAGGAGCACTGGGATGACGCAAGTTTGTAAAGTTTCAAATTTTGTTGCAAGGCTAAACTTTTTATTTATTAGAATAAATTTTAAATTTCAAAGTTTTCCTGAGGCAAATCTTATTATTCTTTGGAGTTCATTTTCCCTTTTCTCTACCATGCTAATTGTTTGTCCCAGATAGATGTATGCACTGCAATACTGGATCGGCATACCCTCAATTACAATTGCTATCTCTCTCAAATTGGTCATGACTCTGGTTTTTGTCGGGTTCATCTGCAGCCTTCTTTCCCCCTTGCTCTGATGTCATATCTCGTAGTTCTCCTGCCAATTTGGCAAATTATGCAATATCGTTCACAAATCTGAGGTTTGACAGTCTTCTTCTGTTTATATTAATTCTCCTGAATACAATTTTGAGGACATGTGTAAACAGCTTAGGGGAGATTTGGTCCCCTTGCCTAACACCTTTCTTGGATCTGAAGATTTCTCCTTCTATTTCTGTTCTCACTTTAGAGTTACTGTGTGCATGTATCTTCCCAATCAGTCTTGTGTATTTTGGGTGTATGTTTATTTCAGTACACTATCGTCTTCGAGTGTGTCGAACGCCTTCGTGTTGTCTATGAGTGCTATATACATGTTGAGATGAAATTCTTATGATTTCTCAATGACTTGATCGGTTGCTTAAAGATGATGTATTGCGTATGAAAGCCTGCTTGTTCTGGCAGTTGGTTCTCATCCATCACTCTGATAAGTCTATTTGTAAGGATCTTCATAAATATACAATAAATATACAAACAGGCTTATCAGTCTGTAGTTATTTAAATCTTCTCGATTTCCCTTTTTTTTTTTCTGGTTGAGAATTATCGTACTTGTTTGTCACTGCTGAGGTATCTCTTCTGTGCTAACAAGTTTATTGAAGAGCGTTGTTATGGTTGAAGTCGGCTCCTCTTTTCCCCATTTCAAACATTCATTAGTAATTCTAAAGTAAGAACAAATTAGAAACTAAAAACTTCACTTATCTTAGTAATGTTGTGAGTTATTTTTTCAACCACTGACTCAAGTTTCAAGTTGTTTCCAACTCATTCTCAAGCTAAGTGAAGTTTTTAGTTTCTAATTTGTTCTTACTTTAGAATTACTACTATTTATTTATGCCAATAAACTTACTGTTGGTGTTTTTAAACACACAAGCCGTGTGTGGGCAATGTTTGAGAAGTAGAACTGGAACTTACCAGGAAAAATACGAACTGGTTTGAGAATTCAATGTCATTCTGGCAGGTTGTCACAGTAGCTTAATGGTTAGAGCACCCACCTAGTAGGTGGAAGGTCTGTGGTTCAAATCCCAGCTGTGGCATTGAATTTTTAAGTTCCAGTTTTGCCTCTCAAGTATTACTACTGTTTAAACCTACAACAAAGGGTAGAGAATGTAACATATACAAATGTCATTGTTACAATATTCTTTATTTCTGATGTAATGTTACAATTTCATAAAATGAGGAATGTATTTCTTCTGGACATTAATTACAGCATAATAAGAAGACAAATCAACGCTTTCCATATTTCTGTAGAAAAACACTTTAATCTGAGGTCCATTAGTGTGCATGATTAATTCACCAAAGAGTTGAACTGGCGTGTGCGCAAGTGGCAGAGGAACTCCACAGAGTGAATCACAGTTGAGAGAGACTGTGTAGGGTCCACCAGGCTCCAGGATACTTGTGAGTCGGTCCTCTTCGTACAGTATACCAACAACTCTAACGTAGGTGTTGGTCCACTGCGCAAGTGTTCTAACTTTACTGATTTCCTCCACACTCATAGGCACATATACTCCTGCACCAGACATCTGCATTACCTACAAATAACAATATTACATAAGATTTGAAGCTTTCACGCCTATGATTATTAATTAAAGCTTCTCGGGTTACTAGCCATGTAATATTTATGAAATTGTTCGAGTTTTCAGTCACATTAAACTCCAAGGTCATCATCAGGAAATGAATAATTAATAAATAAACAGCCATCTCAAACTCATGGCCTTCTTCTAAGTATTCCTGTCTGAGCTGTGCTCAGTCGTAGGCCGTTGTCCCTGTTATCATTCATTTGTGGCATATTTGTTTAATACTTAACAGTTATTTGGTGTATGCATTACATTCGTCGTTATGATATACTTGTATTACATTTCATTATTGTTTTGTTCTTTTACTGCAGCATAAAACATTTCCCAACAATCAACTACTTCGGTGTTTCCTGTAAATACAGCATTTTTTCAGCTGTATAATTGGTATCTAATACTGCCCACTAACCCTGTTTATTTAATCCATTATTACTAAAAAGATATTACAAGTTTGGGTGAACATTTAATAGTTTGCCATTGACTATCCTATCCTCGGTTCATCTGCTATCTTGTTTGTTTATGATACTCGTTATCTATATAATAAGAACATTTTGTTGTTTAACAACGATGTCTATTGGCAGGATCACATCAGTGTCGCCGGTGTGCTGGAATTTCGTCCCGCAGAGGTTCTTTAACATGCCAGTAAATCTACTGACATGGAGCTGTCGGTTTTAAGCACACTTAAAAACCATCGGTCGGGCCGGACTTGAACTCACGACCTTGGGATTAGTAGGCCAGCGTCTTACCAACTGAGGCACCCAGACCGGCTCTCGTTATCTGACTCAAATGACATACCTGCCAACATGAAATAAACAAACACCCACGTTCTTACGGATATAACGACTAACTTAGAGCCCTACGCTGTAAAGCGAAGGCAATGGATGTGTTATAAGAAGAGGGGTAAAGCAATCGGCTTCAAGGGCGAAGCGATGATGAAGCGTCGCCCTTGATTCCGTATTGCAATTCACGCCCTTCCTTAGGTTGGCACTCACAGTATCGTCTGCATAGCGTGGTTTGTTGTTATCGTGCTATAAAAGAGAACTTCCTACAAGCACAGCGGGTGGATTACAGGATTCCGATGTGGTAATAACTGCCTATTCAACTCTTAAGGTAATATTATTGATATTATTCACTTTTATTACACTTGAATTTCACAAGTTCGACATGTTAACATAATAAAGTGTAACAATGAATTTTACGCACGAGTTTGTAAATGTTACATACTTTTTACATTTTATGGAACTCAGAAACCATAAAAGATACGCTAATTAAGTTCGGGGAGGTTATTACACATGGTTTATATCAAATAAACAATCTGAAACATTTGGTATTATACAAGTTTTCCCGGTTTTAAGCAAATTTTGTGGTCATTCTTTTGTTTATAGAGTCAAGCTTTGTAATAATGGTTTGGATATTTTTTTTCTTTAACAGCTGATCCCACCGTACAAAACAAATTATCACGATATAACCTAATTGGTGGCTAATGTTAGCACGAAGTAGAGAGAAGAAATCTAGGTTTCCATTCTTATAATATGCACACATTTATTTTGTAATTATAATTACTTGACATAAACTTTTTTTTGCTCTAGTTTACAACCTCAAAATTCACTGTTGATTTTATAAAAATGTAACAAAGTAACTGTGGCCTTGTTAACGTCCATTATTTTCTAAGTGCAACACGTGCTTATAGAGTGTTTAATACAGTAATAATTGTATTCTTGACACTTTTAAATACAAACCTGTAAATGCTCAAATCATTTGCCGCGCAGTGTTGATCATATGTTTGTCGATACAAGCGCCTCTCTTGGCAGCGTGTGAGTTCAGTAGCAGACGATGTCGTTACAGCAGACGACGTTTGCGCAGTAGTTGACAGTAGAGGCTGGAGAAAAAATGGTGTCCGTGAGTTACGTTGGGATTGTCAGAGTGGTGAACAGCTGTTTTGTTGTATAGTATTGCGAAATGCCCTCGTTTTGATGTCACTACGTGAGTTGATTGTGTGATTATGAACTCGCCCAAATTCGGCGATAAAGTGCAAAGAGCTCAGGGAAAACGATCGACCACCAAATCACAACCTTCGCCGTCACAAATCGAACACAGTGAAGGAGAAAGCGAACTATCACCGGTGAGTTAGTTTTTCTGCTTTCATAGAATCCTGTCCAGTATGTACTTAACCAAATATATTATTTTACAGTGATGACGTGAAAAAAATTTCGTTGTTGAAGCATACCTTTTAGAGGGTTTATTAAACCTGTCATAGCTGATGGTTATTTCTAAAACAACCCAAGTGTTTAACACCTTATTAGGCAAAGGCTACATAGTTCTTATGTTAGGAAGGCTAAAAAGCTGCCCTGCCTTGAAAATAAGTCCAGGATAAAAGGAACGCCAAGTCCTTCTGGTCACATGTCTAAATATTGGCCAAGGACATATAGTATGACTAGTTGGGTTTCCCCATACAGCAGTTTTGTTTTGGTATTAACTGCGGTGAATTGCGCAACTTTTTCAGATAGCATCTTCAACCAATAATAATAATAATAATAATACTGGTAATAATTGCCAGTTTACGTAAGTCTTTCTTTTTCCTGTTTCGTAAACTTTTTATTTCATGTTGCTGAGATGGATGTTGGCTATCCCGTTTGTCAATAATGCTACCAAACAGTTGCCGCTCCACACATTCTGCGTAATAATATAATACGTGTAATTAATGTTAACAATATAGCATAACACACGACACAAGGGATTTTGTGTGCGTAATCGGAAAAAATATTCTTAAAAATGAATGTAAGCAGATCTTGTTTTATAGTCGAGATTTTGTGAAGGAATATAATTATGAAAGTGCATTTTTGTACAATAATAGATGTATTTTAAAAAGCCTGAGTACGATCCAAGCTGACCTGTGGGAACAGCTGACTGTGTGTGTAGTGGGCGGAATATCGAACACGTCATGCGACAGCAGTCCAGCTACATTCACATGCCCTTCTAATGGTCATACCTGCTAACTCTTGCAAATCAAAATAAAATTAACTGATCCTTTTAAATGCGCGGACACATTTCATTAAATTTTTGAAAGGAAAAGATTACAAAATTGAAACAAATTTTACATATTATTGTGCAGGTGTAATGTCGAAAAAATGTAAATGGTGAACTGTTTTATATGTTTACTTTCTCTACTACATATAGTAAGTAGGGGAAGTATTGTATTTATCCCAACATTTCAATGTTCAAGATTTCACCGGAAATGTTTTGAGGCCCCCTCAATAAAAAAAGTTAGAAAGGTCCGTGTGTGTGTGAGCAGATTCTTCGCCCTAATCTACCCTTTACATGGAAAATGTGTAGATTTTCTCAAAAATTACTCTTGTCAATTTTGATAAAAATGTTAAGAGATATTTTATCACAAATGAAATGTATATTTTGAATTCTCTGGCTATAGCTCACGTAGTCCTGTTTACTCTGATAAACCGTAAGACACAATATCTGAAATGATCTTATTTGTGGAGTCAACCATTTCGGAGATATTCCTTGTCAGAATTTTGCAATACTTCTAGACGTTCTCAAATGAACGTTATTCGTTAGTTTATCCCTTGGTCGTGAAAAGATAACGGACTTTCAAAGCCTTCATATAGCGACCAGATTTAAAGCATTTGACGATCGCTCAAAGCCGACAGTATTGCCCTTGTACCTACAAGAAAATTAGTAATATAATAATTTGTGCAAGTGTTTATCTCAGCTAGCATGAAGAAGATACAGGCATAAGTTTGTAAGAGTAACAGAGTAGAGAAAGTAATGTGAGTGCAACACATAAGATTTTTTTAAAAGTATTGAACTCGACGAATCTGAGCATTTTTTAAAAATAAATATTAATTGAAGTTTAATTTACAGCAATACTTTGCTATGAAATATCCTGCATAATGGAAATAAACTCGTTTAGAGAATGAATAGTTCCGTTGCACATTTGGTGTTCCGTACAGGCGGATACAGGACACTGACGTGACGAAATGTTTAAAGTAGGTCGCTAAATGGTGGCTTTGAAATTGCATGACGTCACAGGAACGGCCACTTTATCCAAACCGACAACAAATATCTTGGAAATGCTTAATCCAAAATAAGAGAAGAAAGTAAAATAAAGATGTAAGATGATATTTTCGTGCAGCAAGGTTATGTATGTGGAAAGTTGGCGAGAATGAAGATTTACCTGCGTGTTAGTTAATATCATTGGAACTAGAATAAAATATTCATAAGCGTCACGCTCTGAGCTTAGCATGGAAAAAAGTGTTCTCAAAAGTGGGTGTAAATCCCGCAGCGTAGCAGCCCCATGCTGGGCCAACAACGGGCGTCAAGAGTTGGGTGCAGTACTGGAAAGTGGGGCGTGCTGCAGTCTCCACAACTTGCAGTACTATTTTTACTTTCTCTACTGGCAAGTAGGGGAAGTATTGTATTCTACCCAATAATTCGATGTCGAGATTTCACCGGAAATATATGTTTTGAGACCCCTTGAATCAAAAAAAAAAAAAAAAAAAAAAAAAAAGGAATTTTAGAAAAAGGTCCGTGTGTGTGTGGACAGCATAACTCAAAAACGAAGTCGGTTAAAAACCAAAGTTGGTATTTAAGTTTAATGTCTTTCAAGGATGCGACACGAAGATTTTGAAGAAAATAGCCCCACCCTAAACTACCCTTTACATGGAAAATTTTTCGAACATTTTGATTTTCTTGAAAATGGCTCAAACGATTTTGATTAAAATGTCATATGTTTGAGATATTTGTATGGCAAATGAAATGTATATCTTGAATTTTCTGGCTATAGCCCCTGTAGTCGTATTTACTCTGGACGACTTTTGCATAACTGGTAAACCGTTACAGATAGACCAAATCATACTATACAAAAAATGTAGATCTCACTAAAATACACAATTTATGTCTAAATAAATTTTCTTGTAGGGTGAATCATTTCGGAGATATTCCTTGTTATGTGTGTGAGTTTCGGAAAAGTTCCAACTTTCGTGAAATGGAACATCGTTGTTCATTTTTTTATATGTTAAGCGTGCAGAGAGAACTGAATCTCAAAGCTTTAAAAGATTTGACTATCGCACAAAGCCTACTGTATTCCCATATTCCCCTTGTACCTACAAGGATATAAGCAATAAGATAATTTGTACAAATGTTTATCTCAACTAACACGAAGAAGATATAGGAATAAGAGTTTGTAAGAATGGTGAGTATAAGAGTAGAGAAAGTCATGTGAGTGCAGCACGAAGTTCAAGAGGCTGAGTGCACCCCGGAACAGGTCTCCTCGCAGGACCAGCAACCGAACCCAGGATTCCCACGTGGTATATGAGATGCATATATTGAAGTTTGTGTGCATATTCTCTGTTTATTGTGAAGGACTCACTCGTAGAACTGGAAATATTAGCAAGTTACGTATAGATGTAGGGTTGACGTTTGCAGTGGCGGTTGGTTAGGTATATGTGCGAAAGTAGCAAGTAACATTATACGATAAACATGTGAAGTAACCCCTCTCCCCACTTGGTAAGGCTGGTCCTGGGTTCGATGGGTGGGAATATTGAGTGTGGAAGTGTCGTGTCAACTTGTTTCTTTACCTGGTTACCCTCTCCTTATGTAGCACAGTGCAGAGTGAGCAAGAGGGTGGAATGAACGATTACGACATAAGGGTCCCTGGGATCGAACCTCGGCTGCTTCGGCAGTAGCTGAACGTTGTAACGACGCCGCCCATGAAAGTATGAACTTAAACATAAAAAAATAAAGCAAGAGAAATACAGTGTTGAAAATCACCGTTAACTGAATGAGCATCAAATATGTTAAAGGCGGAGTATAATACGTATAAGCATGAATTGTTGCAGTTGGCGTTCGGTGGCCGAGGCGCGGTGACGTCACAGTAAGTCGCGACCCGACCCGAGCCGACCCGACCCTCGGCTGTGGAAGAACGTGTGCTTATTTGTGAAGTTTACTTCAAGAACTACCGTACTTGCGGTCCTACATAAATTTGAACCTTCGAGTTCGGTGCTGGACAAGAAACATTCGAGGAAGAGATCAGTTTTGGAGCGTTCGCCTCGAAAATCCCTGAAAGCACTAATGCAGCAAACTGATGTATCTCGATCTTCTGCGAGAAATGCTACAGGTCTGGTGAAACTGAAGTCCTATCATGACACACGAGTGCAAGCGTTAAACCCAAATGATCCCGCTAAACGTGCGAATTATTGTAACTTATTTTTCCAATCCATATACTGACCCAGAGCTTTTGTTTTTCACTGATGAATCTTGGTTTCATGTAACTGGACGTGTGAATACTCGCGACAGTCGCTACTGAGCCTCGAAAAGCCTGTACTACTGGATGAAACGCCTCGTTATGATCAGTACAAGTGCTACAAGAATATATTCTTTGACGAGACAATAAATGCTGAGCTCAGAGTCTAAATCTGTGGCCATTTTTCAATCGTTTGACAGAAGAAGAGATATCGTATGGTTACTTCTGCAACAGTACATTCGGCTGCGGTATCATTAAATGCAGTAACAGAGCTGTTTGATGAATAATTAGTGTTGATTTGTGGCACTCTCCTTCTCCTGACCTAACGAGTTGTGATTTTTATTTTGCGATTCTTTAAAAGTCAAAGTTAATGGTTTTAATCCTCACACACTTCGAGAATTTAAGAGAAAGCATTGTGCAAGAAATCACAAGAATTGCTGCCCTTAAACAGGAAGTTTGGCAACTACTCTGTAGTAGCGGTGCTGCGAGTGTATTTAAGCATTCTTAGTGATTGGACGGTAACGAGAAACGAACAGTGATGGTACCTATACGATATTTGCACTACACGATTGCGATTCCCTATATCGGAACACAGCAACATTCACTTCGTGTTATAGACGTTAATGGTTGATGCTATGTAGAGGTATTTGAGGAATTTCTGAGTGTTTATCAACTTATATATACAAATGAAACACCCTATATCCATCCATCCATGTATGCTTGTTTTGTATAGACTCCTAAACTAGTGAACCGATCTCCTACAAATTCAGCGTAAATATGTATTTTTTCGTATAGATTTCTATGCCTATCCATTTTACTATACAACGTATTACATTCACACGGTTTTCTCTTCTCGTTTTCCTTTTACCTAATATGTTCACACACTCTTCCTTCCCTACTCGCCCTTCAACATACAATTTTGTGTGACTGAAATAGAAATGCTACACATTATATTCACATGGTTTTCTATACTCACTTTTCTTTTAGATAACACATGTACGTGTCTTTCTCTATTCCCTCTTATACAAACAATTCATGCAATTTTCTATGTTTGAAATAGAAATGCAACGTATTACATTCACACGACTTTCTCTACTAGCTTTTTTTCCTGCAGTGTGTGTGTGTGTGTGTGATTGTAATGCAGTGTGTTTGCATAGTGTCTTCCCAGTGTTTTTATTTATTTTGTTTACTGTTTAATGATACATTTGGATTTTAACCTAAAAACAGAAACGTGTGTTGGGACGTTACGTCACTCTCGCGTGGGAACATGAGACATTTACCTACAGAACCGTGAAACAAAGCAAACACGACGATTTGATTTTCAAATATAAATGAGCGAGTTGTGAATCATGTGTCACGTGTGTGTCTGTGTTACCAAGTTTGGTACCTTCACTTCCGGCAGGCACTCACTTCAACTGTCTTATCAGCCACACTGCTCACGTACCTACCAACTCTTGATTGTTGCTGCACAGGGTTGCCAACTGTAACTCACACATTGTTGATGATCCGTCATTCTGCATCGTGTTAATGGCACAGCTGGTGATTCTTGTGTAGCTATTATCAATAGGTCATTGTTTAGTCAGTGACGCAAGCTGCTTCTACGTTTCCATAGACAATTCACATAGATTTCAGTTCTCACTCCAGATTGAATGCTGCATGGAAACACGGATCATATTGAGAATGGATTGGACTCAAATCTATCTCATTCCGGATTGAATTGAACCTTGAAACGCCGATCGTATTGAGAATGGGATTGGACTCGAATCGATCTCATTCCGGATTGAATTGAACATGGAAACCCGGATCGTATTGAGAATGGGATTGGACTCAAATCGATCTCATTCCGGATTGAGTTGAACATGGAAACACGGATCGTATTGAGAATGGATTGGACTCAAATCTATCTCATTCCGGATTGAATTGAACCTTGAAACGCCGATCGTATTGAGAATGGGATTGGACTCAAATGGATCTCATTCCGGATTGAATTGAGCATGGAAACCCGGATCGTATTGAGAATGGGATTGGACTCAAATCGATCTCATTCCGGATTGAGTTGAACATGGAAACACGGATCGTATTGAGAATGGATTGGACTCAAATCTATCTCATTCCGGATTGAATTGAACCTTGAAACGCCGATCGTATTGAGAATGGGATTGGACTCATGGATCTCATTCCGGATTGAATTGAGCATGGAAACCCGGATCGTATTGAGAATGGGATTGGACTCAAATCGATCTCATTCCGGATTGAATTGAACATGGAAACCCGGATCGTATTGAGAATGGGATTGGACTCAGATCGATCTCATTCCGGATTGAATTGAACCTTGAAACGCGGATCGTATTGAGAATGGGATTGGACTCAAATCGATCTCATTCCGGATTGAATTGAACCTTGAAACGCGGATCGTATTGAGAATGGGATTGGACTCAAATCGATCTCATTCCGGATTGAATTGAACCTTGAAACGCGGATTGTATTGAGAATGAGATTGGACTCAAATCGATCTCATTCCGGATTGAATTGAACCTTGAAACGCGGATCATATTGAGAATGGGATTGGACTCAAATCGATCTCATTCCGGATTGAACTGAACCTTGAAACGCGGATTGTATTGAGAATGGGATTGGACTCAAATCGATCTCATTCCGGATTGAATTGAACCTTGAAACGCGGATCGTATTGAGAATGGGATAGAACTGAAATCGATTTGAGTTGCCCATGGGTACGTAGTGATGAAGTTGTGCATGGCCACAGTTATGTTGAAATCTTTACGCTCATATCCAAAATGTGCTGCATTACTACCTGCTAGACTAAGTTGCTTATGTTGACCGACACTAACAACAACAAATATTTCACGTAAATTGAAAGAGTGAGTGAGTATATAAGACACAAGAACATGACTGACCTCGAGCGAGTCGGTCGCTTACTTACGTAACCAACTACACACTTCACATTACACTGCACTTTTTAACCTACCTATGCATTCATTATTGAATTTTAGAAAAAAGCACAATGTTAAATGCTTCATGGACAGAAAGTAACACTCCTTCTCTTTACTTCATGTCTTGTATAAATCGTAGCACTCAAACTGCAACAACCATACACCTGTGGCACTAATTACCAATTGTTACGCATTTCAGTACTAAAATTACGTAAAACGCTGTACATTTTGACAATAGAGTAGACATACACACTTACATAAGTGATAGTGAAATGCTTCAAGAACTGGTCACTGTGTGATTTCTTTTAATGTTCCACTTACTGTGTGCCCAAGACAAGAAGGCAAGTCTTAGGAATGTGTAGCGTAATCATTTTGTGCTTCCCGCACGGTGTTTATGCCTAGTTTCCGAGTATGACAAGGATGCTAGGCTCGTTTAAAATACACACCGATAGCTAGAAATATGCACTCTCATACACTCATTTCCTGGTAAACAGATCTGCTACCGGAGTAGATACACAGTTCAAGCCCCCTCTAGCCTTCTTGTCGTGGGCATACAGTACATATTTAAGGTTATATTGGTCGCTTGTTATCTTTAAAACAATTGCTCAACAGTATTGCTGTTCATTGTAGGTAATGCAAATATGGCCACCTTAATTTACATTTTATTTTGGTCCTTTTCTCAACTTTTCTTCATTCTGAATAACTTTTGTGTAACAGAGATAGACCAAATCTCAATATACAAGAAATCTAATGTGTTGCACTCACATGACTTTCTCTACTCACTCTTGTACTAACCATTCTTCATGTGGTTCTTCATGTTAGTTGTCATGTTTGTACAAATTATCTTATTGCTTATTTCCTTGTAGGTACAAGGGTAATATGGGAATACAGTTGGCTTTGAGCGATAGTCAAATCTTTTAAAGCAGGGAACGTCAGTTCACTCAGCTCACATGCTCCCACCAAAGGCCAGTTAAGCGTGTGACGTCACAGCGGGGAAGAAGAAATGGCGTGCGGGACATCGTAATTTTAATGCTGGCTGTTTCATGCCATAGTGTGTGTGTGTGTGTGTGTGTGTGTGTGTGTGTGTGTGTGTGTGTGTGTGTGCGTGCGTGCGTGTGTGTGAGAGAGAGAACAGTCATGTTATAACGCACGCCAATGAGCTAAAGGAGAGCTATACAGAACGATTAGGTGGACATGTTGCGACATTTGCCGTTTCGCTTTTCTTTAACTAGTTTGTCAATGTTAGGGTGTAATGTACGGCACATTTGTAACCGAAGACTATTTGTTACATTGTGATCTGACAATATGCTTCGCGATTTTGACTTAGAAAGATTCATAACAGAAAAGAATTGTTCGCACACATACGTAGAACCAAACATACATAACATCCGTGCAACAAGGGCATATAACCTCAGAAATCTGGTTTGAGGAACATTCTTATAAAAATCAGCCACGTCTTCCTTGTGTTTATAGTTGTCCTTGAGCAAATCGTCGCACTGTAAATTTATCAATTCAATTTGCTACCTGCTAGAAACATTGTTAACATCCAATGAATACGGGGTCGGGCGCAAAGATCTGAAACGTAGTTGACAATGTTTCTACATCTTGAAGCCTGGTCTCAAACTGGTGTGACACACGGGGAACTGAACACAAACACAAAACCACTACACAACGTCAACAAAAACAAAAAATAAAAACAAAATTCGAATGTTGTAAACATGCCCAAATAACATTTTTCATATTCATTCACTTATGGGCAAGTAGCGCCGCTGATCTAGGCAGCATACGTCACACGGCCCTAGGTTGTCTTCCCCTGTTTTAAAGCTTTCAGATTCCGTTCTCTTTGCACGGCTAAGATATAAAAAACGAATAACGATGTTCCATTTGCGAAAGTTTGTTTTCCGAAACTGACACAAATATCAACGAATGTGTCCGAAATGGTTAACTCTACAAACAATTTATTTGGACATAAATTGTATGTTTTAGCGAGATCTATATTTTTATACTAAGATTTGGTCTATCTCTAACGGTTTACCAGTTATACAAAAGTCATCCAAAGTGAACAGCTCTACATAAGTTATAACCAAAAAATTCAAAATATACTTTTCATTTGTCATACAGACATCTTCAAAATATGGCATTTTAGTCAAAATCGTTGAAGTTATTTTTGAGAAAGTGCTACCTAACTCAGTAACATTATAGGAGCTGAAATCCATTCAGCACTTCCTGTGATTCTCTTTTGTTTACATAGCGGCTAGCTTCTGTCATTTACTAGTCGATATATAGTCTATTATCATGAAAGTTTATTTTTCTATCAACTTTATTTTAATGGAGATGGTGCAGCTTATGTCACAAGAGCTACTTTGAATAAATTGTGTTTTAAAGAGATCTACATTTTTTATGTGTTGTGTTAGGTGCAGTTATACGCGCTTGTACAAAATTCTTTCCTAAGGGAAAGGAGTTCACATGACATTCCCAGAATATTGAAGATATACATTTCATTTGTCATCCAATTATCTTAAACATGTGATATTTTGATAAAAATCGCTTGGAACCATTTTTGAGAAAATCCAAAATTGCTAAAACGTTCTATGTAGGTACTGGATAGTTTGGTATGGAGGGAATTTTCGAGATTTTTCTCGAAATTGTTCGTTGAAATGAAGTGCTCTATTTAGTAGGTATTTGGACTGTGTTGTATCACACTAATAAACGATAGCTACAGAAGGGAAAGTGATGCGAATATGATGCCCACATACATATTTTGATGTTACACATATACATACGTATTTCTCATGGAGTCGACTGACGGAGGGAGAAAGTCCGGCGGCTGGTGCGTGTGAACTGGGTAAGCAGAACACACGCCTTGCCATGCGATATACCTACCTACCAGCTCCTCACATTCCGTGTTGTCAAGTGAATCATGAATCTGCTCCGTAGAGTGGTAAGTGACATTTTCTATCTATCCTCGCTAAACACAATCTTTCCATGTGGAATTGTAATAGATTCGAGTCCAATCCCATTCTCAATACGATCCGCGTTTCCATGTTGAATTCAATCCGGAATAAGATCGATTTGGATACGCAAGGCTTAAGAATAAATAATCAAATTCAAGCTAATATGTTGGTCACTTGGTTTATGTTGGCGAAGCTTCAAAAAATGTGTTTTGTGTATTTTATTAGTGAATGTATTTTAGAAGAGTATATTGCAAGATTATAGAAACAATAAAAGTGGCTTATAGCGGCGATGCTTTCTCGAATTGCCACAAACAAGTCGGCTGCCGGTTGATTGTTAATCACGTGACCTTGAGCACCTCGCTACGCGCCGCACCAGTTGGATGGGGCAGCCCGGCGTCATGATAATACCAAATGGTTGAATTACCTAAATAATGGTTTAGCTTTGGTAACGAATTTGTTTGTATAGCTTTGAGAATGAGGTAGAGACAACTTGAAACCCTGGGTAAGTTTGTGCAAAGAGATCGTGCAACATTCCTAAGATAAGTGAAGTTTTTAGCTTCTAATTTGTTTCTTACTTCAGAATCTTGTTGCTTCACTGTTAATAGCTTCAATTTTCCTTATTTGATTTGTATGGCTGTTTGAGGCAAACTACTCCAGCATTAGTGTTACTTTCTCAAGTACATGCAGGAAGCATTGCATTCCATCTGATGTGCTGCACTAGTAACTGTTCTTACACACACTTGTTCTTTTATCTTCTTCATGATAATACCAACTGTAGTTGTTAACCAACTGTTCGTTTTTGAGTAATGCGTCCACATGTGCGCACACACATACACACAGACTTTTTCTAAAAATGCTCCTTTTTTTATTCATGGGGCCTCAAAATGTGTATTTTCGGTGAAATCTTGACATCAAAATTTTGGGTCAAATGTCATACTTGCACAACTTACTATATGTAGTAGAGAAAGTAGAAAGAAGATATTTTCAATTGATTAGTGTAAATGAAATATGGTGGTGTTTCTGTTGAACAGAATCAAATTCTGGAGCGAGTAAAGCCAGACAGGGTGACGGTGAGCAAGCCAGAGGAAGACAGAAGACGTCGCACTATCATCGTAGAGAAGAAAAATGGATCCTTTGGATTCACCTTACAAGTAAGTGTAATCACACTTGTGTATCTGTAGATAATAATCTTTGAAACTGATTTTCTAACTCTTTCACTATTTCAGTTCCTAAAACAGTAAAACATATTCACAAGGGTCACTCAAACAGCTTTTAGCAGCAAGTAACAAGAATATAGAGTAGAATCTCTGACGTGGACTGAGAGGCTGGGCTGTCAAGTTAATGAAAAGTCGAGTTTTGTGCAATAAGCAATGTTATAATACTGAAAATTACATAAATGTACAATATAGGAAACACAACTCCAAAAAGTTAATAAGACTGTTCATCTCCAATGGATTCCAGCACACTGTGGAGTCATGGGGAACGAAGCTGCAGACTCACTTGCAAAGAAAGGCACAACAATAAAACAAAAGTCTAAATTCAATTTCTCATATTCCTCAATAAAACGCTTGATCATTAAAAAATTTTCTCATTCATACCTACAAGAAATAGAAACAAGTGCCAAAGATAAAAAATGGATTACACTACTTTCCAATCCAGATATAATCCCCCAGAGACCAAGGAAAACAGCGGTTGCAGCCTTCCGACTGTTGACAAATCACGATTGCTTAGCAAGTCATCTCTACAGAATAGGTATCTCAGCCTCACCGATATGTGTCCTGTGTAACGATCCAGCAGAAATGAATGAAGACCACTTGAAGACATGTGAAGCATTAAGATCAGAACAAACTACAGTTCAAAAGTATTGGAAAGCACGAATGCTAATGGCTTCATTGCCAGATGCAAGGCACTAGAAAACAACAACAACAATATAGGAAACAGAAATATACGACACATTAATATGTTCCAGTTTCTCTGGTCTCTTTAATACATGCAATTTAATTTCCATTTTCCCTGGCACAAACACAATTACTGTAGATTAAATCTCAAATCTATTAAACTGGAAATATGTACATACAGCTTGACCTGACCCTGCTTAGCACAGTAGTTGGACTAGTCCACTATGTTCTGGTAGGGGTTTTGGGTTGGTAGTAGTGTGTGCACAAGAATACTGTCCCCCGCCCTAGGCTACCTTCTTCTCCTGCAGGGTCACGTCTAAACAATCAAGCTGTAACTGAAGTGTTTGGAAGGTAGAATGGAATGAAAAATTCAATGCTGTAGCCTAGATTTGAACCACAGACCTTCCACTTCCTGCACGGCTGTTGTAAGCACTGAGCTACTGTGGCAATTCGCCAACTATCTCTACACACAGCTTGTGTTTAAAAAACTAGCAGTAAGTTGGTTGGCAAAACATAATTGTAACAAAGTTTAGCTTACAATGTATGTGTTGGGTAAGTAATAAACCTTTAGGCCATGGTAGCTCAGTGGTTAGAGCAGCCGTGCGTGAAGTAGAAGACCCATGGTTCAAAGCCCAGCTGTGACATTGAATTTTTCAGTTCCGAGTGTACCTCTCAAATTACTAAACTAATGTTTATATCCACTTCATGCCATTGTATATAGTTTCTATTAGTGATGAAACCTATAAACATATGAGATGTCTTACGGTAAATAAATATGATTCTTAATCATTATTACTGACACGATTTTGATTTATTGAGAATGTTGTGAAGGTCAGCAGTTTTGTTTCTGTGACAGAAATAAGGTAGGTTGTATGCGTACGCTAATTAAAACTTAGGTACCTACATACTATACTGTTTATACCACATAGTGGATTATAAAAATTATTACAGCTGAGTTTAAGAATAAAAAATAAGAATATTAAAATAAAATAGTTGTTGAGTTATAAGGATTGAACTGTAATTATTTTCATATGAAACAAGCATATTTTAAATGTATAATCATGCTTTACTATACAACAATGTGGCAGGAGTATTTCTAAGAATGTAGTTAAAAATATGATTACATAGATACGCAAACACATTGTATTGTATGGTAATTTACTCCAGCATTGTCAACGTACAGCAGATTAACAAGAGTTTACAATTAATTAACAAATTTTACCATAAATTATTTAAAAAGATCATTAATATTATATACAGAATTACTCAGTAAGTACACATTGCTTAAATTTGACAGCATAAGCTGTCCTATGTTCCATGATTTATTATGAGTTCAGAGAGGGGCAGTATCATCAATCTTTGATGGGCACTCAGCACCATCCAGTCACTATAGCAAATGCCAACTGTGTAAGGAGTCCTGGGTTCGATTCCCGCCTAGGAAGCAGAATATTTCTCTGGCAGGGATTATTCCGTGTCCTTCCTTCAGTCTGGAAGTATGAATATGTATGCGTGTGTGTGACAAAGAGGGAAAAACGTACTGTAAAACAAGGTAGCACCGTTGCAATATGTTCCAAAGGAGACTGCCAAGTTACAGACAGGACATAAATGAAATAATTGCACACTACTTATTAATGCAAGTGCTCCTCATATTATAAAACATATACACATATAATATGTATTTCTATATATATATTTTTATATGTAACTTTCTAATATGCTATTGTGATGAAGCAATAAATTACTATATAATTTCCACAATAGATAAATAAATGAAAGACACTGGTAATGTATGAATTGGATGGTCCTTAGTGGTCTAGTGAGTCAGAGTGTATCAGGTTCCTTCAGGTGCGTCCCACTTCACACAACGTGTCACATCACTCCCCCATTCTCATCATGCATTGTGCATATTATGTAGAGAAAACAATGTGAATGTAATACCTTGCATTTCTATTGCAAATATATAGAAAATATATTTGTTAAATGTTTGTAGAACCGGTGGTAGAGAAATACATGTGAATGTATTACATAAAGGGAAAGCAAGTAGAGAAAACCATGTGAATGCAATACATTATATTTTTATTTTGATCTATTAAAAAATATTAATTCTATGTTGAAAGAATACACATGAACTACTGTAAGTTTGTCCCCACTCTACCACTTGATATACATGGTGTGCATTCTCCGTTCTATCACTTCGTATTCCCCACACAAGGTGAAGTGGTTATAACTACGTCACTCCTGTTACTGCAATAAGGTAGGTGTGCTGGGAGATCCTGTCACACAAGGTGAAGTGGTGATAACTACGTCACTCCTGTTACTGCAGTAAGGTAGGTGTGCTGGGAGATCCTGACACACAAGGTGAAGTGGTGATAACTGTGTCACTCCTGTTACTGCAGTAAGGTAGGTGTGCTGGGAGATCCTGCCACACAAGGTGAAGTGGTGATAACTGTGTCACTCCTGTTACTGCAGTAAGGTAGGTGTGCTGGGAGATCCTGTCACACAAGGTGAAGTGGTTATAACTACGTCACTCCTGTTACTGCAGTAAGGTAGGTGTGCTGGGAGATCCTGCCACACAAGGTGAAGTGGTGATAACTGTGTCACTCCTGTTACTGCAGTAAGGTAGGTGTGCTGGGAGATCCTGCCACACAAGGTGAAGTGGTGATAACTGTGTCACTCCTGTTACTGCAGTAAGGTAGGTGTGCTGGGAGATCCTGTCACACAAGATGAAGTGGTGATAACTGTGTCACTCCTGTTACTGCAGTAAGGTAGGTGTGCTGGGAGATCCTGTCACACAAGATGAAGTGGTGATAACTGTGTCACTCCTGTTACTGCAGTAAGGTAGGTGTGCTGGGAGATCCTGCCACACAAGGTGAAGTGGTGATAGCTGTGTCACTCCTGTTACTGCAGTAAGGTAGGTGTGCTGGGAGATCCTGTCACACAAGGTGAAGTGGTGATAACTACGTCACTCCTGTTACTGCAGTAAGGTAGGTGTGCTGGGAGATCCTGTCACACAAGATGAAGTGGTGATAACTGTGTCACTCCTGTTACTGCAGTAAGGTAGGTGTGCTGGGAGATCCTGCCACACAAGGTGAAGTGGTGATAACTGTGTCACTCCTGTTACTGCAGTAAGGTAGGTGTGCTGGGAGATCCTGTCACACAAGATGAAGTGGTGATAACTGTGTCACTCCTGTTACTGCAGTAAGGTAGGTGTGCTGGGAGATCCTGTCACACAAGGTGAAGTGGTGATAACTGTGTCACTCCTGTTACTGCAGTAAGGTAGGTGTGCTGGGAGATCCTGTCACACAAGATGAAGTGGTGATAACTGTGTCACTCCTGTTACTGCAGTAAGGTAGGTGTGCTGGGAGATCCTGCCACACAAGGTGAAGCGGTGATAACTGTGTCACTCCTGTTACTGCAGTAAGGTAGGTGTGCTGGGAGATCCTGTCACACAAGATGAAGTGGTGATAACTGTGTCACTCCTGTTACTGCAGTAAGGTAGGTGTGCTGGGAGATCCTGCCACACAAGGTGAAGTGGTTATAACTGTGTCACTCCTGTTACTGCAGTAAGGTAGGTGTGCTGGGAGATCCTGCCACACAAGGTGAAGTGGTGATAACTGTGTCACTCCTGTTACTGCAGTAAGGTAGGTGTGCTGGGAGATCCTGTCACACAAGATGCAGTGGTGATAACTGTGTCACTCCTGTTATTGCAGTAAGGTAGGTGTGCTGGGAGATCCTGCCACACAAGGTGAAGTGGTGATAACTGTGTCACTCCTGTTACTGCAGTAAGGTAGGTGTGCTGGGAGATCCTGCCACACAAGGTGAAGTGGTTATAACTGTGTCACTCCTGTTACTGCAGTAAGGTAGGTGTGCTGGGAGATCCTGCCACACAAGGTGAAGTGGTGATAACTGTGTCACTCCTGTTACTGCAGTAAGGTAGGTGTGCTGGGAGATCCTGTCACACAAGATGAAGTGGTGATAACTGTGTCACTCCTGTTACTGCAGTAAGGTAGGTGTGCTGGGAGATCCTGCCACACAAGGTGAAGTGGTGATAACTGTGTCACTCCTGTTACTGCAGTAAGGTAGGTGTGCTGGGAGATCCTGCCACACAAGGTGAAGTGGTGATAACTACGTCACTCCTGTTACTGCAGTAAGGTAGGTGTGCTGGGAGATCCTGTCACACAAGGTGAAGTGGTTATAACTGTGTCACTCCTGTTACTGCAGTAAGGTAGGTGTGCTGGGAGATCCTGCCACACAAGGTGAAGTGGTGATAACTGTGTCACTCCTGTTACTGCAGTAAGGTAGGTGTGCTGGGAGATCCTGCCACACAAGGTGAAGTGGTTATAACTACGTCACTCCTGTTACTGCAGTAAGGTAGGTGTGCTGGGAGATCCTGTCACACAAGGTGAAGTGGTTATAACTGTGTCACTCCTGTTACTGCAGTAAGGTAGGTGTGCTGGGAGATCCTGCCACACAAGGTGAAGTGGTGATAACTGTGTCACTCCTGTTACTGCAGTAAGGTAGGTGTGCTGGGAGATCCTGCCACACAAGGTGAAGTGGTGATAACTGTGTCACTCCTGTTACTGCAGTAAGGTAGGTGTGCTGGGAGATCCTGCCACACAAGGTGAAGTGGTGATAACTGTGTCACTCCTGTTACTGCAGTAAGGTAGGTGTGCTGGGAGATCCTGTCACACAAGATGAAGTGGTGATAACTGTGTCACTCCTGTTACTGCAGTAAGGTAGGTGTGCTGGGAGATCCTGCCACACAAGGTGAAGTGGTGATAACTGTGTCACTCCTGTTACTGCAGTAAGGTAGGTGTGCTGGGAGATCCTGTCACACAAGATGAAGTGGTGATAACTACGTCTCTCCTGTTACTGCAGTAAGGTAGGTGTGCTGGGAGATCCTGCCACACAAGGTGAAGTGGTGATAACTGTGTCACTCCTGTTACTGCAGTAAGGTAGGTGTGCTGGGAGATCCTGTCACACAAGGTGAAGTGGTTATAACTACGTCACTCCTGTTACTGCAATAAGGTAGGTGTGCTGGGAGATCCTGTCACACAAGGTGAAGTGGTGATAACTGTGTCACTCCTGTTACTGCAGTAAGGTAGGTGTGCTGGGAGATCCTGTCACACAAGGTGAAGTGGTTATAACTACGTCACTCCTGTTACTGCAGTAAGGTAGGTGTGCTGGGAGATCCTGTCACACAAGGTGAAGTGGTGATAACTGTGTCACTCCTGTTACTGCAGTAAGGTAGGTGTGCTGGGAGATCCTGTCACACAAGGTGAAGTGGTGATAACTGTGTCACTCCTGTTACTGCAGTAAGGTAGGTGTGCTGGGAGATCCTGCCACACAAGGTGAAGTGGTGATAACTGTGTCACTCCTGTTACTGCAGTAAGGTAGGTGTGCTGGGAGATCCTGTCACACAAGGTGAAGTGGTTATAACTACGTCACTCCTGTTACTGCAGTAAGGTAGGTGTGCTGGGAGATCCTGCCACACAAGGTGAAGTGGTGAAGTGGTGATGACAATTGTTGATGTATACGACGTGGATGGTTTACTGGAAGTTGTGTGCATCAGGATATTGCAATATTGTGGTGTTTTGGTTGTGTTTGTGGTATAAACTAGTATTCCATTTAAATCTTTATAGTGTTAGATGCTTGTGTTAGTGTTGGTGTTATAGGGGATGGACCCATTGGCGTTATTTAGTCTAATTTGTATTCGTGTTTTCAAAAGAATTGAGATTATAAAGCCTTAAGGAGGCCGTGCTTAGGTTAAGGACATACATATAGCCGGCTGTGATAAAACCGGAAGTGACGGTAAATGATGAGGGTTAGTGACGGTGAATTAAATATTGCTTTGGAAACACTAGTTAGTGTTACTGAACTGAGTAAGAACCTTAAAGGTGAATTGAAAGGAAAAATTCTTCTTTCTGTGAGCACAATAAGGAGTGCATTTGCTCAACTGAAAAATGATGTCATTGATACGAAGGCGGAGAATGATAATTTAACGAAGGAGGTAAGGAGACTTAAGGAAGAACTAGAGCATAGCAGGCCACGATCAAGTGGGGAAAAGAGGGTGCCAACTTTTGACGAGAACTTGTGTGGAACAGCAAGGTCTCAAACATCAGCAACATCTATGGTTGAAAGCAGTAAGCCTTATGCTAATGTTGTGAAAAATGTCCGAATTGAGAAACGATTTAAGGTTTTGGTTAAACCCAAAAGTACAAGTAACCTGTCCGGGGAAGAAACAAAGAGCTTAATTAAATCAAGTGTGAACCCTACAAATATGAAAATTGGAATTGTAGCTATGAAAGCTTTGAGAGATGGAAGGGTCTTTATTGAAACGGAAAGTAAAGAGGAGGCAGAAAAGCTGCATTATGAGATCAATGAAAAGTGTAGCCAACGTTTAGAAACTTCTATCCCTAAACCTTGGAATCCAAACTTAGTAATATACAATATCCCGGATAATGTAACAGTTGAGAATGCCGAGGAGGTAATTATGGCACAAAACCCTCAATTGAACCTAAATACAGGAGACATAAAGTCAAAATTTGTTTTTACTTCTAAGAAGAAATGCAGAAACTTAGTCATCGAAGTGAATTCCCTGAACAGGAAGCGTCTCTTACAGAGTAGAATAAAAATTGGATGGCTCATTTGCTACGCCAAGGACTACGTGAGAATTAATCGGTGCTATAAATGCTGCCGATTTAATCACAAGGCAAGCGATTGTAGAGCAGCTGCAGAAACATGTCCTAAATGTGCAGGGGCACACAAAATATCGGAATGTACAGTAACTGCTCAAAGTGACATGAAATGCCCAAACTGCAGAAACTGGAACAAATACAATGAGCGTGACCACAGAAATGAGAACCATTCTGCCATGGATAGGACTTGTCCAACTTTAATTGCTGCCATTGAGAAACGCAAGCAGAACATCAATTATTGATATGGCTGTTAATTACAAGAAATTTATAAATAGAAGTGTCTCACTAAACAGCGCACAAGTCAACTTACAGCACTCCAAGGCAGCAACTAACATTATGTGTCAACTTATAATCGAAAAATCATTAGATATTTTCTTTATTCAAGAACCATACCTCTACCAGAACAAGATAGTTGGAATATCAAAACATTATAGATTATATTCTTCCGGAAGCGGTAGAAAGCGAGCTGCAATTGTTATAAACAACAAGCAAATTGAGGCTCTCCAAATAAATCAACTGTCTCATGAAGATACAATAGTAATTGAATTTACATTTGGCGAACTGAAGTTTATAGCCGCCAGCATATACCTAGACATTACAAATGACATAAACAGAGATCTTTTACAAATCCAGGAAATAATTCTTTTCGCCAAGGGTAAGGGATTGCTGCTAGCCATGGATAGCAATGCAAGATCAAAATTATGGAATGATAAAGTAACAAATAATAGAGGAAAAGCAATTGAAGAATTCGTTATATTAAACAATCTCTATATAATGAATAACAATGTTACAAATACTACATTTGAGTCAAACACAGGAGCTAGCAATATTGATTTAACCATCAGTAATGACAATTTTCTGAAAAGACTCAATAATTGGACTTGTAGTAATGAAGAAACCTGCTCAGATCACAGCTTAATAACTTATGAAATAGGGCAATGCAAGAGTAAATTAGAATTCAGTTACCAGGGCATCAAATACATAGTCACAAAGAAAGGCTTAGAAAACTTTCAAAAACATTTCAAACAAGTTTTGAAAGAATATTTTGAATTAGAAGATGCTGACTTTCACCAACTGGATCAGGACATGGAACGTCAGGTATTAGAGCAGCCAGATGTTGAAGAGAGTATAAGGAAGTTCCAAGACATTCTCACTGCAGCCTGCAAAAGATCCTTCAAGACCCGTACGCAAAACACTAAAGTTCTCAGCAACAAAACAGTTCCATGGTGGACCACAGAACTTACAATTTTGAGGAAAAAGTCAAATGCGCAGAGGAGAAGATACCAGCGGACAACTAATGAAGAACTGCGAATGCAACGAAAGCTACAATACCACGAAACAAAAACTATGTACCAAAGAACTATCCGACGAGAGAAAATAAAGTCCTGGAAGGAGTTTTGCACCATAACTACGAACTCAAACCCATGGAACGCCGTATACCAACTGGCATCTGGCAAAATTCGGAAAAACCACATCCTTTCAACCCTTAAGAAATCAGATGGCACATATACCATTGACACATTTGACACAGTGAATTACATAATGGATCACTTTGTTCCAACTGATGAGGAAGGAACTGACAATGTGCAACATAGGGAAATAAGGAGTAATATACTACAACCTCCAACCACAGAGGATGACAGACCATTCACTATCAATGAAATCAGAGACGTTATAGAAAACATGAACAGCCAAAAAGCCCCAGGAGATGATGGTATAACTAGCAATATACTCAATCTCGCATTTGATTCAACGCCACTGTATATAAAAGCATTATATAACAAATGTCTAGAAGGAGGAAACTTTCCAAAAGTCTGGAAAACAGCTAAAATAATACCTATTATAAAGCCTGGTAAAGAAAGTACTGAAGAAGTCACCAAATACAGACCAATAAGTCTATTGAAGGTTGCTGCCAAAGTACTAGAGAAACTTTTTATAAACCGAATTATGTACTATTTATATTCGAATGGTAAATTAAGTAAAAATCAATACGGTTTCACACCACAAACAAGTACACTAGATGCAATCATGTCGGCCAAGGATTTCATTGAAGAAAGTTTACAAAACAACAGCAGTGTAGCGGCAATCGGCTTAGACGTTAAAGGGGCATTTGATACCGCCTGGTGGCCAGGTATACTCAATGCCTTAAAAAACTTCCAATGTCCGAAGAATTTGTACAGGTTAACACAAAGCTACTTAAGTGAGAGACGATGCACACTCACAACAAACAGTATCTCGGTAGAAAGGAAAGCAACTAAGGGATGCCCACAGGGATCCTGCTGTGGGCCTGGGCTATGGAACATCTATTATGACTCCTTACTGAAACTAAACTTCAAACCATGTACTAAACTTATCGTCTTTGCCGATGATGTTCTGGTTCTTATCAAAGGAAAAAGCACATTGGAATTAGAGAATCAAGCAAATATAGAAATCCAAAAAATTACAACATGGGCCGCAACAAACAAGATAACATTCAATAGAAGTAAAAGTCAAGTAATGCTAATATCTCGAAGGAAACCAAAAACTAAACAACGATTAAGAGTATACCTTGACAATGGCAAAATAGAACAGACAGAGACTATAAAATATCTAGGAATAATAGTAGACAACAGATTCAGATTCCGTCAGCACATTGATCATATAGTGGAAAAGTCAAAGAAACTAATATATGCATTAGGAAAATCGGCAAAAATCAACTGGGGACTGCGTTCTGAAGTAATGAGCATAATCTACAAAGGAGCAATCTTGCCACTGATCTCCTATGGAGTGCCTGTTTGGATAGATGCTTTAAAAACACAATATAATGCCCAGAAAATAAGACAGGTACAAAGATTAGTAAATATTAAAATTACAAAAGCATTCAGGACCACTTCACACGAAGCCCTATGTACTCTGGCCGGAACAACACCAATCATCATTAAACTAACGGAAATAGCCAATTACCACAATATTATAAGGGGAAGAGCAAAAACAACAGCCCAACTTGACATCCCAATAAGCTACGAAAGATGGCCCCATCCTGCTGATAATATAATCATTGAACAAAAGAACGAAACAGAGGCATATGCAATTCAAATATACACCGATGGTAGCAAAACTCACACGGGTGTAGGATCTGGAGTTGTTATAATCTATCTAGATCAATCAATACAAAAATATCATTTTAAATTACACAACAGGTGCTCCAACAACCAAGCGGAACAAATCGCTATATTACAAGCTCTTAAAATTCTTAATGCCATAGAAATTAAAGATAAATCTGCAGCAGTGCACACTGATAGCCAGATAACATTAGATCTTCTACGGAATAACCGAAAACATTATCCTCTGATAGAGGAAATAAGAATCAACCTATCAATCCTAAAATCCAAAGAATGGAAGATAAACTTTACATGGGTTAAAGGGCATATAGGAATTCAAGGAAATGAGCTTGCTGATACACTAGCTAAAGAAGCAGCAAACAACACAGCTACAGCAATAGTGTACGATTTAAAGCCCATTAGCACCATGAAAAGTGAACTGAAACAAGAGAGTCTGAAACGATGGGAAAACGAGTGGAAAACCACACAAAATGCTGCACTTACAAAGACCTATTTCCCCAGCGTTGAAAAAAGACTAAAAATGAATTTTAAGCTTACCCACAACTTCACAGCAGTAACTACTGGTCATGGGAAGTTTGGTGAATACTTCCATCGATTCAAATTAACGAATGATCCAACATATGTGTGTAAAAAGGAAACACAAACGGTGCACCACATCCTATGGGAGTGTGAACTACTTAACCGTGAAAGAAACGATTTCAAGAAAGCCGTGACACTTAAAGGTGCGAAGTGGCCTAACACAAATCAAGAATTAGTGGAAAAACATATGAAACTATTCCACAAGTATGTGAACAATATAGACTTTGAACTTTTAAAAATAACTACCATTTCATAATTGTACGAAACCAATAACGATTCTGCTGTAATCTCATATGTTCAATTATGTAAAACCATATGCATGTAGTATTACATTTCTGTAATGGAACATGCAGGAATAAAATGTTGTTGTAAAAAAAAAAAAAAAAAAAAAAGGTGAAGTGGTGATAACTGTGTCACTCCTGTTACTGCAGTAAGGTAGGTGTGCTGGGAGATCCTGCCACACAAGGTGAAGTGGTGATAACTGTGTCACTCCTGTTACTGCAGTAAGGTAGGTGTGCTGGGAGATCCTGCCACACAAGGTGAAGTGGTGATAACTGTGTCACTCCTGTTACTGCAGTAAGGTAGGTGTGCTGGGAGATCCTGTCACACAAGGTGAAGTGGTGATAGCTGTGTCACTCCTGTTACTGCAGTAAGGTAGGTGTGCTGGGAGATCCTGCCACACAAGATGAAGTGGTGATAGCTGTGTCACTCATGTTACTGCAGTAAGGTAGGTGTGCTGGGAGATCCTGTAACACAAGATGAAGTGGTGATAACTACGTCACTCCTGTTACTGCAGTAAGGTAGGTGTGCTGGGAGATCCTGTCACACAAGATGAAGTGGTGATAACTACGTCTCTCCTGTTACTGCAGTAAGGTAGGTGTGCTGGGAGATCCTGTCACACAAGGTGAAGTGGTTATAACTACGTCACTCCTGTTACTGCAGTAAGGTAGGTGTGCTGGGAGATCCTGTCACACAAGATGAAGTGGTGATAGCTGTGTCACTCCTGTTACTGCAGTAAGGTAGGTGTGCTGGGAGATCCTGTCACACAAGGTGAAGTGGTGATAGCTGTGTCACTCCTGTTACTGCAGTAAGGTAGGTGTGCTGGGAGATCCTGTCACAGAAGGTAAAGTGGTGATAACTACGTCACTCCTGTTACTGCAGTAAGGTAGGTGTGCTGGGAGATCCTGTCACACAAGGTGAAGTGGTGATAACTGTGTCACTCCTGTTACTGCAGTAAGGTAGGTGTGCTGGGAGATCCTGCCACACAAGGTGAAGTGGTGATAACTGTGTCACTCCTGTTACTGCAGTAAGGTAGGTGTGCTGGGAGATCCTGCCACACAAGGTGAAGTGGTGATAACTGTGTCACTCCTGTTACTGCAGTAAGGTAGGTGTGCTGGGAGATCCTGCCACACAAGGTGAAGTGGTGATAACTGTGTCACTCCTGTTACTGCAGTAAGGTAGGTGTGCTGGGAGATCCTGTCACACAAGATGAAGTGGTGATAACTGTGTCACTCCTGTTACTGCAGTAAGGTAGGTGTGCTGGGAGATCCTGCCACACAAGGTGAAGTGGTTATAACTGTGTCACTCCTGTTACTGCAGCAAGGTAGGTGTGCTGGGAGATCCTGTCACACAAGGTGAAGTGGTTATAACTGTGTCACTCCTCTTACTGCAGTAAGGTAGGTGTGCTGGGAGATCCTGTCACACAAGATGAAGTGGTGATAACTGTGTCACTCCTGTTACTGCAGTAAGGTAGGTGTGCTGGGAGATCCTGTCACACAAGATGAAGTGGTGATAACTGTGTCACTCCTGTTACTGCAGTAAGGTAGGTGTGCTGGGAGATCCTGTCACACAAGGTGAAGTGGTGATAACTGTGTCACTCCTGTTACTGCAGTAAGGTAGGTGTGCTGGGAGATCCTGTCACACAAGGTGAAGTGGTGATAACTGTGTCACTCCTGTTACTGCAGTAAGGTAGGTGTGCTGGGAGATCCTGCCACACAAGGTGAAGTGGTGATAACTGTGTCACTCCTGTTACTGCAGTAAGGTAGGTGTGCTGGGAGATCCTGTCACACAAGATGAAGTGGTGATAGCTGTGTCACTCCTGTTACTGCAGTAAGGTAGGTGTGCTGGGAGATCCTGTCACACAAGATGAAGTGGTGATAACTGTGTCACTCCTGTTACTGCAGTAAGGTAGGTGTGCTGGGAGATCCTGTCACACAAGGTGAAGTGGTTATAACTACGTCACTCCTGTTACTGCAGTAAGGTAGGTGTGCTGGGAGATCCTGTCACACAAGGTGAAGTGGTGATAACTGTGTCACTCCTGTTACTGCAGTAAGGTAGGTGTGCTGGGAGATCCTGCCACACAAGGTGAAGTGGTGATAACTGTGTCACTCCTGTTACTGCAGTAAGGTAGGTGTGCTGGGAGATCCTGTCACACAAGATGAAGTGGTGATAGCTGTGTCACTCCTGTTACTGCAGTAAGGTAGGTGTGCTGGGAGATCCTGTCACACAAGATGAAGTGGTGATAACTGTGTCACTCCTGTTACTGCAGTAAGGTAGGTGTGCTGGGAGATCCTGTCACACAAGGTGAAGTGGTTATAACTACGTCACTCCTGTTACTGCAGTAAGGTAGGTGTGCTGGGAGATCCTGCCACACAAGGTGAAGTGGTGATAACTACGTCACTCCTGTTACTGCAGTAAGGTAGGTGTGCTGGGAGATCCTGTCACACAAGATGAAGTGGTGATAACTACGTCACTCCTGTTACTGCAGTAAGGTAGGTGTGCTGGGAGATCCTGTCACACAAGGTGAAGTGGTGATAACTGTGTCACTCCTGTTACTGCAGTAAGGTAGGTGTGCTGGGAGATCCTGCCACACAAGGTGAAGTGGTGATAACTGTGTCACTCCTGTTACTGCAGTAAGGTAGGTGTGCTGGGAGATCCTGCCACACAAGGTGAAGTGGTGATAACTGTGTCACTCCTGTTACTGCAGTAAGGTAGGTGTGCTGGGAGATCCTGTCACAGAAGGTGAAGTGGTGATAACTGTGTCACTCCTGTTACTGCAGTAAGGTAGGTGTGCTGGGAGATCCTGTCACACAAGGTGAAGTGGTGATAACTACGTCTCTCCTGTTACTGCAGTAAGGTAGGTGTGCTGGGAGATCCTGTCACACAAGATGAAGTGGTGATAACTGTGTCACTCCTGTTACTGCAGTAAGGTAGGTGTGCTGGGAGATCCTGTCACACAAGGTGAAGTGGTGATAACTGTGTCACTCCTGTTACTGCAGTAAGGTAGGTGTGCTGGGAGATCCTGTCACACAAGGTGAAGTGGTGATAACTGTGTCACTCCTGTTACTGCAGTAAGGTAGGTGTGCTGGGAGATCCTGTCACACAAGGTGAAGTGGTGATAACTGTGTCACTCCTGTTACTGCAGTAAGGTAGGTGTGCTGGGAGATCCTGCCACACAAGGTGAAGTGGTGATAACTGTGTCACTCCTGTTACTGCAGTAAGGTAGGTGTGCTGGGAGATCCTGTCACACAAGGTGAAGTGGTGATAACTGTGTCACTCCTGTTACTGCAGTAAGGTAGGTGTGCTGGGAGATCCTGTCACACAAGGTGAAGTGGTGATAACTGTGTCACTCCTGTTACTGCAGTAAGGTAGGTGTGCTGGGAGATCCTGCCACACAAGATGAAGTGGTGATAACTGTGTCACTCCTGTTACTGCAGTAAGGTAGGTGTGCTGGGAGATCCTGTCACACAAGGTGAAGTGGTGATAACTGTCACTCCTGTTACTGCAGTAAGGTAGGTGTGCTGGGAGATCCTGCCACACAAGGTGAAGTGGTGATAACTATGTCACTCCTGTTACTGCAGTAAGGTAGGTGTGCTGGGAGATCCTGCCACACAAGGTGAAGTGGTGATAACTGTGTCACTCCTGTTACTGCAGTAAGGTAGGTGTGCTGGGAGATCCTGTCACACAAGATGAAGTGGTGATAGCTGTGTCACTCCTGTTACTGCAGTAAGGTAGGTGTGCTGGGAGATCCTGTCACACAAGATGAAGTGGTGATAACTACGTCACTCCTGTTACTGCAGTAAGGTAGGTGTGCTGGGAGATCCTGTCACACAAGGTGAAGTGGTGATAACTGTGTCTCTCCTGTTACTGCAGTAAGGTAGGTGTGCTGGGAGATCCTGCCACACAAGGTGAAGTGGTTATAACTACGTCACTCCTGTTACTGCAGTAAGGTAGGTGTGCTGGGAGATCCTGCCACACAAGGTGAAGTGGTGATAACTGTGTCACTCCTGTTACTGCAGTAAGGTAGGTGTGCTGGGAGATCCTGCCACACAAGGTGAAGTGGTGATAACTGTGTCACTCCTGTTACTGCAGTAAGGTAGGTGTGCTGGGAGATCCTGCCACACAAGGTGAAGTGGTGATAACTGTGTCACTCCTGTTACTGCAGTAAGGTAGGTGTGCTGGGAGATCCTGTCACACATGGTGAAGTGGTGATAACTGTGTCACTCCGGTTACTGCAGTAAGGTAGGTGTGCTGGGAGATCCTGTCACACAAGGTGAAGTGGTGATAACTGTGTCACTCCTGTTACTGCAGTAAGGTAGGTGTGCTGGGAGATCCTGTCACACAAGGTGAAGTGGTGATAACTGTGTCACTCCTGTTACTGCAGTAAGGTATGTGTGCTGGGAGATCCTGCCACACAAGGTGAAGTGGTGATAACTGTGTCACTCCTGTTACTGCAGTAAGGTAGGTGTGCTGGGAGATCCTGTCACACAAGGTGAAGTGGTTATAACTACGTCACTCCTGTTACTGCAGTAAGGTAGGTGTGCTGGGAGATCCTGTCACAGAAGGTGAAGTGAATGAACCGGCTACCAGGGACTATCCAAGACCCCTGCAATTGTAAACAAAGGAAGAATGTTGAGAAAAGATGAAGAGTTGAGTACTAAGCAATATTTTTATCTGTTTCCAGAGTTATGGTATCCATTACAAAAAAGAACAAGAGATAGAGATGATCACATATGTAGACTACGTAGACTACGACGGTGCAGCATTCAGAGCTGGCATGCGTGAAGGTAACACCATCTCACTTGTGTGAAAAAATAGGTTTAGTTTATTATAATAGATAATGATAATGATCATCATGATGATGATGATGATAATAATAATAATAATAATAATAATAATAATAATAATAATAATAATAATAATAATAATAATAATAATAATAATAATAATAATAATAATAATAATAATAATAATAATAATAATAATAATAATAATAATAATAATAATAATAATAATAATAATAATAATAATAATAATAATAATAATAATAATAATAATAATAATAATAATAATAATAATAATAATGCACACTTTTTTCCTTATTTTCCTAATCACCCTCTACCCTTATTTAGGACTTACACCCCCTAGGACTTCGTGCCTAGTGTCAGACGTCTGTCAGGGAACACAGGAACCTATGTACCAGACAGAGTGAACACCTGGAAGTACGAGAGTGAGGACTTACAAGTCAGTGTCTAGGGTCAGACGTCTGTCAGGGAACACAGGAACCTATGTACCAGACAGAGTGAACACCTGCAAGTATGAGAGTGAGGACTTACAAGTCAGTGTCTAGGGTCAGACGTCTGTCAGGGAACACAGGCACCTATGTACCAGTCAGAGTGGACACCTGCAAGTATGAGAGTGAGGACTTACAAGCCAGTGTCTAGAGTCAGACGTCTGTCAGGGAACACAGGAACCTATGTACTGGACAGAGTGAACACCTGCAATTATGAGAGTGAGGACTTACAAGTCAGTGTCTAGGGTCAGACAACTTTCAGGGAACACAGGAATCTATGTACCAGACAGAGTGAACACCTGCAAGTATGAGAGTGAGGACTTACAAGCCAGTGTCTAGACTCATACACCTGTCGGGGAGCACAGGAACCTATGTACCAGACAGAGTGAACACCTGCAAGTATGAGAGTGAGGACTTACAAGCCTGTGCCTAGGGTAAGATGCCGGTCGGGGAACACAGGAACCTATGTACCAGACAGAGTGAACACCTGCAAGTATGAGAGTGGGGACTTACAAGTCAGTGTCTAGAGTCAGACGTCTGTCAGGGAACACAGGAACCTATGTACCAGACAGAGTGAACACCTGCAAGTATGAGAGTGAGGACTTACAAGTCAGTGTCTAGAGTCAGACGCCTGTCAGGGAACACAGGAACGTATGTACCAGACAGAGTGAACACCTGCAAGTATGAGAGTGAGGACTTACAAGCCAGTGTCTAGAGTCAGACGTCTGTCAGGGAGCACAGGAACCTGTGTACCAGACAGAGTGAACACCTGCAAGACAAGCCAGTGTCTAGACTCAGGCGTCTGTCAGGGAACACAGGAACCTATGTACCAGACAGAGTGAACACCTGCAAGTATGAGAGTCTGGACTTACAAGTCAGTGTCTAGAGTCAGACGTCTGTCATGGAACACAGGAACCTATGTACCAGACAGAGTGAACACACACGTGTATACTTTGTTCAGTCTTTTAGGCAATGTAAGGTTATATCTCTCCCTTCCACCAGCTCCAAAGGCTATGAACAAAGTATAATTACTTTATGCTAATTCAATTCTTTGTTATTAACCAATTCTGGGAACTTTTTGAGTCTAGGGTCTGTTAAAGATATATGACAAATAAAATGTATACAAGATGTATGCGTGTCTGATTCATGGCCTGTACATGACTGATGTGAAAGAAAGTTAGGAAATACTGTATTGCTTGTAGGCAGAGATGAATGAAAAGTTTGGTTTTAATTTGAATGGTATATGATTATGTGTCTGTGCAGGTGATGTGATATTGTCAATCAATGGCCACGATATGGAGAAGGCGGACCACAAGACTCTTGTTAACTTTATAAAGAACTGTGATTCTAGGATGAGAATGGTTGTGCTGTTTGAAGATTGTGTTAGAAAGGTACAGTATTTGGTTAATTTACTCAATTTAAACAGGGACACTGCTCGTGGCATCATTGCAGCAGAGCACACATTGCCTGTCCACCTGCACTCCACTGCCCTAGAACGTGGAAGGCTGAGCTTTTAATGTGTCTTTATATTGTTTACCATTTTCAAAGAAGACATTGAAAATGTTCTTGTGCTGCAAAAGACGCGATATGCATCTTGCACACTGTAACTCTTCTTGTGAGTTGTCTATTTCTTCCCATATGTTATGTTGCAGTTCACTAAAGTTCAGGGATTTATCTTATGTACCCTGTGATTTTAAGTGCCCACAAGTAATAATTGCACAGTGTCAGCGGGCCACTTCCCTGTATCAAACACGTCAGTAGTGAAGTCCAGGCTTAATGGGATGCAGCTCCATCTTGTTGGAACACACCATGTGTTCATTCATCACTCAGTTGAGTGAAAAACTGTTTCAAAATTACAACTTTGCATCTTTTGCATTAATGGTTTCATGAAAGAAAATAGGGCCAATGAATCTTGTGACACTGGCGGCCTCACAATATGCCAACTTTAGGATCCTGAAGCGCACTTTGATGTATAAGTCTAAGATTGTCACTCAGCAGCAATTGTTTTGTGTGTTAACATATCCATTGCCTCATCACTGAATAACACCAACACACACAGAGTCAAGAAACCAGGCACAAAACCTTATTGTCGTCTGGGGATCCCTGTCCTTTAAGTCTTGCACTTCTGTTTTATTTTATGAATGTCCTTCAACGTAGTGTCATATCGGACGATGAATGAATGAAATGGGTGAAATGATGCTCAAATGAGCCTGAGGTCCATAGAGCTTAAAGTTACCTGACATTCGTCTTCTCAGGATAAGGGAAAACCTTACCCAGATAACTTTCCCTAAGCAAGATTCGAACTCGCAACCTCTTGGACTTGAGGCAGATACACTGCCACCACGCTACAGAGGTGGGCTCATCACCTCTGTTGTTATGTATGGTTGCAGTTTTAGCACTTTTGTGGCATTCTGCGTTGATCCATTGCTAACAGCTGCTTGCTAACTTAGAGACACAATTTCATGGCAGTCGTACTAACCAAACACCAATATCAAGTTTTTCTTGTATCAGAAGAACGTAGCATCTTCACTGTTTTTCCTAGTGTAATGCATATCCTGTATTATTGAACTTGTGGACTATGTTATGCACTGCACGTCTGTTGGCCAGATCAGTGCCAGGAAAACTTGCACTAAATGCTGTACAACATGGAGCAGGTGATTTGTACTTTATGAAATGACTACAAATAAATATTGTTTGTTTGATACTAAATTGCACTCTGATTGAAGCAAATACAATAACAATGATACACAACACAGTGAATACTCACTCCACTGCCTTGACTGACCTCACACACACTTCAAGTGGAGTGTTAGCGGATGGGCACTGTGGGTCCTGCTGTCATGGTGTTGCTACAATCAGACTGAAGAATTAAATGCCATAACCAGGATTTGAACCACAGATCCTCCAGTCTCTATGTGGTTAGCCTGTCAGTGAATCTGATTGGTTCAAGTATGCAGACATGACTAAGTGATAAGAGAATGAACCCACAACATATGTGAACCATTTGATTAGTACATAGCAAGTCAATAACGTTATTCTTAGATTGTTTATCTAGTTAGTCCAATGAGTGCTTATGGATACATATCTTACAATGACCTTCACATATTATTTACCTATTTCAAATTTTTTCCGTGTCAAATAATGCACTTGTTCAGTAGGCTAATAATGTCAACTGCAGTTCAACAATATAGTAAATGCCTTTGTAAATAATAGATGAGTCTTAAATGAATAAATCTAGTAATATTTTCTTTTTTAATTCTTTTTTATTTACTGGACTATGTATTTGCATTACAACGTGAGTGTCACTTTTGTTTGCCATCTCTACGAATAGCATAAGATGGGCATGCTGAGATCCACTCTAACTCCCCTTATCGTAGACTATTTACTGAAGCTTTATGCAGGAAACAAAAGGCTGCAGAGTTTGGACTACAGGGGTCGGTCTGTCACATAATCACAACACACAGTCAATGTAGGAATGTTGTACACTCAACACTGTCACCATTTACAGCAAACTATTCACTCCCAAATTGTTGTACAAGTTGAGCAGTATGTGAATATTTTGATTTTGGTGCTGCAAGCATTTTATTGTGTGGAACATATTCACTATAGACAGTGTGTTTTGTGCTGTCCCTGTACTGGGGCAATGACGTAGCACTCGTCCATGCGGCAGGCAACTTGCAATCACCTCATTTCACGATCGCTAAAGAAATTATCACAACAAATGAACATGAACACAGTTTAATGTTAGGCTTCAGAAAACTGTGCTACTGCTAAGACTTTATCTGAATTACTCTTAACACTAGAGATTACAGTTTTGCCATGGCTTAGTGGTAACAGCGTATAGTTGGCATGCTGCAGGACGCAAGTTCAGTTCACACTTTTCACCATATAGTACCTAGGACCTTCACGAAACAATGGGTTTCAGTAAAACTGTGCAACATATATCTTTAATACAAATGTTGAAAGCATAGGTACATCATCTTACTTGTTTACACCTTTGAAAATTTTGTCTAACCTTTTTAACTTTATTTTAGAGAAAACTTCTTTCTTTTACTTTCCTGTACTTTACTGGTTGACATTATTTAAACCACACTTTCTGAGCACATTGCAATTCCTGTTAATAACCAGATGAAACAAAGGATTATCATTTAACAACACGTTTTAAACAGACTGATGTACTATGAAATTCAATTTGACAAAAGAGACAAGAAGTTGAAGCAAATTGTATGCTCAGGGATGAACAAACCATTCTGAGTCAGGAAAGGACACTAATTGTTCACTAAGTCAAAGAAAAGTTTTAAACATTCATATGTAAAAACAGCTCCACAGTGTTTTCTGCAAGGAAAGATTTTAAAAATTGGTCAGATATTCATTAAGGAAAATTTCTGAGATTTTCATTTACTAATATTTGTACAATTTAAATAATTTAACATAAGCACTGAAGCAGATATTTGTTGAACTGAAATATTTTGTTTTTGCTACTCTTTGTACTAAAGGAAAAGTGAAGTGTGGATGGGTTAACTCCCACTGTACTATATGAGCATGATTGTTGCTGCACACAGGTGGAGCTCCACATGCGATACATCCAGTTACAGCAACTTCTGCAGGGAAAGATGGTAGAACTTGAGCGCCTGTGTCTAAGAGAACGAGAGTTACTGCAGGGCAAGTGGAAAACCCACAGTCTTCCAGCTCGCAAGAAAGCTGCATCAAACGCTTCTGCTGATGCCACAACCCCCACTCAGTCGGACGGCAACGAATACAGCTACTGCAGGCCAACAGTTTCCACAGAGGATGTGGCGAGGGTAAGGTTACATGCAACTTGTTAACTAGTGCACAACCCTCACTCAGTGAGACAGACTAGTACAGCTACTGCACACCAAAAGTTTCCACAGAGGATGTGGCGAGGGTAAGGTTACATGCTACTTGTTAACTAGTGCACAACCCCCACCCAGTGAGACAGACTAGTACAGCTACTGCACACCAACAGTTTCCACAGAGGATGTGGCGAGGGTAAGGTTACATGCAACTTGTTAACTAGTGCACAACCCTCACTCAGTGAGACAGACTAGTACAGCTACTGCACACCAAAAGTTTCCACAGAGGATGTGGCGAGGGTAAGATTACATGCTACTTGTTAACTAGTGCACAACCCCCACCCAGTGAGACAGACTAGTACAGCTACTGCACACCAACAGTTTCCACAGAGGATGTGGCGAGGGTAAGGTTACATGCAACTTGTTAACTAGTGCACAACCCCCACTCAGTGACACAGACTAGTACAGCTACTGCACACCAACAGTTTCCACCGAGGATGTGGCGAGGGTAAGGTTACATGCAACTTGTTAACTAGTGCACAACCCCCACTCAGTGAGACAGACTAGTACAGCTACTGCACACCAACAGTTTCCACAGAGGATGTGGCGAGGGTAAGGTTACATGCAACTTGTTAACTAGTGCACAACCCCCACTCAGTGACACAGACTAGTACAGCTACTGCACACCAACAGTTTCCACCGAGGATGTGGCGAGGGTAAGGTTACATGCAACTTGTTAACTAGTGCACAACCCCCACTCAGTGAGACAGACTAGTACAGCTACTGCACACCAACAGTTTCCACAGAGGATGTGGCGAGGGTAAGGTTACATGCAACTAGTGCACAACCCCCACTCAGTGAGACAGACTAGTACAGCTACTGCACACCAACAGTTTCCACAGAGGATGTGGCGAGGGTAAGGTTACATGCAACTAGTGCACAACCCCCACTCAGTGAGACAGACTAGTACAGCTACTGCACACCAACAGTTTCCACAGAGGATGTGGCAAGGGTAAGGTTACATGCAACTAGTGCACAACCCCCACTCAGTGAGACAGACTAGTACAGCTACTGCACACCAACAGTTTCCACCGAGGATGTGGCGAGGGTAAGGTTACATGCAACTAGTGCACAACCCCCACTCAGTGAGACAGACTAGTACAGCTACTGCAGGCCAACAGTTTCCACAGAGGATGTGGCGAGGTTAAGGTTACATGCAACTTGTTAACTAGTGCACAACCCCCACTCAGTGAGACAGACTAGTACAGCTACTGCACTCCAACAGTTTCCACAGAGGATGTGGCAAGGGTAAGGTTACATGCAACTAGTGCACAACCCCCACTCAGTGAGACAGACTAGTACAGCTACTGCACTCCAACAGTTTCCACCGAGGATGTGGCGAGGGTAAGGTTACATGCAACTTGTTAACTAGTGCACAACCCCCACTCAGTGAGACAGACTAGTACAGCTACTGCACATCAACAGTTTCCACAGAGGATGTGGCGAGGGTAAGGTTACATGCAACTTGTTAACTAGTGCACAACCCCCACTCAGTGAGACAGACTAGTACAGCTACTGCACATCAACAGTTTCCACAGAGGATGTGGCGAGGGTAAGGTTACATGCAACTTGTTAACTAGTGCACAACCCCCACTCAGTGAGACAGACTAGTACAGCTACTGCACACCAACAGTTTCCACAGAGGATGTGGCGAGGGTAAGGTTACATGCAACTTGTTAACTAGTGCACAACCCCCACTCAGTGAGACAGACTAGTACAGGTACTGCACACCAACAGTTTCCACAGAGGATGTGGCAAGGGTAAGGTTACATGCAACTTGTTAACTAGTGCACAACCCCCACTCAGTGAGACCCACTAGTACAGGTACTGCAGGCCAACAGTTTCCACAGAGGATGTGGCGAGGGTAAGGTTACATGCAACTTGTTAACTAGTGCACAACCCCCACTCAGTGAGACAGACTAGTACAGCTACTGCACACCAACAGTTTCCACAGAGGATGTGGCAAGGGTAAGGTTACATGCAACTTGTTAACTAGTGCACAACCCCCACTCAGTGAGACAGACTAGTACAACTACTGCACACCAACAGTTTCCACAGAGGATGTGGCAAGGGTAAGGTTACATGCAACTTGTTAACTAGTGCACAACCCCCACTCAGTGAGACAGACTAGTACAGGTACTGCACACCAACAGTTTCCACAGAGGATGTGGCAAGGGTAAGGTTACATGCAACTAGTGCACAACCCCCACTCAGTGAGACAGACTAGTACAGCTACTGCACACCAAAAGTTTCCACAGAGGATGTGGCAAGGGTAAGGTTACATGCAACTTGTTAACTAGTGCACAACCCCCACTCAGTGAGTCAGACTAGTACAGGTACTGCACACCAACAGTTTCCACAAAGGATGTGGCGTGGGTAAGGTTTCATGCAACTTGTTAACTAGTGCACAACCCCCACTCAGTGAGTCAGACTAGTACAGGTACTGCACACCAACAGTTTCCACCGAGGATGTGGCGAGGGTAAGGTTACATGCAACTTGTTAACTAGTGCACAACCCCCACTCAGTGAGTCAGACTAGTACAGCTACTGCAGGCCAACAGTTTCCACAGAGGATGTGGCAAGGATAAGGTTACATGCAACTTGTTAACTAGTGCACAACCCCCACTCAGTGAGACAGACTAGTACAGCTACTGCAGGCCAACAGTTTCCACAGAGGATGTGGCAAGGGTAAGGTTACATGCAACTTGTTAACTAGTGCACCACCCCCACTCAGTGAGACAGACTAGTACAGCTACGGCACACCAACAGTTTCCACAGAGGATGTGGCAAGGGTAAGGTTACATGCAACTTGTTAACTAGTGCACAACCCCCACTCAGTGAGTCAGACTAGTACAGGTACTGCACACCAACAGTTTCCACAAAGGATGTGGCGTGGGTAAGGTTTCATGCAACTTGTTAACTAGTGCACAACCCCCACTCAGTAGATTAAAGTGATGTGAATGTAAATGCGACAGGTGCAGCAGCAGCCGCAGACGCAGCAGCTGCTCTTGGCCTACCAGTACTTGGATCCTCGCTATCGGGCATACATGTTACAACCCTCGACCAGCAGTAGCGGGGAATACTTCTCACATGCTCAGCACAGCGACTCTGGCAGTCAGCATCACCATCACCATCACCACCACCATGCAGTGAAGAACACATGTGACGCTGCACCTTCTCGCCATGGCTCGTCCAAGGGATACCACCAGACCAACGGAGTCGCAGCTGCAGGTACGGTAAACACCTTACTGTAAAGTATGATTTGAAGCTGTCCTGGCGACGAACATACGAACTGGTTTGAGAATTCAATGTCATTCTGGCAGGTTGTCACAGTAGCTTAATGGTTAGAGCAGCTGCCTAGTAAGCGGAGGGTCTGTGGTTCAAATCGCAGCAGTGGCATAGAATTTTTAAGTTGCAGTTCTACCTCTCAAACATTGCCCACACACACCTTGTGTGTTTGAAAACACCAACGGTAAGTTTGTTGGCATAAATAAATAATAATTGTATTGAAGTTGTTGGGTTTCAAGCCAGGTGTAGTGATGAAGCGTGTACATACATCTCTCCCATCATCCTGATGATAACAACTTTAACACCTTACTGTAGTTATCTCTAACAGTAAGTAGAGCAAATATTGTATTCCGACCAAAAATTAAATACTAATATTTCACCAGAAATATGTTTTGAGATACTGAATAACAAAAATTATTTCACTAAAGGGAATGTCTTTCTATCTCTGAGTGAGTGAACAACATAATTCAGAAAATGAAAGTTCATTAAATACCAAACTTTGTATTTAAGTTCAGCATTTTCGAAGGATGCAGCATGAACTTTTTCATGAAAGTCACCTTCCCCAACCTATGAATTACATGGAACATTTTTTGAGAATGTTAATTTTCTCAAAAATGACCAACTAGTTTAATTAAATACCATCTGTTTAATGTATTTTAGTGACAAATGAATCATATATGTTAAATTTTCTGTCGGTATTCTCTGTAGTCCTTTTCATTCAGGATAACTTCCATAAAATTGGTGAACTGTAAGAGGTACATAAAATATTACAATACAAAAAAATGTATAAAGGGTGTTCAAAAAGAAACGAGCTGGAGTCTGGTATGTGCAAACCAGTCACAGGATGGTAATATTGTGGTGTGTGTAATGAAGTGTTGAGAGCGTGGAAGTTCACAGCCTGTTGCTGGAGGGCATGCATGCATGTCACGTGACTATACAAAGCTAGCACCAGCATGCATCAATCGTCCAATGCTGCAGGCTGCATTGCAAACAGTGAGATGGAGGCGTCAAAGAAGAGCAAAGAGGTGTTATTTGTTTTCTGACAGCAGAAGGAGTACATTCATCGACGAATATTGCAAGTGTACGGCGAACACTGCATGTCCCTTGCAAGGGTCAAGGCGTGGCACAAGTGCTTCAGGGAAGGACAAGTGTCATTAGCCGATGATGCACGGTCTGGAGCACCACACTGCATTACCGATGACATCTTCCAGCTGGTTGATGCACTCATTACCCAGGACCGCCGAGTGACAGTGAAAGCCATAGCCTCCGAGGTCGGATTGAGCGTTGGAAGTGTTCACACCATCATGAAGGAACGACTGCTCTTGCACCCAATGGGTGCCCAACAGTCTTCAACCACACCAGGAAGCATGTCGAATGGCCCACTGTCTTGGTCATCTGCAGCGCTGTGCTAGGGAAGGGAATGAGTTCCTGGCACAAGTGGTGGTTGGAGATGAGTCATGGTGTCATTACTTCGAACCAGAATCAAAATGACAAAGTCTCCAGTGGAAGCATCCAGGGTCACCACCACCAAAAAAAGCCAAGGCCATCCACACAAGTGCAGGAAAGGTTATGCTGACCTTCTTAGACCAAGATGGCCCCCTTCTGATACACTTCCTGCAGCATAGGCCAACAGTAAATGCCCAGCATTACTCACAATCCTTGACCAACCTTCACCAAGCGATCAAATCAAAATGACCAGGCAATCTCACCCGTGGGATCATTCTGCTCCACAACAATGCAAAAGCTTCATACGGCCAACACAGTCGCTGCACTCCTGCAGAAATTCAAATGGGAGATTCTCGGCCACCCTCCATACAGTCCAGACCTCTCTCACTGTGATTAAACCATTTTTGGTCCCCTCAAAAGACTCTGAGGGCAAATGATTCATCTCGTAGACAATGTCCAGCTGTACATGTGGAACTGGCTCACATCACAGCCCCGGGACTTTTATGAGACAAGCCAGGGCCAATACTTCTAACATACAGCTACTGGTTTCTGTAATTATGTCTTTGGCTCGTTTCTTTTTGAACACGCTTTGTACATCTTGTTAAAACATACAATTTATGTCAAATACATCGTTTATTGGTGAACCATTTACATTATTAGTTTGAATTTTCAAATATTTGTAGAAAATGGAATGTCAAACTGTCTCATAGTAAGCAGTTTATTTAGGTTTGACTATGTGTAATGTGGTCAGAAATGTTCTAGTGATGGGAACAAACCGTTTGTGAAACATGTGAAATGAGTAAAGAAAGTGTAACTGTGGCTTTGTGTGTTGCAGGAGGAAACAGCAAGAGTAGCAGTAAGAGTAGCAGCAAGAACAATCACCAGCAGCACCCTCTGTGTAACCCTTGTGTTCAATCAAGTAACCAGGATAGTTCTAGTCTGGAGGCCTACGACTTGGCCAGTCCTTGTTGTGACCCTCACTGTGTTCCCTCTGCCAGGAGAAGGTCGCGTCACCACAAGGAACATCGCAAGAACTCTTCCAAGAACTCGTCAGATTCCAAAGGTATACACCCAAACAAAGTATTTCTGTCAAACTTCAGGTTTAGCAATGAGCAACCCTCTCTCACCATTCTTAGCAGATGGATGTTCAAACTCTGGCAGCGATACGTAGATGACATATTTGCAATAGTTCCAAAAAGACACATCAGTGATGCATTAAAACTTCTAAACATACAGGACAAAAGCATAAATTTCACAGTGGAAGTGGAAAAAGATGATAAATTACCATTTTTAGATCTAAAAATAATAAAAAACAAGGATAGAATAAACTTCGGTATTCACAGAAAACCAATGCAGACAGACAACTACATAAAAGCTAATAGTTACAATCCAGGAAGCCACAAACAAGCAATCTTCAATAATTTAACACATATTGGTGAACATCCCCCTTACAGCAGAAGAATACAAAACAGAATATTACAAAATAATTGAAATAGCACAAAAAAATGGCTTCCCCAAAGAATTAGTAGATAAAAAAGTGAAATGAGCAGAAAAGAAAAAATTACTAAAAGAAACTACAACTCTCACAGCAGCAAAAAACAAAAATGATATTCAAAAAATTCACATCATCCATGGGCCTTTGATAAATTTAAAAAAGTGTTCAAGGAATACAACATTCAGCTAGCACCAGTAAACCATTACTCCATAAAAAACCTGCTACTTTCAAACATCAAAGACGCTATTCTACCTAACAAAAATCTGGCATATTCCAAATTGAATGCAGTGATTGTAATGAAATATACATAGGAAAAACCAAAAGAAATTTAGAAATTAGATCCAAGGAACACGTTAGGAACATCAAGAGCAAACAATTGGAAAAATCAACAGTTGCCTTTCACTTATGGATGAAAAATCACAAAAAGCCAGAACCGAAACTCCTCAAACACATAACCAGAAAACAAGAGCTGTCCACATGAGAACAAATCTTCATTTTAAAAACTAGAAACCGAGTATTTAATTTCGACATTCCCCAGAAAGATATTTTCACCAAGTTCCTTGAACCGTTACCAGAAGAAGCATCGCCATCCGTGCCATGGAAACCCAGTTATTGTCCGGTTGATGATGGAGGAAAGTTAACCTCCAAAACACATTCCGGAAAATCATAAATGTGTTATTTTGTGTTATTGACTCACCTTTTAAATTAAATTGATTATAACAACACTGTTTTCAAACTTCTAAGAAAGGAAGATAGTATACACCCTTGTTTATATACTGCATGTATTTTGTTCCCTCTGCAAGGAACATCGCAAGAACTCTTCTAAGAACTCGTCAGGTTACAAAGGTATACACCCTTGTTGTTTCAATTAATATTGCCGATAAATATTCAACTGAAAGTGATATTATATCAAGCTTGTTGCTTAACTGTTAATAGCTTCATTATTTCCTTATTTTTCAATCATGTTGATTTTATGATGAATTAGACTTGGCTAAAAATGGGAGGCTTACTCCTAATTTGATAAATTTAAAGATGGGGAAAGAAAGAGAAGTTTGTGGTACATTTAACTCTGAGCTTATAGTTTGGATATGTAAGCTCTTCTGTTGCTTGGGAAGGATAAATGTCCTTGGAACAGGACATGGGGTTATTAGAGTATACTTTGTGTGTTGCATGTGTATACCACTGAGCGAATCCTAGCCTTTATCTAGCTTACATTAGCCAAGAACTGGAAGCAAAACATCAAACAGTTTGGTTCACTAGTTTCTGAGGAGGTAAGTTGGAGCAAAATTTGTTTTTAAATGTCAACATAGTGAGGCGGGTTTTTATTAAAAGGGTCTTTATCAAGCAGCGGGAATATAGCAGCACGAGTAATGTTTTTACTAAAAGGTGGAAAGTTTGTTATAGCAGACGCTACTCTTATCTGCAGGGTCGACGGTCAACGAATGGAATGCATAAACCAACGTTCTTTTATCACAAACACATTTATTCGTTATTTACACTTTTTATCACAATTTCAGTTAGTTAACAACTTTTAAAATTCGATAGCGTCTATGCTGGTTAAAAGTTTGGGTGTAATTTACATGTTCACACGCCATCAGCAATTATACGTCCTTCCACTTTGAGCTCACAGACGCTAATGAATCTAGTTCTGAGCGTCTCTGACGCAACACCGCCATTCTTATGTATTCATCCGCGCAACAGTTCTCATTGGTTGAACTCAAAGTGACGAGAAGACATTGGATCTTGAATATCAAAAAGAAATAGGTCCCTGATACACCCAAATTAAAAGAATTAAAAATTTACACACTCCTACAAGAATATTTACATGAACAATTTTCTATTGATCAATATTCTGTCTCATATGCCCCTTGTTTTGTTTTTCAAGTTGTCACCTTATTTACAATCTTGAAACACAATACAATACTTCTCCCTACTCCTATGATTCAATCACTTTGTACAATTTTTTTTTTTTTTTTTCTTTGCAGTTTTCTTCACTGTTTGTCTTTGTCTTTTGTTTTGACATGATACAGCATGTCTTTATAAATTTCACATATTCGATTACTACACAATACATTCAGTTATTATACAATACATATCCAGTTATTGTACAACACATTTAGTTACTACACAACATGTCCAATTATTATACAATACATATTCAGTCATTGTACAATATACCCAGTTATCATATCACATATGTTGTTATTATACAATACACCTTAAGTCATTATACAATACATATTCAGTTATTGTACAACACATTTGATTACTACACAACATGTCCAATTATTACACAATATATATTCAGTTATTGCACAATATATCCTGCTATCACATCACATATGTTCTGTTATTATGCAATACATATTCAGTTATTACACAATACACATTCAGTTTTTGCATAACATATTTAGTTATTACTCAACATATTCAGTTATTACACAACATATCCAGTTATCATACAATACATATTCAGTTATTGTACATTTGACATTGACACAAATATAATGTAAGTGTTTCATGTGGTTTTTGACTTGTATTCATTGCTATGAGGAGAGAAAAACAGGATACAAATTTTGAGCTAATGATTATAATCATGTTTATGGCAATGTTTTATTCAGTTCTTTGCCTTCTTTGTCTTATAAGCTTATGTATAGGCAGGTTGTTGAGTCAGTTCTTAAACTCTGATGTTACTAATGGTACTAATTTTCTTGATTGGGTTATTATTCATTGTTGTTTGGTTCAACATTTCTTCGAGCTTAGCATTGGCTATATTCATCTTAATTCATGGGCATTGTTTTTCTGATTATGGTTTTCCTCACTTCACTAATTGTCATTTCTTTGTCTCTTATTTTTATAAGAGAAAACTTCTATACTTACAATTATTCTGTAATTGTATTATTTTTCTTCTCAATTTACCCTCGACATCTTTGTGTCGAAATATTATATCTTTTTCATCATAATTGATTCATTTTTATTTTTGTCCCTGACATCCTTATGTCAAAAACATATTATCTTCCGTCGCTATGATTCATTTATTTAATGACAATCAGTGTCCTCATCTGTCTTTGTTGACAATGCTCTTTGTGGTCGATATAGCCAATGACTATGTTGATTTCCTTCCTTGTTGTAATCCTATTCTGAACATAATTTTCTATAAGTAACCCATTAAAAATTGTTATCTTCTTTCATCTCTACTACTCCTGCCTTACACATTTGTTGACAAAGACTATTTGGTCCTTTCTTTGTATGGCTTCAATTTGTTTTTATGGTATCTTCCTACCAACTTGCCATTTGTATTCTGTAGCTCATACGTGTGGTCACCCAGCTGTTTTGTTATGACCAGTGGTCCAGTATACAATAGCTCCATCTTTCCAGATCTTTTTTCAGATGCCTTGGATGCTTTGTGGCTTTTTAAGAGCACCTTTTCTCCAATTTGTGGGGACCATTTCCTGACGAATCTTTTCACCTTGTTCCTCCCTTTTTCAGCCTTCTGTTGTAATCTTCTGAATGCCAATTGACATTTTTCCTTCTCTGATAATTCTCTCTGGGCAGCCATCGTAGTGTCAATGTCAATTGCTAATTTTCTTGGTTTCGTGTTGGTCATCAGCTCGATAGGTGCGAACTTGGTCGTGGGGTTCAACGAATGGTTAATCACCTCCTCTATATATCCGCATTTTTCCGTCCAGGAAGTGTGGTCTCTGTGGCAGAGTAAACGAAAATAAATACTTATATCCCTCATGATTCTCTCAGTCGGGTTTCCCTGGGGATAATATCCTGAGGAATAGTACAATTTTATTCCTAATGTTTCTAAGGTGTTCTGAAACAACTTGCTCTTATGCATGGTTGCATTGTCCGATAGAATACATTTTATCCTCCCATATTTTGGGATGTAGTCCTTGACGATTTTATCTAGGCATGTTCTGCTTTTGATGTTCTTAATGGGGTATATTTTGGTGAATTTTGTGAAAACATCAAACATGACAAAGATGTATCTGTTTCCATCTTTACCCCTTGGCAGCTCTCCATGCTCGTCAATACACACCAATGCATTTTTCTCGTTCCTCACAATGGATTGTGGGATGACATCGTACTTTACATTAATTGGCTTGGCCTTTTGGCATAGGTCGCATGAGGAAATTAACTTCCTGACCTTCTTGCCAAGATGTTTAATGTACAATACCTCCTCGATGGCAAGCATTGTCCTCTCAGTACCGGAGTGAAGCATCGAGTGGTGGAATGCCAAAATGACCCTGTCCTGTAAGGAATTTGGTACCATCATTTTCCATTTCCTTACGTCGCGACCATGCAATTTAAATAGGATGTTCCTAAATTTGCCTATCTTGGCATCCAATCTTGGTATTATGTCTGGAGCCTTGTCGAATAGCCTCTTCAATTCAGGGTCTTCTTGTTGTAGCTTTGCTATGTTCTTGAAGTCTTGCAAGATCTCGTTGCTTTCTTTGCTACTTATCTGCATGATTTTAATCTCATGGTGCGGACTGTATATCGTCTCGGGTATGTGGTTCTCCGCCCTTAACCTTGACAATAAGTCACTGAAGATGTTCTCCTTCCCCGGGATATGTTTGACCTCTATGTCGTGTGACATTATCTCATGCATGTACCTTGAGATTTTGGAGTTGGTCAGCTTGCATTTTTGAATGAAGGACAGGCTTACGTGATCTGTATATATAATTATTTTATAAAGATATATATATTGTCTGAACTTTTGCAACGCAAAATGGATTGCACCTATTTCCAGTTCGGTTATGCAGGCATTGGCTTCTATCTTGTTTAAAAATCTAGAAGCTGTGGCAATCACATGTTTGTTGCCATCTGCATCTTCTTGTGCTAATATTGCTCCATATGAGTGCGCACTAGCATCAGTGTATACTAGAAAAGGTGAATTTGGATCCGGTCGTTCCAGGAGAATACTGTGCTTGAAAAGTTCTTTGATATTCTCAAAGGCCACCTGGAGTTCAGCATTCCATTCCCACTTAGTACCTTTTTTCAACAGTGCTCTAAGGGGTACCAATTCCTTAGCGTAGTTGACCACGAATTTTGACTGGTACTGCAAAATGCCCAGAAACCTTCTCAATTGTTTTAAGTTACGTGGGGGTGGTATATGCTCTATGGCCTTGACCCTCTCCGGATTAGGTTGTATACCATCAGGTGTAATGATGTGGCCTAGAAATTCAGCCTCTTTGACGAAAAATTCACACTTCTCTAAATTTAGGGTCATGTTGCTTTCCTGGAACCTGGATAATACATAATCTATGTGATGTAAGTGCGACTCGGGATTCTCACTGTATATTAAAAAGTCGTCTACATATTGCGTCACAAAAGTCTCGATGGTATCTCCAAAAACTTTGTCCAGAGCCCTCAGTAGTGCACTGCTACTGGTCGATAGTCCAAAGGCACATTTTGAAAAATGGTATACCTTTCCTTTGTGTAAGAAACAGGTATATTTCCTGACATCTGGATGAAGAGGAATTTGCCAGAACGATGCTGTCAAGTCGAGACTTGTGAAATGTTGACCTCCCTTCAATTTCGATATTAGTTGGTCTACCCCCTCAGGCCTGTAGTGATCCGGCAAGGTATGTGCATTTATCTTCCTTGCGTCAATGGTCATCCTCAATTTTCCCCCTTTCTTATGGACCCATACTACTGGATTCACATAACATGAGTCCGACGGCTCTATTATTCCGTCCGCTAACATTTTCTGGATCACTCTGTCAGCTTCCTCCCTGATGGAGTTGGGGATGGGCCTGGATTTGTGTGAATAGGGGGTAATATTTGTTACTGTAAAGGTATGTACGTACTTGTTACACGTACCTGGCTTTTTATTGAAAACTTTCCTGTTTTTAACCAATATTTTCCTAAGTTGGTTTCTTTCCTCTTCAGAGATGCCATGTGCCCCCCAGACCTTCTCATCGATTAGCTGTAACATCGATTCTTCTCCATCCGTTGGTAGTGGTTCAGTTTGGTAGTTGTCCCAGGTAACATATTCGTCTTCTGTGCAGATCCAATGGCTGCAAACTTTAGTTTCTTCATCGCTCGTCCAACCTGTTTTCTTCTTATTTACCCTTAGGTCTACCAACCTATTCTCGTGGACATTGATGTTCTCCACAAAGAATTGTTCATCCGGATGGATCCCTGTCTGGTCTGGTTCCTCTTGACATGTTTCTTCCTCCAGGAACTTCGCAGTGCATTCTGAGGCTCCTTCCTTAATAATAAATTCATGTAGGTCATAGTTAATTACCGACCTCCAAAGGTTAAGCAAATCACTGCCAATGATTAGGGTAGCTGTTAGTCTAGGTATTACTAGGGCAATAAAATCGAACTTCCAACTTCCGATTTCAATTACCAGCCTTACCTGGTATTTAACATGTTCCTTTTTCTTGCCAATTGCTGTGCTGCAATACACTCCACACACAGGCAAGAATTCAGCATTTCTTTTAGTTATCAGTTCCTGGAACAGCTGTTCGTCACATACTGATGTGCTGGCTCCTGTATCAATCATCGCTGGCAATTCGATACCCCATACCTTCAGCCTAATCATTGGTGGATTGGTTATTTCCTTTCTTTCACTCGCCTGTCTTCTCAAGGTACCTACATTACATTGGTCAATATCGCCCCTACTGCCACACAGGTCAACTTCCGGGACACAAAGTTGACTTGTACTTAGTTTTCCTGGACGTTGGAGGTGATCGTAGTTTCTGTATTCTGTGCAGTATCGGTCCTATCCGGCACATTTTCATTCTGTTCCTGTTGTCTTACGTTGTCGATGTTCCCTTGGTTTCTGCCCCTTTGACGTGAATCCCTATTGTACGACGGCCTATGGCTGTTCATGTATTCCCTACAGAATCGTATATGATTCACTTGATGGGTACGGTCTCCTGGTCTTCCACGATCATATCTATGCGTTCTGTATCTCGATTCACCCCTCGGTATCGTGTCGTGGTATCGCTGTCTTGTGTTCTCCATCCTCTCGCCATGATTATGCGGTTGTGGGAAATGGTGTGCCCCTCTCCCCCTTTCATGGGTACTCCTAGTATTTCTATGTTCTCCCTCACTCTGGTTGTTCGTAGTCGTGTTCCGGTTTAGGATGGGTGAGTTTGGGTGACCGTTCCTATGTCTATGCTCATTAGGCCGACCATTTTGTGTTTCGAAGGCTGTCAGCAGTTCTATCATATCTGCAAAATCTACTGGCCTCGCAACAATTAACCCTGTTCTCACTGTGTCTGGGAAATGTCTTGTTATGCTGGCAATTAGTTCTGCCTCCGACAAGTTGGGGTCTAATAGCTTTCCTTTGTTGGCTACTTTCATAAAATAATCGACTAACGACAACCCTTTGGTTGGATCGTATCTACCTGTCGCTAGCTCTACCCTAGTTTGGTTTTGTTTAGCTGGGCCCCAATACCTTGATAGGAATAAATTTCTGAATGAGCTATACGACTCATGACCAGCTAGTGTTAACCTGAGCCATTCTAATGCCTTGTTTTTTAAGCTTTTCTTAACTATCATCATCCTAAGGTCGTTTGGTATCCTTTTCACTTTAAAGTATTCTTCCATCTCTTTAACAAAGAGTTTTGGATCGTCTCCCTTCTCCTCGTCAAATGTAGGTGGTGTGATTTCATGTAATATGCTGTTGGTGTAACATGTGTTATGTGTTGTGTCATTGTTTGGTTGTGAACCTCTTTCTCTGTATGGTGAGTCAACATTTTGTACATTACTCAAGTAATTCTCATCTTGTACATTACTTACATCTAAATCATCTTGTCTTTGTAATGCCTTCACAACATCATTTACATTAGCCAAACTTTCTTTCCCTTTTTTCATTTCTTCACAAATTGATTTTAAATCATTCTTTATTTCTAAGTGGCTTTGTTTCATATCATTTATAGCGTCCTGTTGTGAAAGCATCACATCATTCATTGTCTTAATTTTAGGAATTACTATTTGTTCTACAGTTTCATTAATAATGTCTTTCTTTACTACCTCAATCTCTTTCCTTAATCCCTCAGTTATTTCTGCTTTTACATTTGTTATCTTACAGTCTACACTTGTATTACATTCTGTTATTTCATCCCTACATCTAGCAATTTCTCCTTCTAACACAATTTTATTCTCTCTCATCTCTGATTCTATGTTTCCCATCCTATCTCCTACAATTTCTATCCTAGCTTCTAAGGCTTCCTTTGTTTCATTTAAGTTTTTATGTACTAATTTTAAATTAGTTTCCATTACTTTCATATTTTCTTTACACTCCTGTCTTCCTAATTCTATTTTCTGTTCTAAGTTCTGTCTACCTAATTCCATTTGCTGTTCTAAGTTCTGTCTACCTAATTCCATTTTCTGTTCTAAGTTCTGTCTACCTAATTCCATTTTCTGTTCTAAGTCTTTTCTCACTTCCTCCATTTTCTGACCTATCTCTTCCTTATTCTGTTCCAGTTTCTGACCTAATTCTTTTTTATTATTTTCCAAGTCCTCTCTCACTCCCTCTATTTTCTGACCTATACTCTGACTTAAACTTTGTTCCAGTCTTTCAAACATCATCATCATTAACCTTTGGTCTTTGCTTATTTCCGCCTGTTCCTCACCTTCTAATCCTTCCTGATAACTAGGCCTATCTGCCCCTTCCCCCACTCCTGTTTCTATCTCTTTTCGCGACATTTTAATTCCTTTATCCAATTCACTTAATGTTGAAAGTCCTGCTACTTTGCCACTTCTGAGTAGCATTAACCAATGGAAATAAAATGTATGTAAAAACAAAAAGTTTTGATCCTACTTTCTTTTCTGCTGGTTCTTCGTCCAGTTATTTACGTCTCCTGGGTAGTTGGCTTCGCCAGATGATCTTCGGTGTTTTTCCCACGTTGATTCTCCGTGTATCGATGTTTTGTTGATATCAGACGATGGTCTAATGGCGTCTTTTTCCTGCGCGATGAGATGGCGTCATTCGATGTTAACACTTTGTTCTCGTAATTTTGCATTCCATTCTAAATTCGCGCTCCACGTTGGGCAAGCCATTTGAGGCGGGTTTTTATTAAAAGGGTCTTTATCAAGCAGCGGGAATATAGCAGCACGAGTAATGTTTTTACTAAAAGGTGGAAAGTTTGTTATAGCAGACGCTACTCTTATCTGCAGGGTCGACGGTCAACGAATGGAATGCATAAACCAACGTTCTTTTATCACAAACACATTTATTCGTTATTTACACTTTTTATCACAATTTCAGTTAGTTAACAACTTTTAAAATTCGATAGCGTCTATGCTGGTTAAAAGTTTGGGTGTAATTTACATGTTCACACGCCATCAGCAATTATACGTCCTTCCACTTTGAGCTCACAGACGCTAATGAATCTAGTTCTGAGCATCTCTGACGCAACACCGCCATTCTTATGTATTCATCCGCGCAACAGTTCTCATTGGTTGAACTCAAAGTGACGAGAAGACATTGGATCTTGAATATCAAAAAGAAATAGGTCCCTGATACACCCAAATTAAAAGAATTAAAAATTTACACACTCCTACAAGAATATTTACATGAACAATTTTCTATTGATCAATATTCTGTCTCAATAGTTTTCAATTAATGTGCTCCACTGTTTTAAACACTTCATTATCATCAATTTATATGCTCTATATTGTTTGCAGGTTGGAAAGAGAAAAGCACAAGAGCATCTTCTCAGCCAGCTGCACCACATGCGCCAGTAACTCAAATGCCACCTGCCAGGGCACAACGGTACTTCAACTTTGGGGCAGGACTAGTCAGTCAGTGCAGCCTGCACTCTTGCACATCGAGTGAATTGAGTTGTAATGTTCCTGGAGGTACTGGTGGTGAGAGCAGTGCTGCGTCATACACCACTTCATTAAGCACAGACACTCTTTACTGGGATGCGCCTTGTGAGGTAAGTGTAATGTTCCTGGAGGTACTGGTGGTGAGAGCAGTGCTGCGTCATACACCACTTCATTAAGCACAGACACTCTTTACTGGGATGCCCCTTGTGAGGTAAGTGTAATGTTCCTGGAGGTACTGGTGGTGAGAGCAGTGCTGCGTCATACACCACTTCATTAAGCACAGACACTCTTTACTGGGATGCCCCTTGTGAGGTAAGTGTAATGTTCCTGGAGGTACTGGTGGTGAGAGCAGTGCTGTGTCATACACCACTTCATTAAGCACAGACACTCTTTACTGGGATGCCCCTTGTGAGGTAAGTTTAGTTGTAATGTTCCTGGAGGTACTGGTGGTGAGAGCAGTGCTGCGTCATACACCACTTCATTAAGCACAGACACTCTTTACTGGGATGCGCCTTGTGAGGTAAGTGTAATGTTCCTGGAGGTTCTGGTGGTGAGAGCAGTGCTGCGTCATACACCACTTCATTAAGCACGGACACTCTTTACTGGGATGCCCCTTGTGAGGTAAGTGTAATGTTCCTGGAGGTACTGGTGGTGAGAGCAGTGCTGCGTCATACACCACTTCATTAAGCACAGACACTCTTTACTGGGATGCCCCTTGTGAGGTAAGTTTAGTTGTAATGTTCCTGGAGGTACTGGTGGTGAGAGCAGTGCTCCGTCATACACCACTTCATTAAGCACAGACACTCTTTACTGGGATGCCCCTTGTGAGGTAAGTGTAATGTTCCTGGAGGTACTGGTGGTGAGAGCAGTGCTGCGTCATACACCACTTCATTAAGCACGGACACTCTTTACTGGGATGCCCCTTGTGAGGTAAGTTTAGTTGTAATGTTCCTGGAGGTACTGGTGGTGAGAGCAGTGCTGCGTCATACACCACTTCATTAAGCACAGACACTCTTTACTGGGATGCCCCTTGTGAGGTAAGTGTAATGTTCCTGGAGGTACTGGTGGTGAGAGCAGTGCTGCGTCATACACCACTTCATTAAGCACGGACACTCTTTACTGGGATGTCCCTTGTGAGGTAAGTGTAATGTTCCTGGAGGTACTGGTGGTGAGAGCAGTGCTGCGTCATACACCACTTCATTAAGCACGGACACTCTTTACTGGGATGCCCCTTGTGAGGTAAGTGTAATGTTCCTGGAGGTACTGGTGGTGAGAGCAGTGCTGCGTCATACACCACTTCATTAAGCACGGACACTCTTTACTGGGATGCCCCTTGTGAGGTAAGTGTAATGTTCCTGGAGGCACTGGTGGTGAGAGCAGTGCTGTGTCATACACCACTTCATTAAGCACGGACACTCTTTACTGGGATGCCCCTTGTGAGGTAAGTGTAATGTTCCTGGAGGCACTGGTGGTGAGAGCAGTGCTGCGTCATACACCACTTCATTAAGCACGGACACTCTTTACTGGGATGCCCCTTGTGAGGTAAGTGTAATGTTCCTGGAGGCACTGGTGGTGAGAGCAGTGCTGCGTCATACACCACTTCATTAAGCACAGACACTCTTTACTGGGATGCCCCTTGTGAGGTAAGTGTAATGTTCCTGGAGGTACTAGTGGTGAGAGCAGTGCTGCGTCATACACCACTTCATTAAGCACGGACACTCTTTACTGGGATGCCCTTTGTGAGGTAAGTGTAATGATCCTGGAGGAACTGGTGGTGAGAGCAGTGCTGCGTCATACACCACTTCATTAAGCACAGACACTCTACTGGGATGCCCCTTGTGAGGTAAGTGTAATGTTCCTGGAGGTACTGGTGGTGAGAGCAGTGCTGCGTCATACACCACTTCATTAAGCACAGACACTCTTTACTGGGATGCCCCTTGTGAGGTAAGTGTAATGTTCCTGGAGGTACTGATGGTGAGAGCAGTGCTGCGTCTTACACCACTTCATTAAGCACAGACACTCTTTACTGGGATGCCCCTTGTGAGGTAAGTGTAATGTTCCTGGAGGTACTGGTGGTGAGAGCAGTGCTGCGTCATACACCACTTCATTAAGCACAGACACTCTTTACTGGGATGCCCCTTGTGAGGTAAGTGTAATGTTCCTGGAGGTACTGGTGGTGAGATTAGTGCTGCGTCATACACCACTTCATTAACCACAGACACTCTTTACTGGGATGCCCCTTGTGAGGTAAGTGTAATGTTCCTGGAGGTACTGGTGGTGAGAGCAGTGCTGTGTCATACACCACTTCATTAAGCACGGACACTCTTTACTGGGATGCCCCTTGTGAGGTAAGTTTAGTTGTAATGTTCCTGGAGGTACTGGTGGTGAGAGCAGTGCTGCGTCATACACCACTTCATTAAGCACAGACACTCTTTACTGGGATGCCCCTTGTGAGGTAAGTTTAGTTGTAATGTTCCTGGAGGTACTGGTGGTGAGAGCAGTGCTCTGTCATACACCACTTCATTAAGCACAGACACTCTTTACTGGGATGCCCCTTGTGAGGTAAGTGTAATGTTCCTGGAGGTACTGGTGGTGAGAGCAGTGCTGCGTCATACACCACTTCATTAAGCACGGACACTCTTTACTGGGATGCCCCTTGTGAGGTAAGTTTAGTTGTAATGTTCCTGGAGGTACTGGTGGTGAGAGCAGTGCTGCGTCATACACCACTTCATTAAGCACAGACACTCTACTGGGATGCCCCTTGTGAGGTAAGTGTAATGTTCCTGGAGGTACTGGTGGTGAGAGCAGTGCTGCGTCATACACCACTTCATTAAGCACGGACACTCTTTACTGGGATGTCCCTTGTGAGGTAAGTGTAATGTTCCTGGTGGTACTGGTGGTGAGAGCAGTGCTGCGTCATACACCACTTCATTAAGCACAGACACTCTTTACTGGGATGTCCCTTGTGAGGTAAGTGTAATGTTCCTGGAGGTACTGCTGGTGAGAGCAGTGCTGCGTCATACACCACTTCATTAAGCACAGACACTCTTTACTGGGATGCCCCTTGTGAGGTAAGTGTAATGTTCCTGGAGGTACTGGTGGTGAGAGCAGTGCTGCGTCATACACCACTTCATTAAGCACAGACACTCTTTACTGGGATGCCCCTTGTGTGGTAAGTTTAGTTGTAATGTTCCTGGAGGTACTGGTGGTGAGAGCAGTGCTGCGTCATACACCACTTCATTAAGCACGGACACTCTTTACTGGGATGCCCCTTGTGAGGTAAGTGTAATGTTCCTGGAGGTACTGGTGGTGAGAGCAGTGCTGTGTCATACACCACTTCATTAAGCACAGACACTCTTCACTGGGATGCCCCTTGTGAGGTAAGTGTAATGTTCCTGGAGGTACTGGTGGTGAGAGCAGTGCTGCGTCATACACCACTTCATTAAGCACGGACACTCTTTACTGGGATGCCCCTTGTGAGGTAAGTGTAATGTTCCTGGAGGTACTGGTGGTGAGAGCAGTGCGGCGTCATACACCACTTCATTAAGCACGGACACTCTTTACTGGGATGCCCCTTGTGAGGTAAGTGTAATGTTCCTGGAGGTACTGGTGGTGAGAGCAGTGCTGCGTCATACACCACTTCATTAAGCACAGACACTCTTTACTGGGATGCCCCTTGTGAGGTAAGTGTAATGTTCCTGGAGGTACTGGTGGTGAGAGCAATGCTGCGTCATACACCACTTCATTAAGCACGGACACTCTTTACTGGGATGCCCCTTGTGAGGTAAGTGTAATGTTCCTGGAGGTACTGGTGGTGAGAGCAGTGCTGCGTCATACACCACTTCATTAAGCACGGACACTCTTTACTGGGATGCCCCTTGTGAGGTAAGTGTAATGTTCCTGGAGGTACTGGTGGTGAGAGCAATGCTGCGTCATACACCACTTCATTAAGCACAGACACTCTTTACTGGGATGCCCCTTGTGAGGTAAGTGTAATGTTCCTGGAGGTACTGGTGGTGAGAGCAGTGCTGCGTCATACACCACTTCATTCAGCACAGACACTCTTTACTGGGATGCCCCTTGTGAGGTAAGTGTAATGTTCCTGGAGGCACTGGTGGTGAGAGCAGTGCTGCGTCATACACCACTTCATTAAGCACAGACACTCTTTACTGGGATGCCCCTTGTGAGGTAAGTGTAATGTTCCTGGAGGTACTGGTAGTGAGAGGAGTGCTGCGTCATACACCACTTCATTAAGCACAGACACTCTTTACTGGGATGCCCCTTGTGAGGTAAGTTTAATGTTCCTGGAGGCACTGGTGGTGAGAGCAGTGCTGCGTCATACACCACTTCATTAAGCACAGACACTCTTTACTGGGATGCCCCTTGTGAGGTAAGTTTAGTTGTAATGTTCCTGCAGGCACTGGTGGTGAGAGCAGTGCTGCGTCATACACCACTTCATTAAGCACAGACACGCTTTACTGGGATGCCCCTTGTGAGGTAAGTGTAATGTTCCTGGAGGTACTGGTGGTGAGAGCAGTGCTGTGTCATACACCACTTCATTAAGCACGGACACTCTTCACTGGGATGCCCCTTGTGAGGTAAGTGTAATGTTCCTGGAGGTACTGGTGGTGAGAGCAGTGCTGCGTCATACACCACTTCATTAAGCACAGACACTCTTTACTGGGATGCCCCTTGTGAGGTAAGTGTAATGTTCCTGGAGGTACTGGTGGTGAGAGCAGTGCTGCGTCATACACCACTTCATTAAGCACAGACACGCTTTACTGGGATGCCCCTTGTGAGGTAAGTGTAATGTTCCTGGAGGTACTGGTGGTGAGAGCAGTGCTGCGTCATACACCACTTCATTAAGCACAGACACTCTTTACTGGGATGCCCATTGTGAGGTAAGTGTAATGTTCCTGGAGGTACTGCTGGTGAGAGCAGTGCTGCGTCATACACCACTTCATTAAGCACAGACACTCTTTACTGGGATGCCCCTTGTGAGGTAAGTGTAATGTTCCTGGAGGTACTGGTGGTGAGAGCAGTGCTGTGTCATACACCACTTCATTAAGCACAGACACTCTTCACTGGGATGCCCCTTGTGAGGTAAGTGTAATGTTCCTGGAGGTACTGGTGGTGAGAGCAGTGCTGTGTCATACACCACTTCATTAAGCACAGACACTCTTTACTGGGATGCCCCTTGTGAGGTAAGTTTAGTTGTAATGTTCCTGGAGGTACTGGTGGTGAGAGCAGTGCTGTGTCATACACCACTTCATTAAGCACGGACACTCTTCACTGGGATGCCCCTTGTGAGGTAAGTGTAATGTTCCTGGAGGTACTGGTGGTGAGAGCAGTGCTGCGTCATACACCACTTCATTAAGCACAGACACTCTTTACTGGGATGCCCCTTGTGAGGTAAGTGTAATGTTCCTGGAGGTACTGGTGGTGAGAGCAGTGCTGCGTCATACACCACTTCATTAAGCACAGACACGCTTTACTGGGATGCCCCTTGTGAGGTAAGTTTAGTTGTAATGTTCCTGGAGGTACTGGTGGTGAGAGCAGTGCTGCGTCATACACCACTTCATTAAGCACAGACACTCTTTACTGGGATGCCCCTTGTGAGGTAAGTGTAATGTTCCTGGAGGTACTGGTGGTGAGAGCAGTGCTGCGTCATACACCACTTCATTAAGCACAGACACTCTTTACTGGGATGCCCATTGTGAGGTAAGTGTAATGTTCCTGGAGGTACTGCTGGTGAGAGCAGTGCTGCGTCATACACCACTTCATTAAGCACAGACACGCTTTACTGGGATGCCCCTTGTGAGGTAAGTGTAATGTTCCTGGAGGTACTGGTGGTGAGAGCAGTGCTGCGTCATACACCACTTCATTAAGCACAGACACTCTTTACTGGGATGCCCATTGTGAGGTAAGTGTAATGTTCCTGGAGGTACTGGTGGTGAGAGCAGTGCTGCGTCATACACCACTTCATTAAGCACAGACACTCTTTACTGGGATGCCCCTTGTGAGGTAAGTGTAATGTTCCTGGAGGTACTGGTGGTGAGAGCAGTGCTGCGTCATACACCACTTCATTAAGCACAGACACTCTTTACTGGGATGCCCATTGTGAGGTAAGTGTAATGTTCCTGGAGGTACTGCTGGTGAGAGCAGTGCTGCGTCATACACCACTTCATTAAGCACAGACACTCTTTACTGGGATGCCCCTTGTGAGGTAAGTTTAGTTGTAATGTTCCTGGAGCTACTGGTGGTGAGAGCAGTGCTGCGTCATACACCACTTCTTTAAGCATGGACACTTTTCAAAAAATACTCACAATTCAACGTACAACATGTATGTAAAACCATTTCTCTTATATAACGGTGAAGTTCTTATAACTGCATCCCTCTCAGCCTTAGCAATTCTTGAACGTGCTTGAAATCAAGCTCTCAGATTAACAACAGGAGCAGTTAAAACCATTCCAATCATAGCATTACAAGCCATTACATGCAATAAACATATAATGGAACTTGAAGAAGCAGCTATTTTAGTCTATGAACAAATTATGAGAATACCAGATAATAACAGTTGGAAAAATACCATAATTCTACCAATACTTTAAAAACTGAAATGGGTGTGATACAGAAAGTACAAGAATTGTACAAGAATATTAATTATACATCTGAAAGAGAACCATTCATTCATGTCTCAATAATCCATTGAATATCCTAGAAGTGAACCATCATCCAAATCTACTTGAAAATTTTACATAAAAAAAATCTGATGTGTTTCACTCCCATTACTTTCTCTACTCTTGTATTAACCATTCTTACAAACTCTTATTCCTATATCTTCTTCGTGTTACTTGAGATAAACATTTGTATACAATTATTATTTATTTATGCCAACAAACTTACTGTTGGTGTTTTTAAACACACAAGCCAGGAGAAATACAAACTGGTTTGAGAATTTAATGCCATTCTGGCAGTTTGTCACAATAGCTCAGTGGTTAGAGCAGCCGCCCGGTAAGCGGAAGGTCTATGGTTCAAATCCCAGTTGTGGCATTGAATTTTAAGTTCCAGTTCTACCTCTCAAAATTTGTATAGAATTTCACATTTTCATCAAGCAGTTATTCTCTCAGATTCCAGGGTGTCACTTATAGCACAATTACTTCCAAGTTGTCACCAAAATACCAAACAATTATAGAATGTTGGAAAAGTCCTTACCCATCTAACCGCACTTCAAAAACACCTAGTCTTCCAATGGATACCAGCTCACTGTGGACTGAGTGGTAATGACAAAGCTGATCTTCTTGCAAAAAAGGGTAGCAGCAGTGTAGCAATCTACCATTTTATGCAGCTAAAAGATTAGTCAACTCTGAATTCAAAAAAATTATTGCAAAACATTACTATGAAAAATCAAAAACTAAAAGATAGGAACTACCAAACATTCAAACAGTAATTTCTGAGTATCCTCGAAAAACAGCAGTTGCAACCTTCAGGTTGATTACAGGACATGATTGTCTGGCAAAATATTTAAACAGAATTGGGATATATTCTTCACCACTCTGTCCTCTGTGTGATCTGCAAGAGGAAATGGATCGAGACCACCTTCAAATATGCCCAGCCACTTCTAGCACCGCATCCATTAGTGAAAAATATTGGAGAGCAAGAGGATTAATGACTTCATTGTCAGAAATCCAGCATTAGCTAACAACATTTTTTGTAGAGTAAGATTTTGTCTATCTCTTATGGTTTACGAGTTATTCAAAAGTCATCCAGAGTAAACAGGACTACATAGGCTGTAGCCAGAAAATTTAAAATATATGTTTCATTTGTTATACAAATATCTTAAACATACAGCATTTTAATCAAAATCGTAAGTCATTTTCAGGAAAATCAAAGTTTACAAAAAATCTTCCATGTAAAAGGTAGTTTAGGATGGGGCTGTTTTCTTCAAAATCGTTTCGCATCCTTGAAAGACATTAAACGTAAATAGCAACTTTGGTTTTTAACTGACTTTTCATTTTTGGGTTATGCTATCCACAGATTGACACACACACGTGCACACACACACACACGTGCACACACACACACACGTGCATGCACACAGACATACACACATTTCTAAAACTGCTTTCTTTGGATTCAGAGGGTCTCAAAAATATTTCCGGTGAAATCTCGACGTCTAATTTTTGGGTGGAATACAATACTTCCTCTACTTACCAGTAGAGAAAGTAAAAGTAAAAGGTGTCACCCCTGTAGAACTAAACATGCCCTTGAATCCATCAATTGAAGGTTTAGGGAAGATGAATGGATTGATATTGGTACTGAGTTTTTAATAATTACACTTTGAGATAAGCTATGAGATTCTTTATTAAGGTTTCACGGGCGATCAGCCGTGTGAGGTTTGAAAATATTGAGCTTTCGGCCATTCTAAACTCCATGGCCTTCGTCAGAATGAAATGACCGTTATTTTTCCGCTCCCCCTATATATACAATGTTAGATGAGAGGGGGTTGCGTTGCCCATTATGAGATTCTTTTTTCTATCCCAGGTCGTGGTACAGGTGAAATGAACAAACACAGGATGTAACTTCACTATATCACTTTTATTTGCACTTTTTTCGTCGAATATTACACTCGTTACAATTAAATTAACTTTCGTTGCACCTGTATATGCTTTCTTGACAGTTATTTTAGATCCACATATATGCGCGTTGCAAAAATATGTCTTCATTCTCCAGAGCCTAGGACGCTAATAATAAAAAAGTTGGTGCCTCGTTACATAATGTTTTTGTATTCATGCACGTATGCACTCATTATGCCGTGAAGTACACTTTGAAACCTTCCTACATGCTAAATAGTTCCTGTAATGTTAGGGAAGCAATCTTTATCTATCCTCCCTACACTTTTAACATTAAACATATATGGTTCTTATATTTATACATATTAAATTTGAACATGCAAATTAACATTTATGACATTTTTAAATAACTTTTTTTATAACAACTGAGAAAATAGCAATACATTTTCGGTACTCAACAAATCCTTACCAACATGAAAAATAAACTACATTTGCAACAAATATTTACATAAATGTTTTCCTTTCGCGGTCTAACCATATATTCTGTCTCAATATCTATGCTGATGGCTGGCTGGTTGCTCCCTCCCTTTACAAGATAAAGGTGCAGGTGTTGGTGCCACTTGCAAGTTATTCTCCTTTTGTAAACATGTTGGAGACAATTCCACCAACTTTGATGGAGAAATTGATGTTATCTATGAATTATTACACAAAACAGCTTTACTAATCTAGTCTCATCTGATTCCAAAGCCGCAATTCAAGCTACAATATCAACAGATTATCCAAAAACTGCAAAAATATTTGAAATACATAATATGCTAATCCAGTTACATAAAACAATATTTTTCCAATGGATTCCTGCTCATTGTGGAATGAACAAGCAGACATGTTAGTGAAGGAAAGATTCAAAATTATTTATAAGGTAAAACAAAAAAATTCCATTCGTGTTAATTAAATGAGTAATAAAAAATACATTCACACTGAAATATGAAAGTTATCTGTCCTCTTTTGAAAATTTCAACTGGCAAGAGGTGAAAAAAAAATTCAGTTCAATTCCAAATGAGCTGTTGCTATTTTTAGTCTTCTCATAGGCCATGATTGCCTTGGTAAACATGTATACAAAATAGGATTAGTAACCTCTGCCCTATCCATGTTGTACACCAAAGAAGAGGATATGGATAAAAACCATCTAGCAGTATGTGAAGATCTAAAGATTCAACAAGATTTAATCTCCAAATATTGGGAAGCCAGACAGAGAATGATTTGATTAACTCCAGAGCATTATTCACACACAGACATGTTCACACACACAAACTTTGAGTATAATGGAATACACATCACCTCAAACACTAGTTTCTGCTCTATGAAGAGCCTCCAAAGTAGCAGATAGATTCACCCCTCATTCATTCATTCATTCATTCTTTACGAGGTCGAGTCTCTCTTACAACAGATGTAAACTGTTTAGTTGGACGAGCCCAAATAGAGCCACATTTCAATAGATTTCCAAGAATTTTTTGATTTTGAGGTTTTGAAATTTCACTCTACTAATGTAAGGATAATGCAACTAAACTCACAAAAAAAGATAAAAGCTGGATTTGTTCTTAAAAATGATTTATAAATTATAAAAAAGCGTTATCAGATAAAAATGTTTAAAACTGCAGAAAGAATGTCCCTTAAAAAGTGGTTTAATTGTTGTGAACCATGTGTATATCCTAGTAAGAAGTTAACCTGTGATTGCAGGGTACAAGTAGCGCGAGGAACCATTCTACCAAATCATCAACGAGTAAACAAGGCAGCTCGTACCAGCAGCATCACTACCCCTCTACATCGCAGCAACAGACCTCCTACAATCCCACAAAGCCAGCAAAGTCATGGGATAATCTTACTACCAAAGCGTTTGGTGGTTATGGTTTTGGGTACGGATATCTGGATACGACTGCTGCAAAGTCTGCCACTACAGGAAAGAGTGGTCACAGTCGTGCACACAGCACAAAGGTAATTTCTCTTGCCACTCACAGTGGCAATTTATTTTACAAGTGGTGAAACAGCATTCTGGTGAAACAGTATTTTTTCTTGTTGGTTCACAAAATTCTGTTTTACGCTGTGCGAAGGTCCTTCATGAACCGTGCATCATGAGAAAAAAATAAATGGTCAAGATGAAGGGACAGATCGCACCTAATCTGGGGTAAGACCTTATATCATATCATCGCTTCCTGTCTAACGCTTTTAACACACTTACTCTCTTTAGCAGCTTTAGCCATTTTGTTTCAAACTCTCCGAGAACTGAGAGCGCAGATATGTTTCTCATCCACAGTTACGCACACAGAGTTACTGCATCTCCTTTTAAAGTGCAGAATGACATGTTTTTAAATGAGCAAATGTTATTTTAACTGAGGGGTGGTAAACTAATTAGATATTGTAGAGGATTAGTTAGTACCATTCCACCGTAATAACTCTTAAAGCATGTGGCTGAGTAACACCAAACTCAATGTACAGAGATAGTCAACACAAACATTATATTAATGATTTTTTGCTACTTTGTGAGTGCAACTTTATTTTAAATGAACTAATTTGGTTAGTGACCGCCTGTGTGGTGCAGTGGTAGTGTGCCTGTTTCTGGCATGGAGGAGGATGTAGGTCCCCGTCCTTGTTACTGGCTGGGAGGTCTGGTACCAAGTTTACTCACGGGGGCCAAATAAGTGGTGACCCAGTTGCGATCGCTGCATAATCAGCTGGAAGTGCTCAGGGATGATTAAATAACAGTGTAGGCTTAGCAGAGTAAAAGTTGTTTCTTTTCCTGTGATTTGATTGACCTTTATTTTAAATTATGAAATCATATTTATTTGACTGTAATTTCTTTATATTCTTGGAATGTAAATTTGTTTATTTTAATGATTTTTGCTACTCACACTTTAATCGAAAGTGACTGCCACTTTTGCATTTTAAATGGTACACATCACTCTTCAATACCTTTACCCACAATAGAAAACCAAGAAAAACAAAACAAGAATAAAAGGTAAAAAACAAAAGCAGTTAATTTTCTAAATTGTGTGAGTCTAGCTCACTTTGGAGAGATTTTTTGTTGAGATTTAGATGAGGAGGTTTTGCCACATAGAGGCCAGCAAGATCCCTAGAGTGGTAGGTGTGTGGGGACAGGAACATCATGCAGCTGAAGACTACTACCACTTTGGACACAAGATGTGTTGTTTTTCTATTGTGAGTAGTTTGTATATAGCTATTGGAGCACCATGATTGTGCTTTGATCTATAGACAACTAATTAGGACTCAAGTATTGTAGACTGTCGAGATGCTGGCTGAGCCATCAGTGACTGGTGCAGCAGCACAACTGTAGGGAAGGCCATCACACAACAGAATGGTAACTGAGCTGCAGAAAGCAAGTTAGCCAAAGTATGCTAATTCTAAACAACACGATGCAATTCAACACTATACTACATACTTTTGTAAATAATAGGTAAAATTCTGCATTCATAAATACAAATTCACATTTTTATTTTATTTTCTGATAATTTTTTTATTAAAATTGTAACAAAATGACAAAATTTAATTTAATTTAATAGGTGAGTCAGTTAATAACACTAAACAACACTTACATTTATAATTATAATGTAAGTGTTTAGTGTTATTAACTGACTCACCTTTTAAATTAAATTGGTTATAACAACACTATTTTCAAACTTCTAAGAAAGGAAGATAGTTAAAAATGACAAAAGTCCAGTCCAGCTACATTTCTATCACTTCATTTTTCTTCTAAAACTTTTGCACAAAAACAGAATTCTCTTTTACTGATGTTAACACAGTCTAAAGTCTTTCATGATATTACAACTCACAACTGTTTACTTCTCATAACCTTGACTCACTCCTTTCACTGTCTTCACTTTCTCTGTCTCTCACACACTAATTACACAAATACACAGTTCTCTTTTACTGATGTTAACACAGTCTACAGTCTTTCATGATATTACAACTCACAACTGTTTACTTCTCATAACCTTGACTCACTCCTGTCACTGTCTTTCTTCACTTTCTCTGTCTCTCGTACACTAATTACACAAATACACAGTTCTCTTTTACTGATGTTAACACAGTCTACAGTCTTTCATGATATTACAACTCACAACTGTTTACTTCACATAACGTTGACTCACTCCTTTCACTGTCTTTCTTCACTTTCTCTGTCTCTCTCTCATACACTAATTACACAAATACACAGTTCTCTTTTACTGATGTTAACACAGTCTACAGTCTTTCATGATATTACAACTCACAACTGTTTACTTCACATAACCTTGACTCACTCCTTTCACTGTCTTTCTTCACTTTCTCTGTCTCTCATACACTAATTACACAAATACACAGTTCTCTTTTACTGATGTTAACACAGTCTACAGTCTTTCATGATATTACAACTCACAACTGTTTACTTCACATAACGTTGACTCACTCCTTTCACTGTCTTTCTTCACTTTCTCTGTCTCTCTCTCATACACTAATTACACAAATACACAGTTCTCTTTTACTGATGTTAACACAGTCTACAGTCTTTCATGATATTACAACTCACAACTGTTTACTTCTCATAACCTTGACTCACTCCTTTCACTGTCTTTCTTCACTTTCTCTGTCTCTCATACACAAAATACACAGTTCTCTTTTACTGATGTTAACACAGTCTAGTCTTTCATGATATTACAACTCACAACTGTTTACTTCACATAACCTTGACTCACTCCTTTCACTATCTTTCTTCACTTTCTCTGTCTCTCACACACTAATTACACAAATACACAGTTCTCTTTTACTGATGTTAACACAGTCTACAGTCTTTCATGATATTACAACTCACAACTGTTTACTTCTCATAACCTTGACTCACTCCTTTCACTGTCTTCACTTTCTCTGTCTCTCACACACTAATTACACAAATACACAGTTCTCTTTTACTGATGTTAACACAGTCTACAGTCTTTCATGATATTACAACTCACAACTGTTTACTTCTCATAACCTTGACTCACTCCTGTCACTGTCTTTCTTCACTTTCTCTGTCTCTCGTACACTAATTACACAAATACACAGTTCTCTTTTACTGATGTTAACACAGTCTACAGTCTTTCATGATATTACAACTCACAACTGTTTACTTCACATAACGTTGACTCACTCCTTTCACTGTCTTTCTTCACTTTCTCTGTCTCTCACACACTAATTACACAAATACACAGTTCTCTTTTACTGAAGTTAACACAGTCTACAGTCTTTCATGATATTAAAACTCACAACTGTTTACTTCTCATAACCTTGACTCACTCCTTTCACTGTCTTTCTTCACTTTCTCTGTCTCTCATACACAAAATACACAGTTCTCTTTTACTGATGTTAACACAGTCTAGTCTTTCATGATATTACAACTCACAACTGTTTACTTCACATAACCTTGACTCACTCCTTTCACTATCTTTCTTCACTTTCTCTGTCTCTCACACACTAATTACACAAATACACAGTTCTCTTTTACTGATGTTAACACAGTCTACAGTCTTTCATGATATTACAACTCACAACTGTTTACTTCTCATAACCTTGACTCACTCCTTTCACTGTCTTTCTTCACTTTCTCTGTCTCTCTGTCATACACTAATTACACAAATACACAGTTCTCTTTTACTGAAGTTAACACAGTCTACAGTCTTTCATGATATTACAACTCACAACTGTTTACTTCTAGTAATATTGACATAGTACCAGATACTCTGCTGGCTTCATAGCAGTAGGATGTGTGTGGCTCTTGTTAGGTCTGAGCAAATTGAACCATGTTGATTAGGCTACTTTCCAAGGACAGTATAGTTATTCTGCTATTGAAACATTTAAGAAGTGCAATTTTATTGTGTCGAAGTATGTTATTAGCTCAGTGTTGGATAAAAAGGGAAAGGATCACATGGAATTAATCCCAAAAGGAAGAAAACAGGACTCTCCAGAGATGATAAGGAAGATCAAAGGCCTCATTTCTGCCAGTAATCCAGCCACACAATGGACAATGCAAACAAATTGGGAATATTCCTCAAAACTATTAACACCATTATAGACAGAGATTTAAATATGGAGAAAAGTCACAAAGATTGAGTTCATAAGTTGTCACGTCGCATCACAGAACGTTGCACCAACAGCAGGAAGGTGTATGAGGCATGTGTTTATCTTAGTGACTGCAACAAATCCCCTGCAGTTTACTACCAAGCAAGGGGCAATTTTCAAAATGCCCAAAATCAGTTGCAAGTATCAGGATGAAGTTCTCACACTGAAATGCTGGCTTTCTATGGGAGAGGCCAAAACAATGTCTGGATATACCAAGAAAAGGCATGTAGTAATTGTTCTGTTTCAACTCTCACACACACTATTCAGTTGAGCAATATCCTAGTGAAATCTCCTGATACTACATCTCCAATGGACTCTTGGAAAGGATATTGGGAAATAGGTGCCTTGGAACAGGTGCAAGACTGTAAAGAGCCTGCTCCAGCGCAGAGCAATTGCTCAGAGCATGAATGTGCTGGAGGTAGGGACAAAGTCGAACTTGCTATTAGGGATAGGAAACAACCCTCCCTCCCTCCCTCCATAGTTATTGTAAATTAACATTGCCAGTCTTAAATAATTTATTCTTCACATAATAGTTGCATTGCATACTTTTGCTTTGTGAAGTAAGAAGAAAAAGAGTAACAATTATGTGAGGAAATACAGTACTTCCCAAATCTGTAAAAGCAACTATAGGGTATACCATTTAAAACTGCAGTCACTTGTGGTTACAAGGGAAGCAGTCAGCAGTGAAATACAGTGTTAATGAAGAGTCTAGTGCACAGCCAGTCTGTTGAGTAGGGACAGCAATATGTATGCATTTTCATAATATTGACAAAAGATAGTTTTATATAATCCCTCTCTGTGAATACTTAATTGGAAACCATACAATATGGAAACCTAATTTGTCAACATTTATCTGTAATATTGAAGAGTTAACATATATTTTCCTTAAAAATTAATGTGAAAGTAAAGACAAGAAATAGTGAATGACTGGAAATTGTTGCACACTAGCTGTGTGTAGGACAAGATTTTAAGTTAGAGCAGCTGGAGGAAGACCAGAAGATCCTGGCGTTGTTACTCTATCCTTTTCCACAGTTGTTGTGTGGAAGAACAGTTACATAACTTGCACTGGTTCACCTTCTAGAAGCCTGGGACACAGTAAGTGCCCATTAGGGCATGGTAGCTCAGTGGTTAGAGCAGCTGGAGGAAGACCTGAAGATCCTGGCGTTGTTACTCTATCCTTTTCCACAGTTGTTGTGTGGAAGAACAGTTACATAACTTGCACTGGTTCACCTTCTAGAAGCCTGGGACACAGTAAGTGCCCATTAGGGCATGTATGTGGTTCACATTGGCATGGTAGCTCAGTGGTTAGAGCAGCTGGATAGAGACCAGAAGGTCCTGGCGTTGTTACTCTATCCTTTTCCACAGTTGTTGTGTGGAAGAACAGTTACATAACTTGCACTGATTGAAGCCTGGGACACAGTAAGTGCCCATTAGGGTATGTATGTGGTTCACATTGGCATGGTAGCTCAGTGGTTAGAGCAGCTGGAGGAAGACCAGAAGATCCTGGCGTTGTTACTCTATCCTTTTCCACAGTTGTTGTGTGGAAGAACAGTTACATAACTTGCACTGATTGAAGCCTGGGACACAGTAAGTGCCCATTAGGGCATGTATGTGGTTCACATTGGTATGGTAGCTCAGTGGTTAGAGCAGCTGGAGGAACACCAGAAGATCCTGGCGTTGTTACTCTATCCTTTTCCACAGTTGTTGTGTGGAAGAACAGTTACATAACTTGCACTGGTTCACCTTCTAGAAGCCTGGGACACAGTAAGTGCCCATTAGGGTATGTATGTGGTTCACATTGGCATGGTAGCTCAGTGGTTAGAGCAGCTGGAGGAACACCAGAAGATCCTGGCGTTGTTACTCTATCCTTTTCCACAGTTGTTGTGTGGAAGAACAGTTACATAACTTGCACTGATTGAAGCCTGGGACACGTAAGTGCCCATTAGGGCATGGTAGCTTATTCTGTCACCATACACACTTCATAATTCATACATAAAATTCACACCAGTGTGCAATATAGCTGAATCCTGCTGAAACCAGCCACACAATTTTTCATTTGTTGTTAGTTGCAGGAAAAAAATATTTAAAACAGAATTTACACAAACATGTGAATCAACTGTTGTGTCATAAAATATGGGACTGATAATTCTACAGCCACTCACTGTGCACCAAATCCAAAATTTTGCAGTGTAGTTAAGAACTTCATGAATATTATGGAGATTTTGGTAAACCAGAGATATAGGGAATGTGTTCACGTTGAAGGTCATCAATTTCAGCATCTGTGGGATGCCTAATGTAATGTCACGTCACAATGGCCCTGGGCCTGGGCATTGATGGTGAGAGTTGGCAGGTGGTGGCCTAGGCTCTGCCTACAGCAGGAGCAAGCTGGATGTGCTCACCTGCCTTAATGACCCATCATCCGGCAGGACAATGGTGCATACAGAAACAATAGTTATTGTGTGCTCTTTTCCATCTAGAATGTTCCTCCTTATTTACTCCAGAACATTCCACTTCCAGAACTCTCTCATTGTATGAGCCACTGTATAAGAGACTCTCTTGTATCCGGAGATGAAAGTGTACTAGTTGTCCTTGTAATAATGTGCTGCAGTGGACTGTGGGAGTTCAGTTAAACGTTCAGAAGTATTCAGTGGACAGCGCCTGTGAATCGTGCCAAGAGCAGTTCAGGGCAAGTTGTAATCTGACAGCTCTTTGTTGTGATTTGATTTGATGTTGTTCTGTTGCTCTGAGTTTGTAGAAAAGTGATCTAAGTGTAACGTTAGCACTACGCTAACAAATTATTTTATTTGGGCTCTTGTAGTTGATCATGTCTGGTCTTTAATTCTCCTCCTGTATTCCATCCAGGATTCATTTGGGTTCTTAGGTGGTCTGAATCTCCTCTCTCGGCCCATTTGTCTTCCTTTTGATGTCCAAAATTGCTGTTGTCTACTTGGGTTAGTAGTCGAATGTGCATTGCTTGGTCTCATATTGTCAAAATGTGGCTCTATTGGTGTTCTTGAGTCTTGCCAATCTTCAGCTTCTTCTATTCCATTGCATCTTGTTAGTCGGGGTATTTTTTGGACTGCTGAGATAGCAGTTTTGCTTATAGCATCTGTCATTTTACATAGTTTTAAGATCTGGTGGATTCCTCAAGATATCCGAAATTGCTTTTCCTTCCAGCTTAGAGTGCCCTTCTACTAACAGGTAGAATATGGCATACCCAGGGGTATCCATAGTGTTGGAATCTTCACATATATCTGTAGATGTTCTCCTGCCAACAGTTTCTTCATTCCATGATGATTGCCATTCTGCTAGCAGAGGTTCCGTTATCTCCCTGTTATCACGACATGTTTAATTAACCAGTATACTGCCGCTCTCTTCCTGACGGTTAAATCAAGTAGCCACTAACAAGGCCTGCTGCTCTTGTAAATCTTGCACTGGGAACTTGTAAGGGAAATTGCCTTGTGTGCCCATATTGCCATGTTGTGTGTTCCATACTGAAAACTTGCTGGCTGTTTACATAGAACGTGCAGGTCCTCTTTCGTTGTGGTGGTCTGTTTGCACTGTACTTACATGTAATATTAAACTTTACTGTTTAGTATATCTTAAGATTAATGAAAATGTAACTACTAATTTATACAAAGGAAAACATTTAAAAATACGTGACCATGAATTATCTTAGAAGTTGACTTTTGGAATATATTCCTGCAAGTTGATAATTGTTGTGCGGTTGTATGGTGCTTGTATATGGTAAAGGTGATGCAGTGGTTTGATTATGGCAGATAAGTAGCATGCTCACTCAACCTAAACACACATGTAAGTCGTATTGAGCATTATGCTGCAATGGAGAAAATGGACTTCAGAATGGATAAAATTGAGACAAAGATGGAATCAAGAAAGGACAAGATGTGAAAATAGAAATGAAGAATGTAAATCCTAAATATGTAGGTTTTGACATTGACACTGTAAAACCTAAATTAAATGTAACAGTGAGGGACTTGAGAAATGACATTGCCAAAAAGCTAAAACAAATGAAATGCAGCATGGAATGTGGTGGAAGATTAGAGCACTAGATTAAGGAAAACAATAAATTGATGGACGCCATGCCCTGTCTGAACAGTGAACAACACTTTCTGTTGCACCAGAAACTTGCTCACTTTGTGACACTCACACAATTTTCTTACATAGTGTTGGCAATTTGCAGATAGAGAAACATATCTTACCATGACAGGTAGAACCAAAAGTGAAAAACTGAATGCTACAGCTGGGATTTGAGCCACAGTCCCGATTCTACCTCTCAGACATTGTCCACACACGCCTGCCTTGTGTGAAAAAACACCAACTGGAGGTTTGTTGGCATAAATAATACCTTATCATGGTTACTAGAATGTGCATTACCAAGATAAGTGAAGCTTTTAGTCTCTTAGTCTGTTTTTATTTTAAATACGTTATGATGTTCATGAAGGTTATCTGTGTTGTGCTATGATAGTGTGCTAATTATTCAATATTAAAGTACATTTGATAAGTTTAATGTTTCCACAATAGTTTTATTCTAAGAAACATAACTGAAGTTTTGAATGCATATTAACAGTAACATTGCTGTCCCTAGCTGTGCATTTTGCCATGGACAGGTTTCTTTGTGTACAGTGCGTTTGTAGGTCGTTCAATGTTGGCACTGCACAGGGCGAACATGTAAACAACTGGCAAGTTATGGCTACTCAACACTAACTTACACACCTTCAATGTGAACACATTCCCTGCATTTGCAAAAACAATTGTAATTTACTCGCCAAAGTTCATGTTGACTGATTGCATGCATTTCTCTCATGATGTTCTGGTAATATGTGCAGATTTGATGAAGCATGGTTTTATATTCAAGGTCAGAATAACAGATACTGGGCCACCGAAAATCCCCATATTATTCTGAAGTTCCTCATTACACTGCAAAACCTAGTGTTTGGTGCATATATTTCACAACACAGCAGTTGATTCACATCTTCGTGTTAATTCTTTTATAAATTTTTTTTTTCCATTACTAACAAGAAATGAAAGATTGTACTACAGTGCACACTACGGTGAATTCCATGCACAAATTAGTAAGTGTGTTTGGTGACAGAATAATTACCCGAGGAATGTGGTCATCTTGTTTCCCTTACCTATCTCCATGTGATTTTTATTAATGAGGAACGTTAAAGAATAGTGTGTGCACCAAATTCACACATTGTTACAAGAACTGAAGGATAAAATCACGGCAATTAGTCAACATGAATTTTTGCTGGTAAACCAGAATTGTATTCGGAGATATAGGGAATGTGTTCATGTTGAAGATCGTCAATTTCAACATGTGTTGTATAACTCTGGCGAAGGACGTGCCGGTCGTTTGTGCATAACTCTGGCGAAGGACTTGCCGGTCATTTGTGCATAACTCTGGCGAAGGGCATGCCAGTTGTTTGTGCATATCTCTGGCGAAGGCTGTGCCAGTCGTTTGTGCATACCTCTGGCGAAGGGTGTGCCAGTCATTGGTGCATACCTCTGGCGAAGGGTGTGCCAGTCATTGGTGCATACCTCTGGCGAAGGGTGTGCCAGTTATTGTTGCATACCTCTGGCGAAGGGCATGCCAGTCATTTGTGCATACCTCTGGCGAAGGGCATGCCAGTTGTTTGTGCATACCTCTGGCGAAGGCTGTGCCAGTCGTTGGTGCATACCTCTGGTGAAGTGTGTGCCAGTCGTTGGTGCATACCTCTGGCGAAGGGTGTGCCAGTCATTGGTGCATACCTCTGGCGAAGGGTGTGCCAGTCGTTGGTGCCTAACTCTGGCGAAGGGCGTGCCAGTCGTTGGTGCATACCTCTGGCGAAGGGTGTGCCAGTCATTGGTGCATACCTCTGGCGAAGGGTGTGCCAGTTATTGTTGCATACCTCTGGCGAAGGGCATGCCAGTCATTTGTGCATACCTCTGGCGAAGGGCATGCCAGTTGTTTGTGCATACCTCTGGCGAAGGGCATGCCAGTTGTTTGTGCATACCTCTGGCGAAGGGCATGCCAGTCATTTGTGCATACCTCTGGCGAAGGGTGTGCCAGTCATTTGTGCATACCTCTGGCGAAGGGCATGCCAGTTGTTTGTGCATACCTCTGGCGAAGGCTGTGCCAGTCGTTGGTGCATATCTCTGGTGAAGGGCATGCCAGTCGTTGGTGCATACCTCTGACAAAGGGTGTGCCAGTCGTTGGTGCATACCTCTGGCGAAGGGTGTGCCAGTCGTTGGTGCATACCTCTGGGGAAGGACGTGCCAGTCATTGGTGCACAACTCTGGCAAAGGGCGTGCCAGTCATTTGTGCATACCTCTGGTGAAGGGCATGCCAGTCCTTGGTGCATACCTCTGGCGAAGGGTGCGCCAGTCATTGCATAACTCTGGCGAAGGGCATGCCAGTCGTTTGTGCATACCTCTGGCGAAGGGCATGCCAGTCATTGCATAACTCTGGCGAAGGGCGTGCCAGTCATTGGTGCATACCTCTGGTGAAGGGCATGCCAGTCATTGCATAACTCTGGCAAAAGGGGTGGCAGTCGTTTGTGCATACCTCTGGCGAAGGGTGTGCCAGTCATTGCATAACTCTGGCAAAGGGCGTGCCAGTCGTTTGTGCATACCTCTGGCGAAGGGCATATCAGTCATTGCATAACTCTGGCGAAGGCCATGCCAGTCATTGCATAACTCTGGCGAAGGGCATGCCAGTCATTGCATAACTCTGGCGAAGGGCATGCCAGTCATTGCATAACTCTGACGAAGGGCGTGCCAGTCATTGGTGCATACCTCTGGTGAAGGGCATGCCAGTCATTGCATAACTCTGGCGAAGGGCATGCCAGTCATTGCATCACTCTGGCGAAGGGCGTGCCAGTCGTTGGTGCATATCTCTGGTGAAGGGCATGCCAGTCGTTGGTGCATACCTCTGGCGAAGGGTGTGCCAGTCGTTGGTGCATACCTCTGGCGAAGGGTGTGCCAGTCGTTGGTGCATACCTCTGGGGAAGGACGTGCCAGTCGTTGGTGCATACCTCTGGCGAAGAGCATGCCAGTCATTGGTGCATACCTCTGGCGAAGGTTGTGCCAGTCGTTGGTGCATACCTCTGGCGAAGGGCGTGCCAGTCGTTGGTGCATAACTCTGGCGAAGAGCGTGCCAGTTGTTGGTGCATAACTCTGGCGAAGAGCGTGCCAGTCGTTGGTGCATACCTCTGGCAAAGGGCGTGCCAGTCGTTTGTGCATACCTCTGGTGAAGGGCATGCCAGTCCTTGGTGCATACCTCTGGCGAAGGGTGCGCCAGTCATTGCATAACTCTGACGAAGGGCATGCCAGTCGTTTGTGCATACCTCTGGTGAAGGGCATGCCAGTCATTGCATCACTCTGGTGAAGGGCGTGCCAGTCATTTGTGCATACCTCTGGCGAAGGGTGTGCCAGTCATTGCATAACTCTGGCAAAGGGCGTGCCAGTCGTTTGTGCATACCTCTGGCGAAGGGCGTGCCAGTCGTTTGTGCATACCTCTGGCAAAGGGCGTGCCAGTCGTTTTTGCATACCTCTGGCGAAGGGCGTGCCAGTCGTTTGTGCATACCTCTGGCGAAGGGCGTGCCAGTCATTGCATAACTCTGGCGAAGGGCGTGCCAATCATTGCATAACTCTGGCGAAGGGCGTGCCAGTCATTGCATAACTCTGGCGAAGGGCATGCCAGTCGTTTGTGCATACCTCTGGGGAAGGGTATGCCAGTCGTTTGTGCATACCTCTGGGGAAGGGCATGCCAGTCATTGGTGCATACCTCTGGGGAAGGGCATGCCAGTTGTTGGTGCATACCTCTAGTGGAGGGCGTGCCGCGGGATGGTCTGGCTGACACATTGTGGTAGCACATTTCAGTCTTAGGACTAACTCTCTAAATACATTTTTTTTAATGTACTTTGTTAGAGATTTTTAATTGCATGTCTCTATATTTTAAGTTAAGCCAACTTTTATTAAACATTTATGCATAATACCATGTAGTTGTAGAGTATAGTTATTAGTGCCCTCCTAGTTTAATAAACTACAAAGATGAGTAACACTGCAAACAAAACATGTCCAGTAATACAAAACAAATGAAAATGAAATTTGCAAATTAATACATTAAAATACACATGCTCCACTTCGGTCAAAGGGTTGTGTTTCCAGAATCTTGCCTGCCATTTTCAGTTGTATGATTGGCGCTGTAAGCGTCTGCAGTTACTTCCACAAGTTTCAGTGTTCCTTCATTCGGAAATGTTGCTTATAGGTTTAACTTTCTTATGCTGTATATATTTTATAGTGCTAGTTTAGTATTAAATTCTTTAAATATGTGACAAAATGCAAAATAGAGTGCAGTTGCTTTTCCATTAGTTTATTTTTCTTCTAAACTTTTCACAACACACAGTTCTCTTTTACTGATGTTAACACAAGTTACAGTCTTTCATGATATTACAACTCAGAACTTTTTACTTCTTATAACCTTGACTCTGTCCTTTCATTGCCTTTCTTCACCTTCTCTCTCAACCAGCTGACTTTGATGATACAATCGCTCAACACTCATTAAAACTTACTCACTTTGATGCAATGTATCTCTTATGACAGCAGTACCACACACGCATGTGTCGCACTCACTGACACATTGACCAACTCAAAATCTGTCGGCCTTCACGCACTCCACAAGCTTTTATACCAGATCTTTCTGAAATGTCTACAAACAAGTCAGCTGCCACACACTTCTTGAATTCCCTTTGTGTTGTTACTTGATTGTTATTAGTCATGTGTTTGCCGGCGTGAGTGGTGTGGGGCAGCCGGGCCCCAACCATCTTTTGTTGTGTTGCCGTAGCTGTGGGCCAGCATCACAATATACAGGGCTTTTGAACTGGTACTTCACTGCTGCACGGCCTTTTGCCTGTGCGAGTTTGAAGCCGCCGCTGCCGGGTTTGCCGCTACTAACAAGCCGCGTGTAAAACATGTATAAAAATCTTACCTTATAGAAAATGCTGGAAGTGTCGTCCCTCCTCCACTACACAGGCATTATATCTGGAAAACACATTCTGATTCACACGATTAAGTCTCTGATTTCATTTCTAATATTTTATTTTAGTTCTTCCAATGTGTGAGGATTTTTCTTGTAAACTTTGTCTTTCAGGTTATCTCACAAGTAAAAATCACACATTGTAAGATTGGGGGAGCGAGAGGGCCACACACCAGCACTAATCACCCTATATTCGAACACTTCCCTCATTTTATTCATGGACTGTATGGGCAGTATCAGAATCTTGTTGAAACCACCCATGTGATTTCTCTTCTTCTGTCAGTTCACAAAAAAATGGGGTCAAAATGTCATTTCGGTACCTCTCTGCATTTACAGTCTGGTCGTAAAATATTGGACCAATTATGCGTCTAACGCTAACAGCACACCAAACTCCAACTCTCCAATCATAATGAGGGATTTCTTGAACCCGATGTGGATTTTGAGATGCCCAATACCGACTGTTATGAGTGTTCACGCGACCATATGAAACCATGCCTCATCTGAAAATAACAGAAACTCGATTAAACCATCATTCTCGACATTTCCAGCATTTTCTATTAGATAAGATTTTTAAGATGTTTTATGTGCAGCTTGTTAGTAGCGGCAAACCCGGCCGCAGCAGCTTCAAACTTGCACAGGTAAAAGGCCGTGCAGTGGTGAAGTACCAGTTCGAAAGCCCTGTACATAAAATGTTGTTGGTTTCTAGTGCCTTGCATCTGGCAATGAAGCCATTAGCATTCGTGCTTTCCAATACTTTTGAACTGTAGTTTCTTCTGATCTTAATGCTTCACAGGTCTTCAAGTGGTCTTCATTCATTTCTGCTGGATCGTTACACAGGACACATATTGGTGAGGCTGAGATACCTATTCTGTAGAGATGACTTGCTAAGCAGTCGTGATTTGTCAATAGTCGGAAGGCTGCAACCGCTGTTTTCCTTGGTCTCTGGGAGATTATATCTGGATTGGAAAGTAGTGTAATCCATTTTTTATCTTTGGCATTTGTTTCTATTTCTTGTAGGTATGAATGACAAAAATGTTTAATGATCAAGCGTTTTATTGAGGAATATGAGAAATTGAATTTAGACTTTTGTTTTATTGTTGTGCCTTTCTTTGCAAGTGAGTCTGCAGCTTCGTTCCCCATGACTCCACAGTGTGCTGGAATCCATTGGAGGTGAACAGTCTTATTAACTTTTTGGAGTTGTGTTAACATTTTGTAGCATTCTCTAATTTTTGTTGACTTCTTTGTAGTATTTGAACATATTCCCTGAATTGCAGCTTTAGAATCTGAAAGAATTACTGCCTTGTTAAATTTATTTAAGGGAAGATTTAATAATTGTCGGAGAGCAATGTATATAGCCTCTATTTCTCCATCATAATTTGTTGTGTCTCTGCCAACAGAATGATAAAAGGAAAAATGTGAACATGTAACTCCAGCTCCAGTAAGGTTTTCCGTGGAGGATCCATCAGTATATATGTGCAGCCATTCTTCTGTGGGATACCTAGTACTGATTGTTTCTAGAGCTAGAAGTTTTTGTATTTCTTTTGGTGTGTCTGATTTACTTATTTCCTCTATTAATTCCAAATTGAAGGTAGGTTGCAATAATTCCAATGGATTTTCTCTTATAAGTAGATTTTCTCTGGTGTTAGGAATGTTCAATTTGGATTTAATCTGTGTTACCTTTTCTAGGAAACTACTATGAGTTTTAAGGATTGAAGGGGGGAGGTTCTCTTCTGTCCATTTAGAGTTTGGCAGTCGTAACATTTTCTCGTGTTGGAGCAATGCTTGTTCTTCTATTTTTGTTGTTATTGATGGGGTCCGTGTTAAGGCAAGCATGGCATCAATAGGTGTGGATTTAACTGCTCCAGTGATTAGGCGAAGAGCCTGATTTTGTATTTGTCCAAGTTTATTGATGTTAGCATTTGCTGCTGTTATTAAAGCTTCAGAACAGTACAAGAGGTTTGGTTTAATATACATTTTGTATGTTGTGTTAAGGACTCTCCTTGAGCAGCCCCATTTAGCACCAGCTAACCTTTTCAGGATTTGCAATTTCTTTTCAACCTTTTCTGAGATGTTTGTTATATGTTTTTTCCAACTTAGCTTTCTGTCGAAAGTGATGCCTAAGTATTTGGCATCATCAACTGCTTTGAGTGGTTTACCATAATAATTTATGCTAATATTAACTGGTTTGTATTTTAGTGTAAATAATTCATAATTTGTTTTTTCCACATTGATAGTCATGAGGTTTTTGGAGCTCCATTCATGTGTACATAAAATGTAATGGTTGGTAAAACTAAAGATAGTTGGGATTATGGAAGACTGCAACTTGTGGAAGTAACTGTCATCAGAGCATTGAGCCAGCTGATGATGGGAGAGAAATGCATCTGCGTACTATTACTTCTGAGCTTTGTATTATCAACATGGTTATTATATAACCAATGGATGATACCTACTATATCAGTGCTTATATTTTGAACTGTTGGCAATAATAAAGAGCACTGCACCCTCTTTAGCAGTTGAGAAATACCCCTTTACATCCATGCTTATATGGTCTCAATTTGATCCTAATGCCACAATATTTCTGAATTTGTTGTAGCAATTTGAAGAAAGTTGTTTATCACTTTTTTAACTTTGTCATAAAATCAGGTACGTAGAATATGCTCAATTTCATAAGTGAGTCAGAAACATTGCTGCATTTATTCCTGTTTCACAGTGAATATATACCTGTCGTTAGATAGGAAATATTCTGAATTACAACTTTCATTATGTTCTTTTTTTACAAAGTCTGAAGCTTTCTTCCCGATTTGTCTACCAGATACAAGTGTATCAACTTCTCTTCTTAATTGTTTGCCACAAATGTTAGAGGAATTTCCACTGGATCATTGGAGTTTGTCTACTCTGGTTCCACTTCATTGTTTTGCAGTTTGTAGTTCAGGGCCCTCAGTCTCTGTGCTACACAGTATGACTTGGGGCCCTCAGTCAGCCACAATAAATCATAGTTGGTAACTATGAAAATTTTGTTAGCCTTTTATGTTCATATGTTAGAAGCTGGAATGGGATTCAAGGAGGAAAGAAGATTGCGGGTACCATCTGTAGGAATAAACAGAAAATGAGCCAGGCAAAATCAGATTGATGATAGGATCCGAGTGTTGTAGCATTCCAATTAACATTAGAAGTGTGTTATACTTTATTTACTTGTTAGAAAATGGTTTGTAAGTTGAGAAAGATGGCTAAAATTTGAGCATCAGAATTTATTAGAATTGAAAGGTGTTGGTGTATGAAAAAAAAGAGTGGGAGTACTGCACAGTGTAGACATTAGCAGCCATATTTGATGGATGGAAAGCTAGATTTTGATAAATAGATAGGAGACGTTAGGTAAACTTACTCGTACATATCTTATTGTAATGGGTGACTCCGTAATTTACTGCAACTTTTGTAGGAAAGGAATGCAATAACAATTGCAGTAACACAAATTTAAACATTATTTTGTTTATGGTATATTTGAAAGCATGAGAAGGTTACAGCAGATTAGACCTTTAGATTATTATTCTATGTACTTTTGTTAATTTGCATGTATTGAGCATGATGTTACTGTTCTGTGAACATGAGATAAATTAACTCTATTGCCTTGATGTTTTAGGAAATATCCTATTGCTTTCTAATTCATTAAGGGTACTTGATACTGAATTTGTGACTTTTCATTATATAATTGGTTTGTTCATAGAAATAATTCTAAGGGCTACCAGGGATAAAACTTTGGACAAATATGAAAATCATGTTTTTGCAAACACTGCAGCATTTGTCCACTGAAAACATTCCAATTGTATGTGAATTTACCAAACTCCATAAAATTTTACACTAGGATCTTTAAGACTACCATGAATACACACAAGAGATTCCTAGCTATTGAGGGGTCTGGTCCCAGAGCTCAGCAGTTGCCTGCTGTACGAGTGGATCTAGGTTCCATTCCGAGGTATTGAGGGGGTCTGGTCCCAGAGCTCAGCACCTGCTTGCTGTACGAGTGGGTCTAGGTTCCATTCCGAGGTATTGAGGGGGTCTGGTCCCAGAGCTCAGCACCTGCCTGCTGTACGAGTGTGTCTAGATTCCATTCCGAGGTATTGAGGGAGTCAGGCCCCAGAGCTCAGCATCTGCCTGCTGTATGAGTGTGTCTAGGTTCCATTCCTAGCTATTGAGGGGTCTGGCCCCAGAGCTCAGCATCTGCCTGCTGTACGAGTGGGTCTAGGTTCCATTCCGAGGTATTGAGGGGGTCTGGTCCCAGAGCTCAGCACCTGCCTGCTGTACGAGTGTGTCTAGATTCCATTCCGAGGTATTGAGGGAGTCAGGCCCCAGAGCTCAGCATCTGCCTGCTGTACGAGTGGGTCTAGGTTCCATTCCGAGGTATTGAGGGAGTCTGGCCCCAGAGCTCAGCATCTGCCTGCTGTACGAGTGGGTCTAGGTTCCATTCCGAGGTATTGAGGGGTCTGGCCCCAGAGCTCAGCATCTGCCTGCTGTACGAGTGGGTCTAGGTTCCATTCCTAGCTATTGAGGGGTCTGGCCCCAGAGCTCAGCATCTGCCTGCTGTACGAGTGGGTCTAGGTTCCATTCCTAGGTATTGAGGGAGTCTGGCCTCAGAGCTCAGCATCTGCCTGCTGTACGAGTGGGTCTAGGTTCCATTCCTAGCTATTGAGGGGTCTGGTCCCAGAGCTCAGCATCTGCCTGCTGTACGAGTGGGTCTAGGTTCCATTCCTAGCTATTGAGGGGTCTGGCCCCAGAGCTCAGCATCTGCCTGCTGTACGAGTGTGTCTAGGTTCCATTCCTAGCTATTGAGGGAGTCTGGCCCCAGAGCTCAGCATCTGCCTGCTGTACGAGCGTGTCTAGGTTCCATTCCGAGGTATTGAGGGGTCTGGCCCCAGAGCTCAGCATCTGCCTGCTGTACGAGTGGGTCTAGGTTCCATTCCGAGGTATTGAGGGAGTCTGGCCCCAGAGCTCAGCATCTGCCTGCTGTACGAGTGTGTCTAGGTTCCATTCCGAGGTATTGAGGGGTCTGGCCCCAGAGCTCAGCATCTGCCTGCTGTACGAGTGGGTCTAGGTTCCATTCCGAGGTATTGAGGGAGTCTGGCCCCAGAGCTCAGCATCTGCCTGCTGTACGAGTGGGTCTAGGTTCCATTCCGAGGTATTGAGGGGTCTGGTCTCAGAGCTCAGCACCTGCCTGCTGTACGAGTGTGTCTAGATTCCATTCCTAGCTATTGAGGGGTCTGGCCCCAGAGCTCAGCATCTGCCTGCTGTACGAGTGTGTCTAGGTTCCATTCCTAGCTATTGAGGGAGTCTGGCCCCAGAGCTCAGCATCTGCCTGCTGTACGAGCGTGTCTAGGTTCCATTCCGAGGTATTGAGGGGTCTGGTCTCAGAGCTCAGCACCTGCCTGCTGTACGAGTGTGTCTAGGTTCCATTCCTAGCTATTGAGGGAGTCTGGCCCCAGAGCTCAGCATCTGCCTGCTGTACGAGTGTGTCTAGGTTCCATTCCGAGGTATTGAGGGGTCTGGCCCCAGAGCTCAGCATCTGCCTGCTGTACGAGTGGGTCTAGGTTCCATTCCGAGGTATTGAGGGAGTCTGGCCCCAGAGCTCAGCATCTGCCTGCTGTACGAGTGGGTCTAGGTTCCATTCCGAGGTATTGAGGGGTCTGGTCTCAGAGCTCAGCATCTGCCTGCTTTACGAGTGTGTCTAGGTTCCATTCCTAGCTATTGAGGGGGTCTGGTCCCAGAGCTCAGCACCTGCCTGCTGTACGAGTGTGTCTAGGTTCCATTCCGAGGTATTGAGGGGTCTGGTCCCAGAGCTCAGCACCTGCCTGCTGTACGAGTGGATCTAGGTTCCATTCCGAGGTATTGAGGGGGTCTGGTCTCAGAGCTCAGCACCTGCCTGCTGTACGAGTGGATCTAGGTTCCATTCCGAGGTATTGAGGGGGTCTGGTCCCAGACCTCAGTACCTGCCTGCTGTACGAGTGTGTCTAGGTTCCATTCCGAGGTATTGAGGGGGTCTGGTCCCAGAGCTCAGCACTTGCCTGCTGTACGAGTGGATCTAGGTTCCATTCCGAGGTATTGAGGGGGTCTGGTCCCAGAGCTCAGCACCTGCCTGCTGTATGAGTGGATCTAGGTTCCATTCCGAGGTATTGAGGGGGTCTGGTCCCAGAGCTCAGCACCTGCCTGCTGTACGAGTGGATCTAGGTTCCATTCCGAGGTATTGAGGGGGTCTGGTCCCAGAGCTCAGCACCTGCCTGCTGTACGAGTGGATCTAGGTTCCATTCCGAGGTATTGAGGGGGTCTGGTACCAGAGCTCAGCACTTGCCTGCTGTACGAGTGGATCTAGGTTCCATTCCGAGGTATTGAGGAGTCTGGGGTTGGATCCTGCCAGAGTATAGATGTAGGACTGTGTAGCAAGCCTCACATTGCCAATAGGCGATATGATCACTGCAGTTAAATGGAACAGTTTACATCATTAGGAACATGATCAAGTTCAGTATCGAGGACTCTACTTAATGCTTCTGCTAACAAATAACATCTTTTAACAGGGATAAGGTTTGCAGATGTAGCTTCAGTTTGGTTGCTTGTGGTTGTAACAGTGTAAGTTCTGACAGTGATGTTTCTGTAAAGCTAAAATAAATACCCATTTTAAAATTCAATATTTCAGCTTTGGAAACATTGAAACATGGCAGAGGTTTCAGCAAACATGAAACAATGTTCAGATTTTGAAGGACATTTGAATTTGGTTTAGATAAACATTTTTGAAGCTTTGAAACAGTGACTACAGGTTCTAATGAATGAATGAGTGGTGCAAGTGAAGTTTTGGAGCACTTTTGCTTCACTTACATTGTAAATTAATACAACATGTTACAAAGAGTTTTCACTTCCAGCTGTAGTACCATCTGCTGTAGATCGTTGTTGGTGTCTTCTCCCCTCCCCAACACCGCCAGTTGATTTACAGCAGATGATGGAACAGAGAGAGCATTGCAAGTTTAGCAAAACTGTGCCAAGACTTGACTTGCAACATACATTCATTGATTACATAAATATTTTGATTATTTCTCATACAGTTTATCAGTTATACAAAAGTCATTCCGAATGAAGAGGATTTCAGAGAATATTATCACAAAAACTGTAGACTACTAGTTCATCATTCAGACACTAGATGGCACTTGTGCACAGTATCTATAAGGTTTACTTTTTAAGCAGAGGATGCCGTGCAGAATATGGAAGATGACTTGTCGACAAAGATGGCATTCATGGAAGGAAGGAAGGAAGAAGTCATACACACTTAAGTGTGGTGTGTGTGTGGTCAAGAAGCTCCCGGATCACTGGGTTGTTAGCCAGTGGGAAGGAAGGAATGTGCATCAACAAACATCCCTGTCTGTGAAAAACATTTAGATTGTGTCTGAATAATTCATTATTACTATACACCACTATTCATTAGGATTTGGATAAAATAAATTTGTGTGCAGGGCCAGAAGAACAGTTGACTACTGGAAATGAAGCACGAACATACACATTTTTTTGGACGAACTGCTGACGAATGTAGTGACATTATCATATACCTGAGAAGAAAGTCCAACCTGTGTTGGAGATACTTTGGGGATACTTGTGGAATAGTGCTAATGTACTGACTTCCAAAAGGAACCAACAGCAGGATGTACTGTGTTCAATATAGCTCTTCTTTGTCAACCAAATTTGTAATGTTTGATGCTTTATGTAGTACTATTGGAATTCGCCAAAAGCCATCTGTAACATATTAACTACATTGTAGTGTATTCCGGTTACATTCTGCTTGTTCACTTGATCTGAATACTAAAATTATGTATGCTGAAACATGGCTGTTAATGTTGGCAGTACTGGCATCTTGCAGGATGTCAACTGTTGAGTTTATAAAGGAAATGACTCTTAATTTTGTTGAACATGTGCTGCATTTATTTGTAGCAGTTGTTAAATACAAGAAGCTGATTTCATTAGCATGTGTTTTCCAAGGCAGTGCTGTGGCCTAGTGGTTTGCTCTCACCAAAGTGGTCCAGGTCCAATCCCAGGGGACCATACGTGGCATTTGTGCTGGACAAAGGGTTTTCTCCATTTTCCCTGCTGTTCATTTCACCAACTGCTCCATCATCACCTCTCCTTTCTCAGTCTGGGTAATCACTAGTAATTGGCATTGTAAGGTTGGCGGTAGTGTAAAGCTGTTACGAACTGTTGTCTCAAAGCCTTAACATTTGTAACTTTGTAGGCAGGTAGTTCATCATCATCATCGCAACAAGGACGTGGCAGCAGACAGCTTGTTGGCACAGTGGTCAACCTGTACGGTCATGGCCAACACCACCATCATCATCATCATCGCTATGTGCAGCCAACCAAATCTACAGAAAGCCTTCTCTTGTTGCCTAAATATGCCGTAGATCCCATGCTGTCCGACTCCAGCCTGAGTTGTGACTGTTTGGACGTGACTTCACCTGTTGCTGATGGTACTGGGCCCCATTTCTTTCCTTTGTCAAGTCCAAATGTGTCGGACCACCAGCAGAACAAAGCTAGTCAGACGGACAGCACTAAGGAAGTCATGTCATACTGCAGCGTCACGCAGGAAGGTGGCGCAGAGATAACTCGTCTGTGACGACACTCTCTTCTAATTATACATTATTAAGCTAGTCAAGACTTAACTTGTGGTGTTTCCAATGCACAGTGATATTAGAAAATAGACACCTAATGCAGTAAAACCTCGTTAATGACGGTCGTTTGTTTGAATGTGGTTCATATGATTGTGCCTATACTGTACAGCAGTCTGAGGTAATGTGCATCTTGAAGAAGTAAATACGACGCACAGCTGCAAATGTAAGTTACTATATTGCTATCTAAGCAACTTTGTAGCTTACATGCCATAAGCCATTTTGTTTTCATGGTCACTATAAACACAAGAGCTGTGTTTGTGCTGATGTTTGATCAGATTAATTGAAATCCAGTTTAATGAGGTTTTACTGTATAATTTACTGTACCCTTATTTATGAAGTTTTTGATAATGTGTGTAGCAAGCCAACGAATTTGGAATGGCTTCAGTGTAGTGTTAGATCCTTTATACTCAGTTATACTTTGTTAAATATGATTTATTTTGATACCTACTCAAGAGATTTTTGAGTTATTAAAAGTAATATATAAAACACTATCTTCTAGTTGAGCACAAAATATAAATACGCTCAAATAGTTAATCTTGAAGCTTTGAGGTTATGTTTGTTTGTATCATCTCTGGCACAATAAACAGTAAATACCAAAGAGGTTAAGCATATCAAATGGCTTCTGTGATTTTATAATGAAATCTCGTTTACTGAAAATGTAGATAGAATGTCGTCTTGCAAGTGTATATTCATATAACGTGTTTCTAAGTATATTTGTTACAAATAAAAACATTGAAGACGCGAAAAATATTGGTGACTTATTCAACCCCCTTTCTGTTTAGTTTATGTATGTTCATTGCAGTGGTCTGACAGGTAAGTAAAGGGCTTTAAGACTCAGACGCCTCAGAAAACACGAGTAAAATAAATTATACTACTTTGGGGAGTAGATGTAAAACAGAAGATTCTACTTTATAGGAGAATTATGGTGCAAAACACATGACTGCAGAGAGTGTAGGGAATACCATCTGTATAGTTGAGAGCACATGCAACACAATATGACCTCCTTACTCATGTGTATTCAGCATAGTTTTGTAAATAGCAGTCCTAATGTTAGCAAGAAATATACATGCTAAGGCTTTCATGGCCAGCGTTAATCCAATGCATAGTAGTTTTCGGGTTTGTAGGCCGTGGTCCAGTTGATAAATTGTCTGACATTTTGCCCAAGACTGCATTGAGAATCTTCAGAGTGACTCCTGGCTGGTTAACAACTAGAGGGCAATTGGAGCGCCTGGCTTATATATAGGTGAGAGGCAGTCCATCTTCTATTGGTTGTCCACACACCAGTCGTGGACTTCTGAAATCAGTGGGTAGAAAATGGGGTTACGCAGTACTGGCGACACCAGAAGAAAACCACTGACCGCCATGTTAAGAAGTTCAACAAATTTCACTGCACGCAACAACATCACGCTCAGTTAGACCCGTCTAGGCTGGTGATTAATCTAACGGAACGACCATTAGACCACACAACTGCTTCAGTTTTGGCGAGAGGACTCAATTTCGCCCCGGCACCCAGATCCATACCAACCAAGGATTTCATCAGTAGCACTGAGCAGGCACTAATTAGTCTTCCGGCAGACGTAGCTGAAGAAATACACACTGAAGTCAGCCTTACATTAGCAAGAGCCAAGAAACCCAGGGCCAATATCTCATCTGCTGAATTTAGAGTGCTGAAAGCACTGCGACAAGACGCGACTCTAACTGTGCTTCCTGCTGATAAGGGCAATGCCACGGTCATCATGGAGACCATGGATTATCACCAGAAAATTACAAAACTACTTGAAGATCCCTCTTTCAAGGAACTGGATAAGGATCCGACGACCAAGATCACCAGAACAACTACAAGTCTCATAAAAAACTCCAGCCTAACCACTGCAGTACAGAAAAACATCATTCCACACGCAGCAGCTCCACCTAGACTCTACGGACTGCCAAAGATTCACAAGCCTGAAGTACCCCTTCGACCCATTGTGAATGCCATAGGCTCACCTACTTACCTGCTTGCCAAACATCTTACTACGCTACTGAATCCGCTGGTGGGTGACTGTCAACACCATATTGCAAATTCCAGTCACTTTATACAGAAAATTTCAGCGCTGAAAGTGGACCCGGATGATATTTTGGTGAGCTTTGATGTGGAATCCTTGTTCACCAGAGTGCCGCTAGAGGACTCGCTACACCTCCTATCTGAACGGTTTCCGGAAGACATCACCCAGCTTTTCAGACACACGCTCACTTCCACATACTTCAATTACAATAGCCGGTTCTTCGAACAGACGGATGGGGTAGCCATGGGTTCACCATTGTCACCTGCTATTGCCAACTTTTTCATGGAGAGCTTTGAACATACTGCCCTGGATACCACCTCAGACAAACCAAAGGCTTTCTTCAGATACGTGGATGATACCTTTGTTATCTGGCCATATGGAAAAGGAAAACTTTCCACCTTCTTAGACCACCTCAACAACCTACATGCGAACATCAAGTTTACCATGGAAGTTGAGATCGATGGCTCACTACCCTTCCTAGATGTTCTGGTCTACAAGAAGCCGGACGGCAGCCTAGGTCACACAGTATACAGGAAACCAACACACACCAACCGCTACTTGGACGCCTCCAGTCACCACCATCCTACTCAAAAGAAGACAGTTATCTCCACCTTGTTTCACCGAGCTTTCGATATTGCGGATGAAGACCACATTAAGCAGGAACTTAAATACCTAGAGACACATTGCTGAAACAGATACAGTGATAACGGCATCAAAAAGGCACGCAAGAAGGTTGAAAACAATCGAAACAACCCCCAACGCCTCACTCAAAGGATGGATAGCTGGCCGAACAAAGCCTACATACCATTCTACGGTTCCGTCTCAAACAAGATCTCCCGCATACTCACTAGGTATAACATCAAGACCTTCTTCACACTTCCAAAGAAGATCCAAGAAATCCTTAGACCGGTAAAAGAACCACTTCGACTCAAGGTCCCAGGAGTTTACAGGATTCCTTGCGAATGTGGTAAAGTGTATGTAGACCAAACAGGACGCACAATAGAAGAAAGGTGTAAAGAACATCAACGCAATATCAGGCTCCTACAACCAGATAAGTCAGCAGTGGCCGAGCATTGTATAGAGTATGTCCACAAAATAAACTTTGAAGACATCAAAGTTCTGGAGCACACGGATAAATACTGGGACAGAGTCATTAAGGAAGCCATTCAAATCAAACTACATCCAAACAATTACAACAGGGACCGCGGTCTTCAGCTAAGCCCTGCCTGGACAATAGCCATGAAACACATTCACAACAGCAACTATAGTGATTCTGGTCCAAGTTCTGACCCTCAAGAAAACACTGTGGCCGGTGACAAACATAGCCCGAAACAGCAGGCCCAATCACAAATCGTCACCCGCTCATTGGCCAGGGCAACGCAACCCCCTCTCATCTAACATTGTATATATATGGGGAGCGGGAAAAATAACGGTCACTTTTCATTCTGACGAAGGCCATGGAGTTTAGAATGGCCGAAAGCTCAATATTTTCAAACCTCACACGGCTGATCGCCCGTGAAGCTATAATAAATAACGTGCGCCGTGAAAGCTTTAAATCTTACATAAATCATCTACAAGGAAATTGAGCAAGCCCCACTTCACAGATACTTGATAACCAATCACGGCGATTATAAGAACAGGTCAGTCAATTCTTTCAGGCACAAAACAGAAACTTTAGATAAAAGTTCAAACGTAATACACACATTTATAAAATCAATAAAGATAGCTTAGAATGAGTTAGCATTGCTAGTTTAAAAAAAAAAAAAAAAAAAAAAAAAAAAAAAAAAAAACCTTATCCCTGGTTCCCTGATTATAACAGGTAAAATGTTGCACAAAAATTCACGAATAGAATAGCTGGTGTCTACAAAACAAGCTCAGCCACAGCTGGGATTTGAACCACAGACCCCCCCTCTCCCCCCAACTTACCAGGCAGTTCTCTAACCATGAAGGTACTCTTGACAACTTGCCATCATTCTGGCAGATTGTCACAGTAGCTTGGTGGTTAGAGCAGCTGCCTGGTGTCGGTCTGGGTGGCTCAGTTGGTTAGACGTTGGCCTACTGATCCCAAGGTCACAATTTAAATTGGCTCCGACCGATGGTTTTTAAGTGTGCTTAAAAACGACAGCTCTATGTCAGTAGATTTACTGGCATGTAAAAGAACTCCTGCGGGACAAAATTCCAGCACACCGGCGATGCTGATTTGATCCTGGCAATTGATAGCATCATTAAACAACATTAAAAAAATAAACCCTGCCTGGTAAAGTGGGATGGGGGGCCTGTGGTTCAAAGCCCAACTGTGGCATTGAACTTTTCAGTTCCAATTCTACCTCTCTAAGACTAATCTATTATTTATGAAACGATTTACAATACCGTTGAATTGCATATACTATTTATCTGGAGTTGATATTATTGGGTTACTAATTAAGTCTGTCATTTCTTCTCAGAAAAAGTTAAAATAGGTAAATAAATAATAATTACCATCTGAAGGTTATTTAATCCTGGGATATAAAGTACTTACAGTAGTAAGTCACCATTGGGGTAATTTGTCTCTGATGTGAGACTGCCTTTGTGGTTTACCAGGAGAAATATGAACTGGTTTGAGAATTTAATGCCATTCTGGCAGTTTGTCACAATAGCTCAGTGGTTAGAGCAGCCGCCTGGTAAGCGGAAGGTCTGTGGTTCAAATCCCAGTTGTGGCATTGAATTTTTAAGTTCCAGTTCTACCTCTCAAACTAGGTAAATAATAATTGAAGATTATTGTAACAGATATGTGTGAACATTTAGTAGGTATAGTTAAGAACTTTAACACTGTTGATACACCATTTGCAATGAATAACACAGTACATAAACATAACCATTGTCATATATTGTGGGCTATCAAAGATATCACTGAAGCCCATATTTAAAGTAAACTAGACATTAATATGTAATTCTGATAATTGCAATACCAGCCAGTTTCCCTCATGAAGAATTATAGCATAGGATGGAATGTCTCGTTCTTTACCACTGAACAGAGATGCTTGCTGCTGCAGCCTTCACTACAGTACGGGAAGAGAGAGGTGCAGGAATAAGGAAGGCAAGGCACCACACCCACGCAAGGGACACGACTGGCTTGGAGCTAGCAACAACAGTCTGTGTTTAATATTGTGCAGTTGTTACGCCCTCAACACCTGTATTAGTATTATTTATTTCACGGTGTACAGTGTACCAAGACCGTTGCTAGTACTAATTCTTCAAAATGGATGAACAATGTGTAATAAAACAATTAGTAAAATGACCATACAGTGGAATAAGTGATAGTAAAATAGGGAAGGCCTGTTGCAGTGTGAGCAGAAGGAAAAAAATAAGAATCCTTAGAAAACATATTTTAATATAAACAATTATGTAACCCATTCTTCTTACTTAAGGGTTTTCTGTGAAGTCCTGGACCCATTAATAACTCAAACTATATTAAGACATGAATCACAGAAACAGTTGAAATTTCTGGCCTTAATGGATTCTAAATATTTTGCGAGTTATAATAAAAGTTTTCCTACAAATGTATTATGTGAATTGAGAGAACCATATGATTCGTATTTCGATGGATTCTATGGATTCCTTGATAAGCCGATCAAAGTATTTGTCAGAGTGGTCAAGAATTTGTGTCATCAAACTTTATTCTTATCCACAGAAATCAAATTACATACATCAAATTTTAACAGAGACTCTAGATGTAAACTAAGCATGGCTTGGGCACCAGACATCAAACATACCATCACAGACAATTCAAGCAGATCAGAACAGCTGACTGGCATTAAAAGAAAACCCTATCCAAGGAGACCCACCCCACCTTAAGCAAGCAGCCAATCACTGGGCTCTCCACACTCATTGCCCAAGACCTACCTGGCTCCGCCCATCTTGTTTGTGTATATATATATATATATATATATATATATACCAGCATGATTTTTACCCTGGCATTTGTTCCTGATGCTTACCTTGTTTGTGTATATATACCAGCATGATTGTTACCCTGGCATTTGTTCCTGATGCTCACCTTGTTTGTGTATATATACCAGCATGATTGTTACCCTGGCATTTGTTCTTAGTGCTTACCTTGTTTGTGTATATATACCAGCATGATTGTTACCCTGGCATTTGTTCCTGATGCTCACCTTGTTTGTGTATATATACCAGCATGATTGTTACCCTGGCATTTGTTCCTGATGCTCACCTTGTGTATATATACCAGCATGATTGTTACCCTGACATTTGTTCCTGATGCTCACCTTGTTTGTGTATATATACCAGCATGATTGTTACCCTGGCATTTGTTCCTGATGCTCACCTTGTGTATATATACCAGCATGATTGTTACCCTGGCATTTGTTCTTGATGCTCACCTTATGTATATATACCAGCATGATTGTTACCCTGACATTTGTTCCTGATGCTCACCTTGTTTGTGTATATATACCAGCATGATTGTTACCCCTCTCACATTTGTTCCTGATACTCACCTTGTGTATATATACCAGCATGATTCTTACTCTCACATTTGTTCCTGATGTTCACCTTGTGTATATATACGAGCATGATTGTTACCCTGACATTTGTTCCTGATGCTCACCTTGTTTGTGTATATATACCAGCATGATTGTTACCCTGACATTTGTTCCCCTGACATTTGTTCCTGATGCTCACCTTGTTTGTGTATATATACCAGCATGATTGTTACCCTGGCATTTGTTCCTGATGCTCACCTTGTGTATATATACCAGCATGATTGTTACCCTGACATTTGTTCCTGATGCTCACCTTGTTTGTGTATATATACCAGCATGATTGTTACCCTGGCATTTGTTCCTGATGCTCACCTTGTTTGTGTATATATACCAGCATGATTGTTACCCTGGCATTTGTTCCTGATGCTCACCTTGTTTGTGTATATATACCAGCATGATTGTTACCCTGGCATTTGTTCCTGATGCTCACCTTGTTTGTGTATATATACCAGCATGATTGTTACCCTGGCATTTGTTCCTGATGCTCACCTTGTGTATATACAGAGACAGACAAAAGTATTCGGACACACGTAATACATAATATTGAACCAGCATAATTATATTTAAAACACCCATATACTTTTCCCTTGTGATTGCATTTTGTCCCCTTCAGTCCTCTTGACTACTAGTATTAGCATTTCAACAAAAATGTTCTTCTTTGATAAAATATGATAATTTCTTTACCATCATCTGTTATTATGCTTGGACATAAGTATTCAGATGCACCCCAATGTGATGGTACAAACACTGTAAACAGTATCTAGATGCAGTGTCAGTACTGTACTCGCAGTGTCCTATACACATACAATATTAATATGTGCAGTTGCCGCATTTAAATCACAATGGGGCAACAAAGGACCGGAAACTATGATTGTAAAAAGAAAAACCATCAACCTTTATAACCAAAGAAAAAAGTGCGCAGAAATAACTCTTGCTGTTAAAAGAACTCAAGAAACAATGCTCAGCATTGTAAAAACTACAAAGAAAGGAAAACAGTCATCGGCATTGCAAGACAAGTATGTCCATGTAAACTTAGCCTTAGGGATAGGAAGACAGTTGTCAAAATGGTGCAGAAAATCCACAAATTTCAGCATCCAAAATCACAACCCTTTTAAGAGAAAATGTAGGAAAAGCCGTCCAATTCCGAACTGTCACCAGAATGCTGAATAGTGATGGTTTCAATGCCCAGGATAAAACGCTACGTCAGTAAAGCAAATCAGAAAATGTGCAAGCAATTTGCAGAGGAAAAGATAAAGAGTTCTGGAGCAGGGCATTGTGGTCCGATGAAAGTAAATTCAATGTGTACCTCAGTGAAAGTATGACAATAGAAGAATAAAGAGTGGGATGTTAAGAACATGCAAGCCATGGTCAAACCCAGGGGCGTTAAGTTTTGGTCTGGATATGTATGGTTTCATTTGGTGTGAGTAAACTTGCAATAATTTATGGGATCAAGGACAAGTATGTCTATTTAAACATACTGAAACAAAACGTGAAATTGAGTGCTGAGAAGTTAGGTTTATGTAGGAGTTTCTACTTTTAGCAGGAGTTTCCACTTTCAGCAGGATAATAATCCCAAGCACATTGCATGTGTAGTCAAGCTTTGGATTGATGGATGTCATTCATATTCTGAACACCCACCTCAGTCATCAGACATAAATCTTAAAATAAATATTGCATAACTGTAAATCCTGAAAATATCTGGAGGAATTACACAATAGGTTAAACAACCAGTTACTGACAAAAATAGATCATCTTAAACAGATAATTCTAGAAGAATGGAAGCTATTAAGTTCTGATGACGTCAGGAAGCATGTAACTCCATGCCTAAAATATTACGGACCATAATACAAAGAAACGGGCATACTATAATGAAACATTAAGTTTGTATAGTTGTGTGTCTGAATACTTTTGTCACAAAGGAAAAGCAGGTTTAGTTTTTTTATTGCTTATCACATGGATTCAAGTTCATTTAATATGTATTTAATATTTGTGCTCTTCAATAAGATATAGTTGTGTTATATAAATGACATGTCTAGCTTTTGCTATTACCGGAATACAGATAAATATTTAGTTGAAATATTGCTGTCCGAATACTTTTGTCTGTCTCTGTATACCAGCATGATTTTTACCATGGCATTTGTTCCTGATGCTTACCTCATCTTGCTCTGAGTGATTTGCATCTCTTTCCACAACTCAAGTCGCACCTTGGAGGCGAGTGGTTAGTGACTGATGAAGCGGAGATGAACCGCTGGCTAAGGAGACAGGACCTGACCTAGTATGATGAAGGTATCAAAAAACTGCTGCCCAGATACCAAAAGTGTTTGGACAGAAATGGTGACTATGTGGAGAGGTTGTAGAATGAAAATAAAATATTTCACAAGTGTAAATAACCGGCTTGTAAACTTATTTATTGGATAGCCCTCGTATATAACATAATGGTGACCAGTTTTATCCATGTTTTTAAATTTGCTGAGAGCATTCACTGTTGATGGCTGCCAAACAAATATTAAACAACATAGCAACATCAACCTTCAAACTTAAGCTTTATAAGGTTGGTACTTTTGACTGCAGTCATTTGTTTGAAACAACTGTTATCTATCCATTGCAGCTTCAGTTTTTTTTTTTTAATGTTTTACTAGATATATAAAACGTTGGCCACTGGTGAGGTGTATGAGGTAGAAATTGAAAACAAGTATAAACCAATTTTAACAAGATTTATTTCACCTATATCCTGAAAACTTAGAAGCTTGGTCATGATGGTCAACATTCAGTTTTTTTCTACTCATGGCTACCTTTGTACTAAAATAAGTAACGTGGAAGTTACTCAGACTGTCTCTCATTGTAAAATGTATACATTGCAATAAAACCAGAGAAAATAAGTGAAGATGCAATATCTACATATGTAGGTCTGTATGTCTGTCGTCTGTCTGTCTGTCTGTTTACTGGAAGCATAAAATGTAGATCATCAACAATGCTAATAATTATATTGCTTCATCTGCAACAATTCTATATTACAACTATGTGCTTAATCATATAAACATATTGTGAATATATATATATAATATATGTATATAATTTGTGGTGGTAGAGGTACGAGTACACACCTCGCTCGCCTCCAGCGCTTGCTTCTCTACAACGTTAACAGTGGCAATGTGAACAAACTAGGCAGACACATCACAGACTGGTTTCCTCCTCCTCTTCTTCTTCAAATAATAATACTGCTATATTGCACTAGTACAAAGGTAACTCTCTAAGCCACAGAGAAATGCCTAAATAATATTGCAATTTCTTTTTCCTTTCAAAAACCTATTCAAGTATCCGTTTCTTTCTTTCTTTCTTTTTTTTTTTTTTCAAAACTAAAAATAGATATAAAAGGGGTTCACTGCAAAATGTTTTAAAATAACTTATGCTGTACAAAAGCACTTCTGAAATGAGAACAATATCACATCCAACTACGACTGTTATGCCAACCGTCCATCCGTCCGTCCAACACGCTGGAGGCACTCGTGTGCTCTTGGAGCACATTATCATCACAACTTGCAGCACGCAGAGCGTCGTCAGCAATTTATGATATGGTGATTCATCCTTTCACAGCCACAGCTGGCGACAGCCCAACTCAGACAGGACCATTAGGGGTTGTTTGGTTCCCACATGCCTCCCTGAAACAACCAGCCACATTGTTAACATCTTCTACAAGTAATGTCTTTCAATAGTTTTGGTTCCATATTCATGTCTAATGGGTGACAACTCTGATATTTGCATTTACTTCTTGGTCCTAGTTGTTAAGTTTCTTTTAGTTTTTCCAATATATGTTTGGTCACAACTACAGCACAACTTGGATAATTCCAAGCTGAAGGGACAAGAAAAAATTGAAAATATCAAACAATTTGAATTACAAAAGTTATTAGAAAATTGACATTTTAGCAATACAGGTACATATGCAGATCTCAAGTGGTGCTAGACTTCAACTTACAGAACATTCTACTGCTCTCAAGTGAACAAGGGGACCGATCATCTTATTTCATGCTTGCTTAAACCACTTCAACATGCACTCGTCAACGTCAGGATTTTCCAGTCATTCACTCCTTTTCAACTCTTTCCATTTTCACTCAAGGCAATGCTTAAAATTTTCTCCTTGCTCTTCAGATAAGTTAATAAGGTGTTCGGTGGTATCCCGTATTCTTTTGCGATTTCAGATTTTTTCTTCAAACCCTCAACTTCTCAAATGATGCAACTTTTTCTGCAATATACTGGACACATGGTGACAACACACTGAACAATAGCAAGTTCAAGAAGCACATGTTTTAAACAAGGGCATGTGGGAGCAGGTATAGGAGCTCAAGGCCAGCAGTTAGGAAAGATATTCCACCCCAAACTGCCTGCCAACAAAACAAACAACCCCAGAGGCAAAAACACATGGACAATGTTATCTTAAATTTCCATGTTTACATTAATTTTCGATTGACATTTTTGAACAGACGCTTGAAATTAAGGAAAATGAAATTCATATAACATGTGATTTTTTTTATCATTGCTTTAATATAAAATTCAAAGGATCAAGAAAAATCTTCAAATTAATTATGGTTTTGAATTATAAACGTTCTAATTAGCCAATTTCCTCTGTGCTACATTCTATTTGATAAACTCTGCATTTTGTATTTCAAGGCATTTGTAATGTGTTTTTGATGCAGTATTTATTAAATAGAGCTAATTAGATTTTGTGACCTCAAAAAATGTTCTCTAAATACTTACTTGCATTCTTCTTTGTTAATACTGCTCCACTATTGGCTGGCCCTATAGCTCAGTCAGTAGAACACTTGCCTTCTGTGCGAAGGGTCTTGGGTTTGATTCCCCACCCTCCCTTGACTATGGAAGTATGAACGAGTGTGAATATAAACACAACCCAAACATTAACACCACAGTAAGCAAGTGGCATCATTGCTGATGTGCAATTGTTCCAAAGGTAAAGGTATGACCAAGATATTAAAGGTGATTAAGGAAATAGTGAAGCTATTAACGGTGAAGCAACAGAATCTAAAATAAGAAACTAATAAGTTGGATACAACTTGAAATATCTCAGCTGTGGAAAACCTTGCAATGTTACTATGATAAGTGAAGCTTTTAGTTTCTAATTTGTTCTTAGTTCAGATTAAAGGTGATGTTTAAATGGAGCAACTTTGTGCCTCGCTCTATTACTCCTGTTGCCAATGTCTTTGTGCACTATAGGGGATGAAGTGTATTTCTGCATGTCGTGTTGGCATGGTTTAGCAAGACTGTAACAAGCAACATTACCTAATATGCTAGCCTCAGGTTCAAACCCGCTGAAGGGTGATTTTGGGCGTAAAAATCCTTGTCATGACTTCCTTAGGAAGGGAAGTTGACGCATGTATCATAGATTCATGTATGCAAAAGAACCTCAAGCCTAATAATGGGACCTCGAGCAAAATTAAGCAATCCCTAATAGCCAATGCCTGGAAGTCTACTCACACTGTGGAAGGTTGCACAGCTGCGCTGTTTTCCTGTGGTAACGATTCAGTCTCCAACTTGTGTGATGTCGTTGAGATGCTCTCTGCCTTACACTCCCCTTCACTCGACATTAGTCCTTGTACTGACAGAAACCTGACGACACATACATGCAATTAATAGCCACATGCTTCTTCCAGGATTACCTCCTTAGTGCAAACTTGCTTTAGACCAACTCGTGGTTAACATGAAAAAAATATTGTCTCCAGCAGGAATACATTAATTTTCATGGGAAGTTTTATCAGTTAAGGTGAATTACAAACTCTTTTTCAGTGCTTAACTAATTGAATTTCATTGTAACACAAACTTCCAATGTTGCAGTATTTATAGTGTTTTAAGTCTACTGTAAAGTGTTTGATACTGATGTGCTCAGGCATGTCTGTGTATTTGTGTATTTGTGTACTTAATGTATGAGAGAGAGAGACAGAGAAAGTGAAGAAAGACAGTGAAAGGAATGAGTCAGTTGTGAGTTGTAATATCATGAAAGACTCTAGACTGTGTCAACATCAGTGAAAGATAACTGTGTATTTGTGTACTTAATGTATGAGACAGAGAAAGTGAAGAAAGACAGTGAAAGGAGTGAGTCAGTTGTGAGTTGTAATATCATGGAAGACTGTAGACGGTTATTGTCAGTGAAAGATAACTGTGTATATGTGCACAAGTTTAGAAAACAATAAAGTGACACAAAAGTAAGTGGACTAGGCTTTTTGTCCTATTGTCTCGCTGGTGTCAGAAGTGGGATACATTGAATTGCCATTTTGTCATACTTTACAACTGTTCCCCCAAGTACAGCAGTTCTCAAACTTAAAGAGTTGCATTATACAAACTCAAACAATTCTAGCAAGTTTACTCTTATTGCAATGTGCCATAGCATACCTGTAGTTATCTATCAACTGTTTCTGTTGTTCATCATCCTTTGTCAGGTTGGCATTGTCGTCAGACTCTTGCAGTGAGCTGTAAACACACACACAAGAGCATTAACCACTCATTCAGCTACTACGTCTGTTAGTTTGCTGAGGTAATAAGTGACTTACCTCTTGTCTAGGCTGCCTGACGACGTTGCAGCTTCTGCTACTACCAGCTCAGAGTCCTGCTCCTGGGACCTGCCTGCAGACCCCTTCACTTCAGCTCCTGCTTTACACCCTGCCCAACATAAATCACCACTTACTTTCTGTCATCTACACAACTTATTCTACTCCACCCAAAATTTCCTTGTCTTAGTATTTGCTGTAAGTTCTTCAAATTAACCTACAGGTTAAATTATTAACTCAATTAAATCAACCCATAGATTTAATGGTTTGCGAAAATATATGCATTTTGAAAAATACGGATGGCATAATGAATTTTGAAATACCAACAACTTTGTTTTGTTTTCAGTGGTTGGTAACACATAGAAATATTAAGTGATTTAGCGTCCATAATGATAGTGACCAGCATAAACAAGAGTGGCACTGATGATATAAATATATTGTGAAACTATGGTTTGTGTTTAATTTCAAGAACTTTCAGATATTAAGATAAGTGAAGCTTACAGTCTCTTAAGATATTTGTAGATTTGTATTACTTCACTATTAATAGCGTCCATTTTTCATTGACTCACTGGAAATACATGTTTTGAGGCTTCTTGACTATTCGGTCAACTCAAGCTGAATGATGGAGAGGACCGACCCTCTCCAAAACTAGTACTGTTTTAAATATTACAAGTAAGTTGCAGCAGGATGTCTTTTGAAATGTTGACATAGTTTTCAAACTAAGTTTATTAACATGCTCCACTGTTTTAAACATTTCATTATCATCAGTTTTATATTGGTATTCCCATTATTTACGCCAACTTACTGCTGGTGTTTTTAAACACACAAGCCGTGTGGGGGCAACGTTTGAGAGGTAGAACCAGGACTAAAAAATTCAATGTTATAACCAGGATTTGAACCACAGACCTTACACTTCACGTGCAGCTGCTGTATCACTGAACTATCATGGCAACTTGCCACTATGGCATTCAATTCTCCAACCAATTCATATTTTCCCAGTAGACCACAAAGGGAATCTCACTTCAGAGATAAATACCCCAAGGGCAACTTACAATCATAATTTGTCCCGGGTTTAAATAACCTTTAGATGGTAAACATTGCCCACGCACATCTTGTGTGTTTAAAAACACCAGAAGTAACTAGGTTAGAATAAAAAGAATAATGTTTAAAGCTATTTTGACACAAACTTTAATTCCAGTATAAATATGGGGAGAATTTGTAGGATTAAACATTTTTTATATATTTCAATACAATATTGCACTGTGTGTTTATATGTTTGTGATTCTAGCTACACAGTTAAAGCTTTTCTTGTAACACAGAATCGTTGCTAACAGGTAGAATCGGAACTGAAACACCACCAGCAAGTTTGTTGACATGGCCGGGATTAGCCCTCCTTTCCTTGTCGTCATTACAGTGCCACTGTATTGCAACTGTCATTGGTTAGTAAGCATCCCTCACCCCTTGCGAGACGCTCTAAGATGATAAACTGAGACATGTTCCCTTTGCGTACAAACAGTGGTGCATGCATGACCTCAGTATAGCCTGCACTGCACGTGCTTTGGTTGTATAGGCTTTCTAGTTTCTATTTATTCCATGGATATAATTATTTGCATGCACCCAGTATTACTGCTTAGTGATCAATTAACAGTATTAATTATTATTTTTAAAAAGTAGAACTTCATTTATTTGCACACTTATACACTATAATGGACTTACAAGAATTTCAGTTTAAATTGTGCATATGTTTTTCTTTCTTTTATTTTCTATTACAATATACTCCTTGCAGAAAAGTGTATTAAATACCAACAAAATAAAATAGACTGCACCATCACCTTCAGCTGTTGATCTCTTGGTGTCAACATCCTCTGTATTTTCTGATGTTAGAGGACTGTTCTTGGAGGTGTCCGCTGTTTCTCCAATAGCACCATTAGACCCAAAGTTTGCTTCAAAGTCTGCAAAGCCAGCAGAACTGAAGTCCGCCCATCCTCCGTCTTCTGGGGGCAAGGTGCTGCCACCGCCACTGCCACTACCACCACCACTCTCGCTGCTTGCCCATGGGTTGCTGACATCTACAGCTACTGGCGCTACAACTCCCTCGCTGGTTGTCTCTGTAGTGGCCCACGCTACAACCACAGATAACATGAATACTCCATCTGCTATCCAACAGTACTGACACAAGAGCACAGAGTACTATGTACTTACGATCTGTAGAGTCAACTTCCATGTGGACCTCCTCACGTCCTTCAGGACCTGCTCGTTCCTCCTCGTCCGAACTGCTGTTACCTCCACCATCCTCACCTTGCCAATCTCTGCAATCACATTGTAATATCTCAGACACATTCACAACAATGGCAACACTGTTTAACATTATCTTGCAACTGTGAAGACCTAACCCTGTAGCTCAGTCGGTAGAGCACCTGTCTGTTGTGCAAGGGGTCCTGGGTTCGAACATGGCAAGGGGGGAGGGCTAAGAATTTTCTCCAGCCAAGATCATTCCTTATACTCCCCAGAGTCTGCTAATATAAATGAGAGAAAGAGAGACTGTGTGTGTGTGAATTCAATCTATAAACACCCTAAAGATCCAATCCCCACATTTAGAGTAACACCATTACTGATAGGCAATATGTTCCACAGCAGAGGCTACTGATATCACCTTTGTAGTTAAAGGCGAGATATAAAAGAAACAATTATAATAAAAAAATCTTTTAGACCTATGTAAATCTTGTATTTTTTACATCAATTATTAAAAAGTTGTGTTGCATCATACATAATTCTTAATATAGTTCCAAATTGCTTATCTGTAAAAGTTGAATAGTTAACAACTCACCTGTTTCTATTATCAATGACAGTTTGAAATGTAAGTTCCTGCTCACGGTCCTCCCATATGTCATCTTCTCCATCATTTAATGTACATAACTTCTGAGCACAGACTTGCTTGAACAGTTCGGCCTGACGATCCAAGTCCTCTTCACTCAAACTGAACGTCATGCTTGTAAGTCGATCTACAGAAGCACTATGGGTAGACAAAAATGTCTCACATTAGACACAACAATATCAAAACACTTCCCCCAGTCTCCCCTACACACCACCATCACCTGGTGTACATGATCCTCTACTTCCCTCACCCTGTCCTAGACGCCCCCCACCCTGTCCTACACGCCACCATCACCTCGTGTACATGATCCTATACTTCCCCCAGTCTCCCCTACACACCAGCATCACCTGGTGTACATGATCCTCTACTTTCCCCACCCTGTCCTAGACGCCACCATCACCTCGTGTACATGATCCTATACTTCCCCCAGTCTCCCCTACACACCAGCATCACCTCGTGTACATGATCCTATACTTCCCCCACCCTGTCCTAGACGCAACCATCACCTCGTGTACATGATCCTATACTTCCCCCAGTCTCCTCTACACATCACCATCACCTGGTGTACATGATCCTCTACTTTCCCCACCCTGTCCTAGACGCAACCATCACCTCGTGTACATGATCCTATACTTCCCCCAGTCTCCCCTACACATCACCATCACCTGGTGTACATGATCCTCTACTTCCCCCACCCTGTCCTACACATCACCATCACCTGGTGTACCTGATCCTCTACTTCCCCCACCCTGTCCTAGACGCCACCATCACCTCGTGTACATGATCCTATACTAAGTCAAGAGTCGCGTGACTAAGACATCAGTGCGTGACTAAGTCAAGAGTCGCGTGTGAAAGTCAAGAGTCGCGTGACTAAGTCAAGATTCGCGTGACTAAGTCAAGAGTCGCGTGACTAAGACATCAGTGCGTGACTAAGTCAAGAGTCGCGTGTGTAAGTCAAGAGTCGCGTGTGTAAGTCAAGAGTCGCGTGTGTAAGTCAAGAGTCGCGTGACTAAGTCAAGAGTCGCGTGACTAAGACATCAATGCGTGACTAAGACATCAGTGCGTGACTAAGTCAAGATTAGCGTGTGTAAGTCAAGAGTCGCGTGACTAAGTCAAGAGTCGCGTGTGTAAGTCAAGAGTCGCGTGTGTAAGTCAAGAGTCGCGTGTGTAAGTCAAGAGTCGCGTGACTAAGCCAAGAGTCGCGTGTGTAAGTCAAGAGTCGCGTGACTAAGCCAAGAGTCGCGTGTGTAAGTCAAGATTAGCGTGTGTAAGTCAAGAGTCGCGTGTGTAAGTCAAGATTAGCGTGTGTAAGTCAAGAGTCGCGTGACTAAGTCAAGAGTCGCGTGACTAAGACATCAGTGCGTGATTAAGCCAAGAGTCGCGTGTGTAAGTCAAGAGTCGCGTGTGTAAGTCAAGAGTCGCGCGTGTAAGTCAAGAGTCGCGTGTGTAAGTCAAGAGTCGCGTGACTAAGTCAAGAGTCGCGTGACTAAGTCAAGAGTCGCGTGACTAAGTGAAGAGTCGCGTGACTAAGTGAAGAGTCGCGTGACTAAGTCAAGAGTCGCGTGTCTAAGTCAAGAGTCGCGTGACTAAGTCAAGAGTCGCGTGACTAAGACATCAGTGCGTGACTAAGTCAAGAGTCGCGTGACTAAGACATCAGTGCGTGACTAAGTCAAGAGTCGCGTGTGTAAGTCAAGAGTCGCGTGACTAAGTCAAGAGTCGCGTGACTAAGTCAAGAGTCGCGTGTGTAAGTCAAGAGTCGCGTGTGTAAGTCAAGAGTCGCATGACTAAGACATCAGTGCGTGACTAAGTCAAGAGTCGCGTGACTAAGTCGAGTCGCGTGACTAAGTCAAGAGTCGCGTGACTAAGTCAAGAGTCGCGTGACTAAGTCAAGAGTCGCGTGTCTAAGTCAAGAGTCGCGTGTGTAAGTCAAGAGTCGTGTGACTAAGTCAAGAGTCGCGTGTCTAAGTCAAGAGTCGCGTGACTAAGTCAAGAGTCGCGTGTGTAAGTCAAGAGTCGCGTGACTAAGTCAAGAGTCGCGTGTCTAAGTCAAGAGTCGCGTGACTAAGTCAAGAGTCGTGTGACTAAGTCAAGAGTCGTGTGACTAAGTCAAGAGTCGCGTGTGTAAGTCAAGAGCAACCGTAATTTTGTCTGTTTTTTGTTACATGCCAGTAAATCTACTGACATGGAGCTGTCGTTTTTAAGCACACTTAAAAACCATCGGTCTGGGCCGGATTTGAACCCGCGACCTTGGGAACAGTAGGCCAGCGTCTAACCAACTGATCCACCCAGACCGGCCAAAAAACAATTCTGGAGACAGGTCAGGGGAACAAGATGGCCACAACCCTCAATTAATTATTCTGTCATTGTACACACTTTCCAATTCATGCATAGAATTTGTAGCAGTGTCACTATATCTGAATCTTGCTGCACAATCTTTCATTTCTTGTTAGCTGCGGAAACAAATTATTTAAAAAAATTTATATTAACACGCGAGTCAACTGTTGTGTTATTAAATATGGGACCAATAATTCTACATGCACTCACTGCAAACCAAACCATAACTTTTACAGCTTGGTGAGGAACTTCATGAATAATATGGTAAACCAGAATTGTTTTCAGAGAATGTGTTCAACATCTGCTGTGATGTATAATGTAAGTTACTAAAGTAGTTAGTGTTCTGTCCCCATGGCTTGCTGGTCGTTTACGTGTAACTCTTGCGGAGGGCATGCAGTCCCTGCCTGGTCCAGTGTTGCCACACGATGCTCTGGCCGATCTAGAAATGCACTGTATTAAGAATTATCATAACTGCAAATAAGCTTAAACACTGTAAAGCTTTATTTATAGAATTAGAAATGTCACCTGCTGTTAATTTATATATTTATGATGTGTTGGTGAAAATAAGAGAATTTAGATGGTTATTATTAATTTTTTATGCCAACAAACCTACTGTTGGTGTTTTTAAACACACAAGCCGTGTGTGGGCAATGTTTGAGGGGTAGAACTGGAACTTTAAATAGTTGTTTAATGGCTTGTGTGTTTAAAAACACCAACAGTAAGTTTGTTGGCATAAAAAATTAATAATTACCATGTGAAGGTTATTTAATCCTGGGACATAAAGTACTTGCAATAGTAAGTCACCATTGGGGTAATTGTCTCTGATGTGAGATTGCCTTTGTGGTTTACCAGGAAAAATATGTACTGGTTTGAGAATTTAATGTCATTCTGGCAGTTTGTCACAGTAGCTTAATGGTTAGAGCACCTGCCTGTAAGCGGAAGATCTGTGGTTCAAATCCCAGCTGTGGCATTGAATTTTTAAGTTCCGGTTCTACCTCTCGAGAATTTAGATATCTATGATGTAAAGGGGGTTTACATAAACATAACTCACATAATAGAATTAAAGTTAATATATGATATCACAGAAGACAAACAATTACAAGGTAGTAGACAATTCACTTTCATAAAAAACTACTACCATAAATATACAACTCTTTAAAAATAAGATTGTATAAATGGTTATTAAAACATCCTGTATATACCAAGAGAGTCAAAAAGTTCCAGACTGAATTTGTGGTGTTTTGCCTGTCTGTGTCCTCACTGATCATTGCCGCCTGCTGCAATCATAGAAAAGCATGGATGAAACCATACAACATTTTTGGGTCCTTCCATGTAACAATTTTATCTTACCATTTTAGATTTTGCTAAAATTTGGCATACTCAAAGTAGGTGCTTAGACTAAGGAAAATATCAAATTTCAATTTTTTCTCTCTCAAACCGTTTCTGAAATATGGCTATATAAAACTTTGAAAAACTAACCAAAAAAGCATGAACAGGCGGTTTTTAAATCGCCTTAATTGGGCCACAGAGCTGGAAAAGGTGTCATTTTTGCAGCATTCTTTATGCTCTTTGCAGTTATATGCAACATAACTTAGGTTCTAATTAAGAAATTTATTGATAATACAAATTAAAATTTTGATTTAATTTTTTTCCAAAAAGTACATACTTTAGAATTTTCAAAATATTTCCATAAATACTTAGTACTGTTGTTAATCACGTGGCAAAATATAAAATATGGGACGGCAATGGCTTCATGGTTAAAAAAATTAATACTAACTTAAAAATGTTATATGATTTCATCCACGCCTTTCTATGACAGTGGTAAGTGGCAACGAGTATCGAGGCTGGCGACAGGCAACACACTGCGCAGCCCCTTCTGAATTTTTTTACTTTCTCGGTAAGATAAGTTACAAATTTTTGAGCAAAAGGTCAGTAAACTGGTGACAAGCAGGAGTATTAAGAATGCTAGTATACACTTCCAGAAAGTAAGTGTGATATATAAACAGTGTTCAATAGATAGAGTATAATTTATTAGTTTCTATTTTTTTTGTCAAAGCCTATGTACTGATTATTGACATTACTAAAATGGTGGATAAATTAACAATTTAGGACATGCACTTACTTCTTGTTGGATACGTTTGTACTTAACTGCTACAAAATGACTATTTCACATATACATACTGCAGAGTATCCTCGCCGTCTGTGAATTCATCATCATTGAAACCATAATTCTCAATGAATTGCGGAGCCATTTGCTGCATCTGGTAATCAGAAAATACCTACTCGTAAAAAACAAAGAAACAAAAAAGGGGAAAACATTGAATTACAACAATATCATAATTCAGTATTATTCACATATGCTGCATGTTAAGAAGTGATGATGGCTGAACCAAGGACCTACCTGCTGCAAGGATGGGTCCTGGGAAAATGGAATCTCTCTGTATTCACCGTCGTCATCTTCTGAACTGGAGTGTACAGGATGTGTCCCACCCTGGTAACAACATATTAATGTCCAAACACACATTGTTGTAGTGATAGTTACATGTTTAAAAAATGGGTCATTCCAAGACAATACATTAAAAAAAAGCAATAGTGACATCACTAATAATGAAATCAACCGTAAACTCTCTACCAAAGTTCTATGTGTTCCTCAATTTGATCTCTCTCTGCGACTATTTCATGCCCAACATTAATTTCATGATTAAATGACCAAAACTGATCCGCCACAGCTGATTTATAAATTTCTTTATACTTAATATTTCTAAAATGCTCTTTTATTCTGGTTTCTAAACGATGTTTAGTTTTACCAATATAAACACTATGACAATCCAAACAGCTAAATTGATAAATGCCACATTTTTTATAATTTGGAATTTTATCCTTAATTTTGTTGAGAAGCCTCTATCAGTGTTGAGGTTCTACGACATGGAACTTAGGGAGAATACTTACCAGACAGATCTGATGAGTCTTGTTAGTTTCAGCAAGAGTGTTTGCAACAAAAGCTTCCCAAGCACTCATTGTGTCTGCTGAGACATATTCCTTGATCAAGTCACCCAAGGCACTCTTTTCTGACTGCTGAGCAATGTGATTTGCTATCTTGATGAGATGCCCCATGTAGCCCCTCCTCAGTCCTCCGTTTGTGCTCCTGTAACAGAGCTACAGTTAGCGTTTCTGTCATTCACAAACACACACAGCTCTACAGAGTAACACAATGTCTACTTACTGCTGGGTCTCGTTGCTGTCCCACGCCTCCAGTATCCTCTGTATTAGTTTACATTTTATCAAAATCTGAAACACAAAGTAACCAACTCACATAACAATCAAGTACTTTTTAAGCCAATTAACTTGTGAAAAATCTGAAAATCGAGTTTGGCAATCCAAATTTTTTTCTCACAGTATGGTAACATACAGTGCCATCAATTTGAACGGGACCACTGATTGCGGCATGCCCGTCCGCCAACACTCCATTCCCCATGCGGCCAGAAGTAGAACTATTTTATGCCACCTGAAGCACGTGTGAGCTCCTATGCATCAGCACAGAAGGTCATAAAAATACTAAAATTGCGACCACACAAAACAACGTGCAAGACTTAAAGGACAGGGTTCCCCAGACTAGAATAAGGTTTTGCATCTAGTTTGTTGAGTCTGTACAGGTTGGTATCATAAACCCATATGTAGTGTTATTCAGTGACGAGGCATGGTTTCGTTTCAATGGACATGTTAACATGTAAACGCTACAGGACAAGGACTCATACATGAAAGTGCGCTACATGATCTTAAGGTTGGCAAATGGTGTGCCATGAGTGTGATGAGAGTCATTGGCCCTATTTTCTTTCATGAAGCCATTAATACAGAATGATACCCAGCCATAATTTTGGAACAGTTTTTCATTTAATTGACTGATGAAGAGCAAACACAAGATGGGGCTACATCCCATACAGCTCGAACTTCACTGCACGCTATTGCTGTGTTTGGTGACAGGCTAATTAGTGTAGGAAAGCGGCCCCCTAAGTCTCCGGATTTAACTCCCTGTGGGGCACTTTAAAACGCAGGATATATAAAATAAGTATCTGAACTTAAGACAAACTTCAACGTAAGATTTGTTTTATTTATTTGCCTACAGGCATACAATGTTATAACACCACACAGCATGAAATAGACATCTCACAAGAAGAGTGACAATGTGTGAATGAAAACCTATGAAGAAGCATAACACAGCACAAGGAGAACATTTTCAATATCTTCTTTGACAATGGTAAACAATGTAAACACACATTAAATGCTTGTAATAATGAATAATGTTATTAAGTTAGTGTTCGGCTCATGTTTAGAAACATTCACTTTCCACTTGCCAGCCTTGCCAGCCAGATTCTAAGTCCGAACTTACTTCCTGCGCATGCGCCGGCAGTAGTTTCACAATCGCCCACTAGATTTCACTGCATAACTAGCAGACGATTTTCACATCTGCCAACATTGCTTTTTACACTACACTAGTTTTCGTTGCCAACACATTAAACACCGACATTTAACACGTGATTGCTATCGCGTAGCGCAACTCCATACATTATTATACGCTACACTGGCTCGTTCTTTATTATTATATTATATTATTATTTTTATTATATTATTATGAGCTGAAATGGATATTGTTTAGTAAAGCTTACGCGATGAGTTGGTCAGAATTGGCCATTATGGATTATTATTATACGATACACTGGCTCGTTCTTTGTTATTATATTATTTTATTATATTATTATTAATAAATTATTTTTATATAATAATAAATAAATAAAATAATATAATAATATCCCACTGCCGAGTGGGACTTTAATATTATAATATAATAATAAAGAACGAGCCAGCGTATCGTATAATAATAATAATCCATAATGGCCAATTCTTTATAATAATAATGGATTAAAAATAATAATAAATCCATTTCGGCTCATAATAATAATCATAACCATAGTAATGGATTAAAAATAATAATAAATCTATTTCGGCTCATAATAATAATAATAATAATAATCATAATAATAATATAATAAAAATAATATAATAAAAATAATAATATAATAAAATAATATAATAATATCCCACTGCCGAGCGGGACTTTGCCGAAATTCTGACCAACTCATCGCGTAAGCTTTACTAAATAAAGAATGAGCCAGCGTATCGTATAATAATAATAATCCATAATGGCCAATTCTTTATAATAATAATGGATAATAATAATAATCATAATCATAATAATGGATTAAAAATAATAATAAATCCATTTCGGCTCATAATAATATAATAAAAATAATAATATCCTCAACAGGCCCTCGTCATATAGGAATTGCATGCATGCCTCTTCATTTAACAACAGAGGTGCCAAATCCAATATACTCATAAACCTAGCCATTGCACTACTTCCTTCTACGAAGGTCAATAGCATAATGCCGACTCCCGCAAAAACATTCAAACTTACTATTGGCAACAAACTCCTAGGGACATTCTGCTGTTGGCAGCGCTGCATTAACACAGCAACTTTGGCAACTTTTGTGACCATTCGTACACACTGCCGAGTGGGACTTTGCCGAAATTCTGACCAACTCATCGCGTAAGCTTTACTAAACAATATCCCACGTTCTACTGCCGGCTGCACAGGAAGTGGAGTGTTGGTGGACTGGTACCGTGAGTTTGGCCATCATGGTGCCGCGAGGGGCAAGCCCGTCCAAATGGATGGCACGTACATGACAATATATCACACACATTAAATGCTCGTAATAATGAATAATGTTATTAAGTTAGCGTTCCACGTTCTACTGCCGGCTGCACAGAAAGTGGAGTGTTAGTGAACTGGCCATCATGGTGCCGTGAGGGGCAAGCCCGTCCAAATGGATGGCACATACATGACAATATATCACACACATATCTGCATTTGTTATAGATTTAACTGTGTTAATTAAAAATGACACACCTATCAAACCCTTTTTTTACATCCTACTGAGGATTTTATTTTGCCTTTAACAGACTATTAAAAAAACATACACACATTGCAGTTTTTTAAAAGTCAAAGCTATGCTAGAAAAGAAGGATAAGCACTTTGCATTTTTGTATTTTTTTAATTTTTCAGTCACCTAACTGCTAATGATGAGGACGAATGCCGTCAAAAGCATTCTAGTTTTAAAAACTTAGTAAAGGTTTCTCCAAACACTCAACATGTAGAAAACTTCAATGTCGTGGTTAATAGCTAAACATTGTGTGGCAGTATACTGAGATAGTCTCATACCAAAATGGGTTAATATATTTCTTAAAATGGTTTTATTTGTTTATATAGCCTTGCTATAAACACTGTTGCAAAGTTAAATCCTAAGATATTTACTAAAATTATAATATTGTTTGACTATTGTACATTTACACTGTAATTTTTTCATGCTGCTTTGTACCCTTATGTACTCACAATATGAAACAAGTTTGCCACAATAAAGCAGAGTTTTTGCATCAATTCACAACCATGGACAAAACATGAGTCCATCCCTTCACACCTGAGATGAATGAACAGTTGAAACAGTGGATTGAAAAGGGAGAATCGGCTCCAAAGAAGGTGAATACACTTCCATCTGCAGGCAAGGTCGTCATGCCAGCTTTTAGGGATGCACATGAAATAATTTTCATTGATTATCTTCAAAAAGAAAAAGAAATAAATGGCAAGTATTATGCAAACTTGTAGCGTTTGAGTGATGAAATCAAGCAAGAACAGTCACATTTAATGAAAAAGAAAGTTTTATTTCATCAAGAGAATGCACCAGTTCACACATCTATTAACACCATGGGACCATGGGCAAAATCAATGAGTTAAGGTTCGAATTGGTTCCTCCATTGATGGCTCCAAAACTAGCCTCACAGTAGCAATGTATATACTCCTGCTCCCAGAGCTTAAATGTAGGAAACATACACCAGTATGGAACTTTTGTCAAACAAAATTCAATACATTCACAAGTGGCAAATGTGGTGACTTCAAAGTAATTGGGATATTTACAGGATTACAATCTGGGTATACAAAGCAGTTATTTTCTTTGTGAATGGGATAACCGGATTGCAAGAGTCACTAAGACAGAAGGATTTGGCCTGTCCATACACAAATGGAACCTCCTTGGAAGAACATAGCAAACGTTCCATTAGTGAAATTGAAAGACATTTTGTTAACACCACTTCACATAAAATTTGGACTTACGAAGTTGACCGTTGTTGCAATGGACAAAGCTTTGAGCCCTCTTGAACTGGACTGCTGGAATTCTTACAAAAAGCTCTTCTGATTTGTTTGGAAACAAAACAGCAGACAATAGTGATGTGTTAAGTCAATGAACTAATGTAATCTCACTTGTAACACATCGTCATAGCGGATAGAAGAGAAAGTGTGAGCTCTCCCGCTAGTTTACTGCATGATCAGTGGTCCCGTGGCAACTGACCGAAACTGCGGCGTGGCGATCGCAGTCGCCTCAAAATGCAGCCGAACTGCCTAGTATGTGATTCAGAAGTACAGACAATTTTATACGTATGTGTTGTGTGTTGTGAGTAATTAGATACATAACTTGTGAAATTGCTTCTAAGTTTGTGCATAAATGTGCGTGTTCTTCAAAACATAACTTTCAAGCAACATCAATAATTGATTAAAAATGCCAACTTGTTTTGTACCCGGGTGTCGTTCAGGATACAGAAACTGCTCAGAAGCTAGACATTTTTTTACTCCTAAAGATAAAAATCTGTTTTACAAATGGGAAAATTCTATTCCTATGAAAGACACTAAATTATCTGTTAAATCTAGTATTTGTGACAAGCATTTTCCAGAGGACTTCTTAGTGAAAGTTGATTCATTCGTTGTGCATGGAAAACTAGTTGAAATCCCTAGAATTAAATGGCGGTTAAAGCCAGGGCCAATTTCCTGTATATATCCTGATTTACCCAGCTTCTTAACTACAATGCATAAATCCCAAAAATCTCCACAAAACAGAGACAAAAAGTTACTGCAAAAGCAATATTCAACAATCAGTAAATTACCAGATGCAGGATCCAGTCAACCAGTTCTTAATTCAAACGCACCATCCTTCAACAACGAGGAAATCACAGAAAACAGTTCTAATTCCTCCAAGGTCACAAACACAAGTGTCAATAATGATATTGCTACGCTGAAGAAAAGAATTAGAAGCCTCAATAGAAATTTAGTTAGAACTAAAATCCTGCTATCTAAAGAGAGGGCTAAATTAAAAATAGTCGAAAAGAAATTCGCTACTAAGTGTTCCGAACATAAACGCAGTTTATATTGTTTAAGTAAAAAACAAAAGCTGGTTCTGGATACAATGCTTAAAAAATGTCAGACGAGCTCAAAGGGGATGCGTTACACCAATGAATTTCTATTAGAAAGCTTGCTATTTAAAATTAAAAGCCCTAAAGGTTATAGACATTGCTTAACACATGAATTGCTGCCCCTGCCTTCTGAAGCCCATTTAAGGAAATTATCTAAAGGGATAAAGTGCACATATGTTATAAATAGCAATGCTCTAAATGCGATTTCTACTACATTCAGTCACGAAGAAGATGAAAACAAGCGTCTTGGAGTTGTAATATTTGATGAAGTGAAATTAAGAGAAGTCAGGTTCAATGCTAGCTCACTAAAAGTGGACAGATTCATGAATCTAGGAGAACACACTTCTGACAATCAGAAAAATTCTATGGCTAAGCATGCTTTAGTTTTTATGTTTGTTCCCTTACTACATAACTGGAGCCAACCAGTAGCGATTTACGCAAGTAGTGTAAATTCATGTAAGCAGATATTTCCCATTGTTCTTCATTAATTATAATACCTACCCATTATTGTAAAATAGCATCCTATATTATGTATCAAGGAAAGACGATGTTTCAAAACAGTATTTCAAATATTCCTGCTTACGATTTTAGGTATTTAAAATGCTTTTTAATTTAAAAAGGTAAGTTAATTAATTACACTGACCAACACTCACAACATATTCTTCCGGAAGAATATGTTGTGAGTGTTGTTCAGTGTTATTAATTAACTCACCTTTTTAAATTAAATTGATTACAACAACACTGTTATCAAACTTCTATGAAAGGAAGATATTTAAAATGCTAATTGATACTATGAAACCCATTTTCACCATGCATTCGTGAGCTAAAGTGAAGCGACCACGACACCAGTGCCATCTTGTGAGCGAACCATAATAACTCCCGAAGAGCTCACACTATCCCTTCTATCCGCTATGAAGTCGTTAAAAGGCGAATTCTCCATTTACACTTAATTTCATTTCCTGCTGATGAATATGGAGAAAGATTTCATCAGGCCATATCTACATTGCAGCAACACTATCAGGGGCAATGTGCAACTGGTGATGCTCTTGGACAAGTCTGTGGTGAACACGGGGGAGAATTTCATCAGGCCATATCTACATTGCAGCAACACTATCAGGGGCAATGTGCAACTGGTGATGGACTTGGACAAGTCTGTGATGAACACGGGGGAGAATTTCATCAGGCCATATCTACATTGCAGCAACACTATCAGGCACAATGTGCAACTGGTGATGCTCTTGGACAAGTCTGTGATGAACACGGGGGAGAATTTCATCAGGCTATATCTACATTGCAGCAACACTATCAGGGGCAATGTGCAACTGGTGATGCTCTTGGACAAGTCTGTGATGAACACGGGGGAGAATTTCATCAGGCCATATCTACATTGCAGCAACACTATCAGGGGCAATGTGCAACTGGTGATGCTCTTGGACAAGTCTGTGATGAACACGGGGGAGAATTTCATCAGGCCATATCTACATTGCAGCAACACTATCAGGGGCAATGTGCAACTGGTGATGCTCTTGGACAAGTCTGTGATGAACACGGGGGAGAATTTCATCAGGCTATATCTACATTGCAGCAACACTATCAGGGGCAATGTGCAACTGGTGATGCTCTTGGACAAGTCTGTGATGAACACGGGGGAGAATTTCATCAGGCCATATCTACATTGCAGCAACACTATCAGGGGCAATGTGCAACTGGTGATGCTCTTGGACAAGTCTGTGATGAACACGGGGGAGAATTTCATCAGGCCATATCTACATTGCAGCAACACTATCAGGGGCAATGTGCAACTGGTGATGCTCTTGGACAAGTCTGTGGTGAACACGGGGGAGAATTTCATCAGGCCATATCTACATTGCAGCAACACTATCAGGGGCAATGTGCAACTGGTGATGGACTTGGACAAGTCTGTGATGAACACGGGGGAGAATTTCATCAGGCCATATCTACATTGCAGCAACACTATCAGGCACAATGTGCAACTGGTGATGCTCTTGGACAAGTCTGTGATGAACACGGGGGAGAATTTCATCAGGCTATATCTACATTGCAGCAACACTATCAGGGGCAATGTGCAACTGGTGATGCTCTTGGACAAGTCTGTGATGAACACGGGGGAGAATTTCATCAGGCTATATCTACATTGCAGCAACACTATCAGGGGCAATGTGCAACTGGTGATGGACTTGGACAAGTCTGTGATGAACACGGGGGAGAATTTCATCAGGCCATATCTACATTGCAGCAACACTATCAGGCACAATGTGCAACTGGTGATGCTCTTGGACAAGTCTGTGATGAACACGGGGGAGAATTTCATCAGGCCATATCTACATTGCAGCAACACTATCAGGGGCAATGTGCAACTGGTGATGCTCTTGGACAAGTCTGTGATGAACACGGGGGAGAATTTCATCAGGCCATATCTACATTGCAGCAACACTATCAGGGGCAATGTGCAACTGGTGATGCTCTTGGACAAGTCTGTGGTGAACACGGGGGAGAATTTCATCAGGCCATATCTACATTGCAGCAACACTATCAGGGGCAATGTGCAACTGGTGATGGACTTGGACAAGTCTGTGATGAACACGGGGGAGAATTTCATCAGGCCATATCTACATTGCAGCAACACTATCAGGCACAATGTGCAACTGGTGATGCTCTTGGACAAGTCTGTGATGAACACGGGGGAGAATTTCATCAGGCTATATCTACATTGCAGCAACACTATCAGGGGCAATGTGCAACTGGTGATGCTCTTGGACAAGTCTGTGATGAACACGGGGGAGAATTTCATCAGGCTATATCTACATTGCAGCAACACTATCAAGGGGAATGTGCAACTGGTGATGCTCTTGGACAAGTCTGTGATGAACACGGGGGAGAATTTCATCAGGCCATATCTACATTACAGCAACACTATCAGGCACAATGTGCAACTGGTGATGCTCTTGGACAAGTCTGTGATGAACACGGGGGAGAATTTCATCAGGCCATATCTACATTGCAGAAATGCAATGTGCAACTGCTGCTGATCTTGGACAAGTCTGTGATGAACACGGGGGAGAATTTCATCAGGCCATATCTACATTGCAGAAATGCAATGTGCAACTGCTGCTGATGTTGGACAAGTCTGTGATGAACACGGGGGAGAATTTCATCAGGCTATATCTACATTGCAGCAACACTATCAGGGGCAATGTGCAACTGGTGATGATCTTGGACAAGTCTGTGATGAACACGGGGAAGAATTTCATCAGGCCATATCTACATTGAAGCAACACTATTAGGCACAATGTGCAACTGGTGATGCTCTTGGACAAGTCTGTGATGAACACGGGGGAGAATTTCATCAGGCCATATCTACATTGCAGCAACACTATCAGGGGCAATGTGCAACTGGTGATGCTCTTGGACAAGTCTGTGATGAAGACGGGGGAGAATTTCATCAGGCCATATCTACATTGCAGCAACACTATCAGGGGCAATGTGCAACTGGTGATGCACTTGGACAAGTCTGTGATGAACACGGGGGAGAATTTCATCAGGCCATATCTACATTGCAGAAATGCAATGTGCAACTGCTGCTGATCTTGGACAAGTCTGTGATGAACACGGGGGAGAATTTCATCAGGCCATATCTACATTGCAGCAACACTATCAGGGGCAATGTGCAACTGGTGATGATCTTGGACAAGTCTGTGATGAACACGGGGAAGAATTTCATCAGGCCATATCTACATTGAAGCAACACTATTAGGCACAATGTGCAACTGGTGATGCTCTTGGACAAGTCTGTGATGAACACGGGGGAGAATTTCATCAGGCCATATCTACATTGCAGCAACACTATCAGGGGCAATGTGCAACTGGTGATGCTCTTGGACAAGTCTGTGATGAAGACGGGGGAGAATTTCATCAGGCCATATCTACATTGCAGCAACACTATCAGGGGCAATGTGCAACTGGTGATGCTCTTGGACAAGTCTGTGATGAACACGGGGGAGAATTTCATCAGGCCATATCTACATTGCAGCAACACTATCAGGGGCAATGTGCAACTGGTGATGCTCTTGGACAAGTCTGTGATGAACACGGGGGAGAATTTCATCAGGCCATATCTACATTGCAGCAACACTATCAGGGGCAATGTGCAACTGGTGATGCTCTTGGACAAGTCTATGATGAACACGGGGGAAGAATTTATCAGGCCATATCTACATTGCAGCAACACTATCAGGCACAATGTGCAACTGGTGATGCTCTTGGACAAGTCTGTTATGAACACGGGGGAGAATTTCATCAGGCCATATCTACATTGCAGCAACACTATCAGGCACAATGTGCAACTGGTGATGCTCTTGGACAAGTCTGTTATGAACACGGGGGAGAATTTCATCAGGCCATATCTACATTGCAGCAACACTATCAGGGGCAATGTGCAACTCGTGATGCTCTTGGACAAGTCTGTGATGAACACGGGGGAGAATTTCATCAGGCCATATCTACATTGCAGCAACACTATCAGGGGTAATGTGCAACTGGTGATGCTCTTGGACAAGTCTCTGATGAACACGGGGGAGAATTTCATCAGGCCATATCTACATTGCAGCAATGCTATCAGGGGCAATGTGCAACTGGTGATGCTCTTGGACAAGTCTGTGGTGAACACGGGGGAGAATTTCATCAGGCCCTATCTACATTGCAGCAACACTATCAGGGGCAATGTGCAACTGGTGATGCTCTTGGACAAGTCTGTGATGAACACGGGGGAGAATTTCATCAGGCCATATCTACATTGCAGCAATGCAATGTGCAACAAGTATGACGGCTGACTACTGTTGGGTACTGTTATAGCATAGTAGTGGCACACAACATGTGCTGCAAATGACCAAAAATAATTTACATATGCATGAAAAGATATTTCATTATCATTTCATGGTCTTTTTGTTCATATATTAGTATTTACGACAAAATAATATTAAGTATCACAAAAACTGAATAGTATCAGATATTGACTAGTGCCATTTACAGAAAAACTATGGCTGCTGTGGAGAAAGCAATGCCAGATTTGTGTTCAGCAGGTCAAAATACATACTGGTAATGCATTTTGGCGCTTGAAAATTTAACGAAGTTAAATCTTGCTGACCAATGTTATTTTGTGTTTCCAAACTTGAAGAAATAACTTGGTAGCAAAGCTCGAATGTTCTCCCAATAAATAGGGTATCGAAGCTATTGAGCATTGCTGGGGAAAGTGTATTGATCTGAAAGGAGACAGTGTAGAGAAATAAAAATGTTTTTTCCAAAAATAATTGTCCATTCTTTGTTAGTTCGGGGACTTCTGGACAGCCCTCATTCATGAAGTATAGTCTCTTGTGTATAATTTTTTGAATTACCACAAACATATTTTAAAATTTCAAATATCCAATTTAACACACTCAATTAACAACTGAATATGTTGTTGTTTTCTAGTGCCTTGCATCTGGCAATGAAGCCATTAGCATTCGTGCTTTCCAATACTTTTGAACTGTAGTTTCTTCTGATCTTAATGCTTCACAGGTCTTCAAGTGTTCTTCATTCATTTCTGCTGGATCGTTACACAGGACACATATTGGTGAGGCTGAGATACCTATTCTGTAGAGATGACTTGCCAAGCAGTCATGATTTGTCAATAGTCGGAAGGCTGCAACAGCTGTTTTCCTTGGTCTCTGGGGGATTATATCTGGATTGGAAAGTAGTGTAATCCATTTTTTATCTTTGGCATTTGTTTCTATTTCTTGTAGGTATGAATGACAAAAATTTTTAATGATCAAGCGTTTTATTGAGGAATATGAGAAATTGAATTTAGACTTTTGTTTTATTCTTGTGCCCTTCTTTGCAAGTGAGTCTGCAGCTTCGTTCCCCATGACTCCACAGTGTGCTGGAATCCATTGGAGATGAACAGTCTTATTAACTTTTTGGAGTTGTGTTAACATTTTGTAGCATTCTCTAATTTTTGTTGACTTCTTTGTAGTATTTGAACATATTCCCTGAATTGCAGCTTTAGAATCCGAAAGAATTACTGCCTTGTTAAATTTATTTAAGGGAAGATTTAATAATTGTCGGAGAGCAATGTATATAGCCTCTATTTCTCCATCATAATTTGTTGTGTCTCTGCCAACAGAATGATAAAAGGAAAAATGTGAACATGTAACTCCAGCTCCAGTAAGGTTTTCCTTCGAGGATTCATCAGTATATATGTGCAGCCATTCTTCTGTGGGATACCTAGTATTGATTGTTTCCAGAGCTAGAAGTTTTTGTATTTCTTTTGGTGTGTCTGATTTACTTATTTCCTCTATTAATTCCAAATTGAAGGTAGGTTGCAATAAGTCCAATGGATTTTCTCTTACAAGTATATTTTCTCTGGTGTTAGGAATGTTCAATTTGGATTTAATCTGTGTTACCTTTTCTAGGAAACTACTATGAGTTTTAAGGATTGAAGGGGGGAGGTTCACTTCTGTCCATTTAGAGTTTGGCAATCGTAACATTTTCTCGTGTTGGAGCAATGCTTGTTCTTCTATTTTTGTTGTTATTGATGGGGTCCGTGTTAAGGCAAGCATGGCATCAATAGGTGTGGATTTAACTGCTCCAGTGATTAGGCGAAGAGCCTGATTTTGTATTTGTTCAAGTTTATTGATGTTAGCATTTGCTGCTGTTATTAAAGCTTCAGAACAGTACAAGAGGTTTGGTTTAATATACATTTTGTATGTTGTGTTAAGGACTCTCCTTGAGCAGCCCCATTTAGCACCAGCTAACCTTTTCAGGATTTGCAATTTCTTTTCAACCTTTTCTGAGATGTTTGTTATATGTTTTTTCCAACTTAGCTTTCTGTCGAAAGTGATGCCTAAGTATTTGGCATCATCAACTGCTTTGAGTGGTTTACCATTATAATTTACGCTAATATTAACTGGTTTGTATTTTAGTGTAAATAATTCATAATTTGTTTTTTTCCACATTGATAGTCATGAGGTTTTTACAACTGAATATGTACCTGCTTTAAACTTATTAAGTTTTACCTTGTCTTGGTTGGTAACACTTACATTCTTTAACAGCACATTTTCATGTGATGGGTCACTAGAAGACAGAGTTACTTCTGAGTTTAAAGCAAATGCTATACACTGTTCCACTTGAGAATGTAGGAAGTTGTTCCACGTGTACTGGAAGAACAGATCCTGAAACAAGCACAACAAACATGGCAACATAACATTTCTACTGCAGCAACAAGTATTTCCTATTTTTCAAATATTCCAATATGAAAAATAGAAAATAGCTCATAGCTCTAAAACTGCTTCATCCATTTTACTGAAATTTACACACTATGCTATTTAGAATGAGGGTAATCAAAATACAAAATGATTAAAAAAAATTGTAGAAAATCATATAATCTGTCCTCAGTCCCCTTAAGTAAGATATACAAGATGTCATGTATTCCTCCTCTATATTAGGGAAATTCCAAAACACATCACTGTTTCTAGCTTCTATTCATATGTCACAGTTGTAATAATGTGAGTGTTGACAAATAGCGAACACAAGACTATTATTTTGCTGTCCTTGTTGCTGGACAGGAAGTACCAACATGTATAAACTTCAACAAAAACAACTTAAAAGTTAAACCCGTGGCATTACAGTCCATATCAGACCAGGGCCTGTCAACCCGACTGCCGGCCTCATGCCCACATATGCATGGCAGAGGTGGGCGATCATCCAACCGATACAGGTCAGCATCTCGACATCGCCACCCAGAAAGTTGGCTTTCATGACCACGGCTGCTTACCTATCGCAAGCTCCTCAATTTCCTCAAGATGCTGAGTGGTCACCGGTCCTATACCCAGGCGTGGGACTGAACCGTGGCAAGGGACCAAGATATGACACCCTAGCCCACTACGCCACGGCGCAGGACAACACAGACAACTAGGATATCACAATTGTTCACAAAACAGATTACCATATAGTTCAGCAAATAAAACAAGATATGAATTTTCATCAAAGTTCTACAGTAAAGTATCTGCTTTTTAAGATGGCTGTAGATTTTGGAGCCAGGTTTTATAATTCAGCTATCATCTTATCTGCCAAAATACACAACAAAAATGCTCCACATTCAAGTTCCACCCCAAGTTTAATAAATTATTTAAAGAACATAGCTCCTTGCAACAAGCACAGCCTCAGAAATTTATTAAACCATCCCCTAAAGGACACCATACCAAATCAGGAACCTGTCAACCCGTGCAACGGGAAACCTTTATCCCTGTCCTTCAATACCAAAAGCAACCCTGGAGTGGCAGTTACATCTTCTGCCATGTGTTGAGAATGATGGATGTCCGGTTGATAATGGAGGAAAATAAGCCTGTCAAACATGTTCCAGAAAATTCTAAAGTGTTGTTTAGTGTTATTAATTGACAGTTATATGTTCAGTTGCCAAAATCCTTAATTCTGTTCTTTCCTACTTCATCAGCTGTAAAGGTTTATGTTAAGATACTGCAACTCTGCTGAAGAGCAAGGGCCCCTGTTGTAAAACGATTATAAGTCTTTCTCAAAGAAAGCAGCCAAACAGCACATGCGTTGACTAAACAGACTTTACCAAATTGTGAAAACTGAAATCAGATATAGGTTATGTTGTTGTTAGCTAATGCTGGATTTCTGACAATGAAGTCATTAATCCTCTTGCTCTTCAATATTTTTCACTGATGGATGGGGCACTAGAAGTGGCTGGGCATATTTGAAGGTGGTCTCGGTCCATTTCCTCTTGCAGATCACATAGAGGACAGAGTGGTGAAGAATATATTCCAATTCTGTTTAAATGTTTTGCCAGACAATCATGTCCTGTAATCAACCTGAAGGTTGCAACTGCCATTTTTCGAGGATACTCAGGAATTACTGTTTGAATGTTTGGTAGTCCCCATCTTTTATTTTTATATTTTTCATAGTAATATTTTGCAATAATTTTTTTTGAATTCAGAGTTGACTAATCTTTTAGCTGCATAAAATGGTAGATTAACTATAGATTTCTGTACACTGCCAATACATATATACAGAATGGAAGGTACTGCTTCGGCCACACGTTAACCAGGGATTCTACATGATGAGTGTAACAAATATGTCCAATGCAATTTTTGTCAATAAGGAACCGTTTCGCCGAAAAAAAATAATTTGTGTCAAACATTTGGCGCCATCTAGCTTCTTGATGAATGGATATAAATGGTTTATTATTTCACGAACTGTTGCGCAAACATTGTGTGAACTAAAACTTTCACAAAACTATTAAGCCTACCGAAATAAAACTTGGCATTTTATGTTTCTTACACCTGCATCTATTAGCCATATTATTCTGGCTTAAGCAGTACCTTCCACCCTATATATATAGTAAACTCTTGGTTTAGCGGACCTATCGGGTCCGGAAAATTGACAGTCCGTTAAATCGTAAAATGAATGAAAATGAATTGAATACAATTGAAACTTTTATTGGTACATTCCATTTACTTTACATGATTTACTCCTAGTTAGAAGTTGTTCCCTGTGAAGTTGTGGGTTTGAAAAAAGTGTTACCCATTTGCTTCCCACTTGAATATTGCTTCTTTATGATTAAGGAGCGAAACTGTCTGAAATTTTCATAATAGGCTAGCACTAGTGGGTCTGAAGATCTTTCCGCGTAAGAAATCACACCATCCATGTGCTCTCTTACATGTATATTAGAAGTCACGAGGGTGACTGAGGAGGTGGTCCTGGGTATGGATGCCCTTAGGAGTCATGAGGGTGACTGAGGAGGTGGTCCTGGGTATGGATGCCCTTAGGAGTCATGAGGGTGACTGAGGAGGTGGTCCTGGGTATGGATGCCCTTAGGAGTCATGAGGGTGACTGAGGAGGTAGTCCTGGATATGGATGCCCTTAGGAGTCATGAGGGTGACTGAGGAGGTAGTCCTGGATATGGATGCCCTTAGGAGTCATGAGGGTGACTGAGGAGGTGGTCCTGGGTATGGATGCCCTTAGGAGTCATGAGGGTGACTGAGGAGGTGGTCCTGGGTATGGATGCCCTTAGGAGTCATGAGGGTGACTGAGGAGGTAGTCCTGGATATGGATGCCCTTAGGAGTCATGAGGGTGACTGAGGAGGTAGTCCTGGGTATGGATGCCCTTAGGAGTCATGAGGGTGACTGAGGAGGTGGTCCTGGGTATGGATGCCCTTAGGAGTCTTGAGGGTGACTGAGGAGGTAGTCCTGGGTATGGATGCCCTTAGGAGTCATGAGGGTGACTGAGGAGGTAGTACTGGGTATGGATGCCCTTAGGAGTCATGAGGGTGACTGAGGAGGTGGTCCTGGGTATGGATGCCCTTAGGAGTCACGAGGGTGACTGAGGAGGTGGTCCTGGGTATGGACGCCCTTAGGAGTGACGAGGGTGACTGAGGAGGTGGTCCTGGGTACAGACCCCTTTAGAAGTCAGGTGGCAATCAAAATCGGCAGGAGGGTCCTGTGTATCGGACAGAACAAGGTACAGCTCCGAAACCTAGTGAACATGTGGAGGTCTGCAGGGTAACCTTGGAGGTTACTTTAGGAGGCACCATGACCAAGGTGTTTGCGAAGGTGCACTAAGAGAGGTTAGTGGTTGTAGAAACCCATGGCTGCAGGAAGGCCTGCACTTGGAGGATGAAAGAATTGATGCAGTCAACCGATTCCAGGGGCTGCCCTGAAAGGGAGGCAGTGTGACACTACTTCAGACTTGTATGGGAAGCATCCAAAATTGAATGCCCCTTGGCATGAGGTGGAGTTGTCATGGACACGAGAAAAGTAAGACAGCGTTAAAAAGGTTAAGTGTAAAAGTCTATGTCGAAAAAAAGTTCCAGCTGTAATTGTGTTCATTTGAGTTGTACAAGGCCATCATTGAATGTAAAAATAATGAAATAAAATAGGTGAGAAATTAATAAAGTTACAATAATTTAGATTCACATCACTGTTACTAGCTTATTCAAATATCGCAAATTAACCAAACTGATTTAAATAAGGAAAAATTGAAGCTATTAACAGTGAAGCAACAAGATTCTAAAGTAAGAACAAATTAGAAACTAAAAACTTCACTTATCTTATTGTTTTGGTGCTAACCCTGGGGTTTCAAGCTGTGTCCAGCTCATTCTCAAAGCCATATAAACAAACTCGTTGCCGAGCTACAATCTTTTATTTTTTCTGAAAAACAATTACTCTTATTCAATTTTTATTTACCAATCTCTGAAAACAAAAATTTATAAATACAATCTATAGATGGTAATTCAAAGTTCATGACACGGTTCCTGTTTTTTAAAATAAAATTTTTTTCCCAAACCATTAAATCTATTGGATTACCTAATTGTTTTAATAATTTAACCTCTGGATTAATTTCATGATTAAATGACCAAAAATGATCTGCCACAGCTGATTTATCAGTTTGCTTATATTTAATATTTCTAAAATGTTCTTTTATTCTGGTTTCTAGATGACGTTTAGTTTTACCAATATAAACTTTATCACAATCTAAACAGCTAAATTGATAAATGCCAGATTTTTTATAATTTGGTATTTTATCTTTTTTTGAAAAATTAAGTAAATTTTGTATATTAAATTTATTTTGAGGGACCAAATTTATTCCATATTCTTTAAAAATCCTTGTAAATTTTTTATTAGTCCATGGATGGTAAGTAAACTTTTTAAAAATACAATTATCTTTTATTTTTTTAAGGGTTGAAACTTCTTTGACAGCTTTTTGATACTTAAATTCCTCTATCCTTTTATGTATAAAATCTGTATTAAAACCATTAATTACTGCAGTGTTAATAATGTGTTTATATTCTATGTCAAATTCATCTTTATTAAGGGGTATATTTATTAACCTATAAATTAAACTATTAAAAACAGCAAATTTATGTGTAAAAGGATTAAAACTTTTATATTTTATGTAATTATCAGTATGAGTATATTTTCTGTAAATACCAAATTTCAATTTATTGTTATGTCTTTTAATTTTTAAGTCCAGAAATGAAAGGAATCCATTATTCTCAGTTTCCATAGTGAATTGTATAGCTTTATCTTGTAAATTTAAAAGTTTTAAAGCATCATTTATCTGTTTTTTAGGGACAACAGCAAAAATGTCATCCACATATCTATACCATATTTTAAAAATTAGAGGGAATGATTTTGTAATTTGAGTTTCAAAAAAACTCATGAAAAGATTAGCAAGAAATGGCGAAAGTGGACTAATTTATACTAAAGCCGACAAAGGCAACAAAATTGTAATTTTAGATCAATCTGATTATATTAATAGAGTAGAACTTTTGCTTGAAAGTAAAGATTATTTAAAAATTGATAATGATCCTTTAAAATCATGTATTTCAACTTTTAATAAAACTCTCAACGAATTGAAAATGATACCTAAAAAAGAAAAACGTATTTTAAAAGTCAATAATCCTGTTTTACCCAGGTTGTATGCACTTCCAAAAATACATAAACCAGGAAATAAAATGAGACCCATTATAAACTCTATAAATTCACCTACATATAATTTAGCTAAATGGTTAACTAAAAAATTTAGTACTTTTGAAACATTTGAGAGTTGAAGTATTAAAAATTCTTTTGAACTAGTAAAAAAGATTAATAACCTAGTATTGTCTGATAATGATAAACTCGTTTCTTTTGATGTTATTGCTTTATTTCCTAGCATTCCTAGAAAAAAGCTTTTGATTTTTTTAAAAAAATGGTTAAATTCTTTAGAATTAGACAATGACTTAATAGATGATTTTGTAAAACTTACAAATCTTTGTTTAGATCAAAATTTCTTTTGTTTTAATGGTAATTTTTTCAACAAACTTCTGGCTTGGCAATGGGTAGTCCACTTTTGCCATTTCTTGCTAATCTTTTCATGAGTTTTTTTGAAACTCAACTTATAAAATCATTTCCTCTAATTTTTAAAATATGGTATAGATATGTGGATGGCATTTTTGCTGTTGTCCCTAAAAAACAGATAAATGATGCTTTAAAACTTTTAAATTTACAAGATAAAGCTATACAATTCACTTTGGAAACTGAGAATAATGGATTCCTTTCATTTCTGGACTTAAAAATTAAAAGACATAACAATAAATTGAAATTTGGTATTTACAGAAAATATACTCATACTGATAATTACATAAAATATAAAAGTTTTAATCCTTTTACACATAAATTTGCTGTTTTTAATAGTTTAATTTATAGGTTAATAAATATACCCCTTAATAAAGATGAATTTGACATAGAATATAAACACATTATTAACACTGCAGTAATTAATGGTTTTAATACAGATTTTATACATAAAAGGATAGAGGAATTTAAGTATCAAAAAGCTGTCAAAGAAGTTTCAACCCTTAAAAAAATAAAAGATAATTGTATTTTTAAAAAGTTTACCTACCATCCATGGGCTAATAAAAAATTTACAAGGATTTTTAAAGAATATGGAATAAATTTGGTCCCTCAAAATAAATTTAATATACAAATTATTTATTTATGCCAACAAACTTACTGGCAGTTTGTCACAATAGCTCAGTGGTTAGAGCGTCCGCCCGGTAAGCGGAAGGTCTGTGGTTCAAATCCCAGTTGTGGCATTGAATTTTTAAGTTCCAGTTCTACCTCTCAAACTTTAATATACAAAATTTACTTAATTTTTCAAAAAAAGATAAAATACCAAATTATAAAAAATCTGGCATTTATCAATTTAGCTGTTTAGATTGTGATAAAATTTATATTGGTAAAACTAAATGTCATCTAGAAACCAGAATAAAAGAACATTTTAGAAATATTAAATATAAACAAACTGATAAATCAGCTGTGGCAGATCATTTTTGGTCATTTAATCATGAAATTAATCCAGAGGTTAAATTATTAAAACAATTAAGTAATCCAATAGATTTAATGGTTTGGGAAAAAATTTTTATTTTAAAAAACAGGAACCGTGTTATGAACTTTGAATTACCATCTATAGATTGTATTTATAAATTTTTGTTTTCAGAGATTGGTAAATAAAAATTGAATAAGAGTAATTGTTTTTCAGAAAAAATAAAAGATTGTAGCTTGGCAACGAGTTTGTTTATATGGCTTTCAGAATGAGCTGGACACAGCTTGAAACCCCAGGGTTAGCACCAAAACAATAAGATAAGTGAAGTTTTTAGTTTCTAATTTGTTCTTACTTTAGAATTTAGTAACCAAACTGATTTTGTTGTTTTGTCACAGTTTGATGAGAAGGGTCTCCTAGTATCCAGACCTCATTAGTTGAAGAAAGCCAGTGCCCACCATGAAGAATGGGATCATAGCATTGTGTACATACTTACCAGCAACACCTCCACTGTCCCCAGTCTTGCCAACTCCTTGTTAACTTCTGCACTGTTGGTAGCTACTAGAGCTGCAAGTAGTTTTGCAACATGAAGTCTTGTGTTGCCGAGCGGTGGGTCCAACGTGCCAGCCGTTGTTTTCACAGGTGGTTTCTGAAGCAACAATGTATCACGTTAACCTCATAGTTGTACTGCCAACAGCAACATGTGTTAACAGAGGAACAACACTTACATAAGGTGGGTCCAGCAACAGGTTGTGGAAGTCCTTTAACCGGGGCAAGATGGCAGTGGTGACACCCACCACCACTTTGGAGGGTTGTTCAGGTTCTGTTGGGTTGCTATCCTCATTCTGTTGGACTGCTCCACCTCCATATATAATCACTGGCTCCGCACCAGGCAAACTGCAATACAACATTTATGTAGCAGTGCTACCAGACAGAAACAACCCCAAGCATAATAACAATATCCACAGCTATTATGTACTATCCTTTGGGAGTGATCACTTGTGAAAAGTCCTCACCTTGCTTTCTTTCAGGCTTTATTGCTTTACAATCATTGTCATGTAGCACAGTATACCTTGTCCCACTTTTAGATGACAGTATGGAGTTAATGGGATATATCTGTCTCTATCTAGCGCATACAAGTTGCCATTAGCCTTGTCCTTTTCTATCTTCACGCTGTTGCCAGATTCCTAATGGCAGGGTATAAATATTCAGTTGTTATAAATTTCAGGTTTGAATACATTATCCTACCCAGAACTGTTTTCTCTACCAGGTTATATCCTTCTTAGAGTCATTATACATTTCTATAGGACCATATTTCTTCAGAAAACGTTTTTTTCAATAGAAGTCCGATATGTGCTGTTTCTATACTCATCACGCACAAACTGCTAGAATGCATCTATATTTTGTTCTTAGGTAGAATGAACTATAGTGCTACTACCTGCCTACTTTGAATTATCTATGTTTACTCAGTTAAGTGTTATAATTTTTTAAACTAAATGTTTTCGGAAAATTCTATATGTGTGCACTGAAAAAGTTACGCAGTGTGAAACTTTTGTTATTGAGCTTACCTCAGGGAACCAGCGACAACAAAAGTTGAGGAGGGTTGGAGAAAGTTTTTAAAATAAACCAAAAGACCGCAACCTCTTTCTTCTATCCAGTAAGGCAAACAAAAGGTATTCATCTATTCAGCGTATTCTCGCGCCAGGCCTGACAGAAGATAGTATAAGGAGCAGCACTAGCATTAGTTCAAAAGAAGCCGTGTGTGTAACTGTGTGGACTCTATGAGCTGTTATTGCGTTATTTGTTTAATATTTTCGTAAATATTTGTAGTTATGGAGGGGGAAGCTAGGAAGAGACGATATGTTGGTAAATTAAGAAGTAAAGAACGCCAAATAATTATGAATGTGTTAGATTAGTTTTAAAGTAAAATGCGTGTAAGTAAGACAGTAAAAGAAACAGCTAAAGCTATCGGGCATTCAGAAGCAGTGGTGTATAGGATTAAAAAGGAAGTAATCAAAGGACCTCTAAGAACGCCATCAAAAAAGAAAGCAAAAAGGGCGGGAAAATAAAACCACCACTAGGTTAACGCAATATGATGGAATGGTGCAAAGTGAAGTGCGGCAAATTGTTCATTCTTTATAGTTTGCAAATATTCCACCCACGCTGAATATAATTTTGTCACGGGTCAACAGTGGTGAGACCCTACCAAATTTCTCAAGGGCCACTTTTAGTCGGTTCTTACATGATTTGGGTTCGAATATGAAAGAAGGGGTAACAAGAGCATATTAATACAAAGAGACGATACCATCAGATGGCGACATAAATATCTAAAAGACATAAGAAGGTTTAGGGACCAGGGGAAATCAATTGTTTATACAGACGAGTCATTTGTAAATTTAGGGCATATAGTGACAAAGGCGTGCAGGGATACCAAAGTTAAAAGTGTCCATCAAGCAGCAATTGAAGGACTATACAGGACTCCGTCCATCTCGGGGTCGCACGTGGAGCAAGATTCACAATTAGTACATGTTGCAACACTGCACTCCATTTAACGTGTACTGTCTTCTAAGGGTGAGATGCACTATAGAATTTATTATACAGTTTGTATGTTCTTGGAGAAGTGGCTCTTTATAGACTCACGGCAAATCTACCCTGTCATGTAGGTCAAGTTTTACTGCTTCAGCCAGAATAACCTCACTAATAGATGCAGGGCTAACAAGGACAAAATACCAAGTTTTGTTTTTATAGCTTTAATCCTTTTGTACAAATATTCATTTCTTGGCAATGTAAATGTCAATAGTCCTTCCACATACCAGTAGCCTGTGTTGCACCTGACTGGAGTGTGTTTCAAGGCCAGTAGCACATCACATGTAAACAAAACACACACTCATTGCACAGGATTACTTGTCCCACATACCAGTAGCCTGTGTTGTAACTGACTGGAGTGTGTTTCAAGGCCAGTAGCACATCACATGTAAACAAAACACTCACTCATTGCACAGGATTACTTGTCCCACATACCAGTAGCCTGTGTTGTACCTGACTGGAGTGTGTTTCAAGGCCAGTAGCACCTCACATGTAAACAAAACACTCACTCATTGCACAGGATTACTTGTCCCACATACCACTAGCCTGTGTTGCACCTGACTGGAGTGTGTTTCAAGGCCAGTAGCACATCACATGTAAACACTCACTCATTGCACAGGATTACTTGTCCCACATACCAGTAGCCTGTGTTGTATCTGACTGGAGTGTGTTTCAAGGCCAGTAGCACATCACATGTAAACAAAGCACTCACTCATTGCACAGGATTACTTGTCCCACATACCAGTAGCCTGTGTTGTACCTGGCTGGAGTGTGTTTCAAGGCCAGTAGCACATCACATGTAAACACTCACTCATTGCACAGGATTACTTGTCCCACATACCAGTAGCCTGTGTTGTACCTGGCTGGAGTGTGTTTCAAGGCCAGTAGCACCTCACATGTAAACACTCACTCATTGCACAGGATTACTTGTCCCACATACCAGTAGCCTGTGTTGTACCTGGCTGGAGTGTGTTTCAAAGCCAGTAGCACATCACATGTAAACACTCACTCATTGCACAGGATTACTTGTCCCACATACCAGTAGCCTGTGTTATATCTGACTGGAGTGTGTTTCAAGGCCAGTAGCACATCACATGTAAACACTCACTCATTGCACAGGATTACTTGTCCCACATACCAGTAGCCTGTGTTATATCTGACGAGTGTGTTTCAAGGCCAGTAGCACATCACATGTAAACAAAACACACACTCATTGCACAGGATTACTTGTCCCACATACCAGTAGCCTGTGTTATATCTGACTGGAGTGTGTTTCAAGGCCAGTAGCACCTCACATGTAAACAAAGCACTCACTCATTGCACAGGATTACTTGTCCCACATACCAGTAGCCTGTGTTGTACCTGGCTGGAGTGTGTTTCAAGGCCAGTAGCACCTCACATGTAAACACTCACTCATTGCACAGGATTACTTGTCCCACATACCAGTAGCCTGTGTTGTACCTGGCTGGAGTGTGTTTCAAGGCCAGTAGCACCTCACATGTAAACAAAGCACTCACTCATTGCACAGGATTACTTGTCCCACATACCAGTAGTCTGTGTTGTACCTGGCTGGAGTATGTTTCAAGGCCAGTAGCACATCACATGTAAACACTCACTCATTGCACAGGATTACTTGTCCCACATACCAGTAGCCTGTGTTGTAACTGACTGGAGTGTGTTTCAAGGCCAGTAGCACCTCACATATAAACAAAACACTCACTCATTGCACAGGATTACTTGTCCCACATACCAGTAGCCTGTGTTATATCTGACTGGAGTGTGTTTCAAGGCCAGTAGCACCTCACATATAAACAAAACACTCACTCATTGCACAGGATTACTTGTCCCACATACCAGTAGCCTGTGTTATATCTGACTGGAGCGTGTTTCAAGGCCAGTAGCACCTCACATATAAACAAAACACTCACTCATTGCACAGGATTACTTGTCCCACATACCAGTAGCCTGTGTTGTAACTGACTGGAGTGTGTTTCAAGGCCAGTAGCACCTCACATGTAAACAAAACACTCACTCATTGCACAGGATTACTTGTCCCACATACCAGTCTGTGTTATATCTGACTGGAGTGTGTTTCAAGGCCAGTAGCACCTCACATATAAACAAAACACTCACTCATTGCACAGGATTACTTGTCCCACATACCAGTAGCCTGTGTTATATCTGACTGGAGTGTGTTTCAAGGCCAGTAGCACCTCACATATAAACAAAACACTCACTCATTGCACAGGATTACTTGTCCCACATACCAGTAGCCTGTGTTATATCTGACTGGAGTGTGTTTCAAGGCCAGTAGCACCTCACATGTAAACAAAACACTCACTCATTGCACAGGATTACTTGTCCATAACAAGGAATATCTCCGAAATGGTTCACCCTACAAAAAAATTTAGTGAAACATAAATTGTGTATTTTAGCAAGATCTACACTGTTTGTAGGGTATAATTTGGCCTGTCTCTAATGGTTTACTAGTTATGCAAATGTCGTCCAGAGTAAATATGACTACAGGGGCTATAGCCAGAAAATTCAAGATATACATTTCATTTGTCATCAAAATATCTCAAACATATGACATTTTAATCAAAATTGTTAAGAGCCATTTTAAAGAAAATCAAAATTTTCGAAAAATTTTCCATGTAAAGGGTAGTTTAGGGTGGGACTATTTTCTTCAAAATCTTCGTGTCACATCCCTGAAAGACATTAAACTTAAATACCAACTTTGGTTTCTAAGCGACTTTTCGTTTTTGAGTTATGCTATCCACAGACTGACACACAGACGGACCTTTTTCTAAAAATGCTTTTTTTGGATTCCGGGGGGACTCAAAACATATATTTCCGGCAAAATCTCGACATGGAATTTTTGGGTGGAATACAATACTTCCCCTACTTACCAGTAGAGAAAGTAAAAAGAAACAAAAACACTAGTGTTGCTACATGTTGTTTAGTACTCACGTAGGTTTACTGCTGTCCAGGAGTGTCAACAACACAGAGATTCCTCCCACTATCGACGACTCACACTTGTCCTTCCCCAGTATGTGGTCCAGGAGCTGCGTCACTGTGTCTGGTCTGTTAACAACCTCATTTCTTAGTATCTTACAGCACACTAAATATATTGCAATCACAAGGAGATTACATCAAACCATACAATACTGTTTATAGCAGGTAGGAAAGGTATTGAGTTTTACCCAAAAGTTACATACCTACATTTCATCAGGAATCACCTTTCCAGGTCCCCTGAATCTATACAAGTATTTTTAGAAAAAGATCTTTGTGTATGTGAACAGCATAGCTCAGACAAAAAAAACTGCTTCTGCAATGCAGAGATTATGCTCATAGCCTAAGGCAGAAACAAAAACTTAACCCTTTCAGTCCCAAATTATTTTGCTAGTTATGCCATTCTTCCTTTAATTCGAAACTGGTTTAGATTAGGCGGCCTGGGACACTTTCAGCCTACTGACTTGAATAGCCATGATCGTTACGGCAACACGTAGTGCACTGGCCATGCCCTCAAAGCCTGAAGTCGTGAGTTCGAGTCTCGGCAACCGCAGTCAAATGTGCCTGTGGTAAAGGACGGGGAGGGCCCATGTAAAATAATCGGTGTGATGGCACACGTGGATGATGACGGGGTATCATTTGACTGCGGTTGCATGGATTTTGCTTCTTTTTTTTATAAAAAAAAACACAATGTAAATTGTAAAAAAAATAATTTTCTACAATTCAGAACATCTCAAACACATGTTTAATTGGTGACAAACAATATAACAATATAGCAGAAAAAACCGTTAAAGTATTACAAATGGGCAAAAAATGCCTATGTTCATTATAATGGACAGCGGGACTGAAAGGGTTAAAATACCAAAATTGGTTATAATGAAAACTGTGTTGTATTGAAACACAGAACATCACTTACATACAACTCCGTGTTTCACTCCAACTCAGTTTTCATTATAATTTAGATTCACATCACTGTTACTAGCTTATAAAAAAATACCAAAATTGGTATTTATGTTGAGCAACTTGCAAGGATGCGACCAACATTTTCAACCAAACTTCCCCCCCACCAAATTATCATTTATATAGAAATGTTTCAAAAATTATTTTCTCATAACTGGCTGTACTAGTTTTGATTAAAAACTATCTGTTTTCAGAATGAAGAGGACTTCAGTGACTATTGCCAGAAAATTCAACATGTACATTTAATTTGTAATGAAAATATTGTGATACCGGCCCATGGTAGTGGCAACACAACAAAGTATGGTCGGGACTAAGCTACTTCACATCACATACCACGACGGTGAGCGTCAGGCTGTTTGTATATACGTCACTAACAATAATGAGCAAAGCGCGTGACAAAGGATTGCTGAGATTCACGTATGGAAACAGCTACTTCTGTTCACCACTGACTGGACTCCTTCAAGATGTTCACAGCTTCTAATCATGTACCCCATCTTGTAAGTACAAAGATATATGTTGGAGATGATTTGTATAGCACTGAATTCTGTGCAGTGCTTTCACAAGGATCTTTTTTGTTGCTGATATCAACTTATTCACACAGGGAAAATTACTTACTACTTCAGCAACACGTTGCAATGCATGGGTCAAGCAGATACATTCAGGTAGAAAACCTTAAGGGCAGTAGCAGCTTTAATCATGTATGCTGAATACATAATTAAAATCTTTTCCTCACACACACCCTCTAGCTACAGAATCTTCATCCCATCATTTACAAATCTTGCAACTGGAGAATGATTTGTTTCTTCTAACACCTTGCAACAGATTAGAAATGGTTTTGCTGGACTTTCAGAATCTAGTTTTCCTACTACTAAATTTGCTATGTACTGAGCGACCCATGTCATCTGTAGTTTCATACGGCAAACCAAATACAGGAGTCTCCAATTTCATTATGTATATGAGCAACTGCTTCTCCATAACACACCTGAAGATACTTTTTCCTCAGAGTAGATTTGTCAGGAATAACTTTCTTGCAACATTTTTCTAGAGAGGAGCAAAATTGAGGAATTTGAAGTTTATGCCACGGAATACCAGCTGCAACCATTGCACTGCACAGGTCTTTAAAAAAATCATTTCTGGACGGTTCCTGTTGCATTTGTGACAACAGAACCTGCTTTCTAGAAGACTGTAAGTGTTTGTTACGTATGCGAAGAATACTTTTGGTATGTTGTTCCAATTGAGATTTCATGGAACAGCCAATTCTTTCACTGCATGCTTGACAGACTATTACTTTTCCGTCGGTTGTAAAGTCGCTATCTAATTTCACCCATGAATTCAACTTGCAGGATAGCGAGGACGCAACTGGTGCCATTTTATTAAGACTTGCAAGAAACTAACTGCAGTACTATCGCCTTGCTATATTGATCCTTGTCCAGCGGCTCACTTTGTTTCATCGCAGTTATTATAATATTACAAGATGCCGACTACTGTGACAATGGTAACAATCAATTTCTCCAGTTCTTGCAAATGCTCAAAGTGCTACAAGAAACGGACACTGGAAATTATTATTTTGTTGTTTAACGACGCTGTCAATTGCCAGGATCACATCAGTATCGCCCGGAATTTCGTCCCGTAGGTATTCTTTTACATGCCAGTAAATCTACTGACATGGAGCTGTCGGTTTTAAGCACACTTAAAAACCATCGGCCTAGGCCGGGTTTGAACCTGCGACCTTGGGATCAGTAAGCCAGCGTCTAACCAACTGAGCCACCCAGACCGACACGGACGGACACTGGAGGTCAACATTGCCGAGCAGCACATGCTTTGATATAAGAGCGAGGCAAAGTGAGGCGGTTATTATCCTATTCTTAATTTAACTGGCATCCTATTTCGCAGATTGATTTTTGTTGCTTTCAGCAAAACTTGTGAAAACAGTAGTTTATAATGTGACTACAATATTTTTTAAAAAATAATAAAATTGTAACAAAAACCAGAAAATATGTACTTTGATGTAACATCGTTAAAATATGCAGAAATGTGCAAAATATGTAAAAAAACTAACATAAGAATTTGTAAGGGAGTCCCAAATGATGCAATTTGCCAACATTTTCACTTCTCACTGAAATATTATGCAGGATTTAAAATATGTAATTACATAAAAGTCCGGGCTCTAGTTATGACTGTCAAGTAATTATATTGTGAGAGTTAGTGTTTGAGGGACAAAGTGAAGAAAGACAGTGCCAGGAGTGAGTCAAGCTTATGAGAAGAAAACAGTTGTGAGTTGTAATATCACAAAAGACTGTAGGCTGTTAACTTAGTAAAAGAGAACTCTGTATTTGTGCAAAACTTTTAGAAGAAAATAAAACAAGAAAAAGTAACTACACTGATTCTTGAGAGGTAGAACTGGAACTTAAAAATTCAATGCCACAGCTGGAATTTAAACCAGAGACCCTCCGCTTACTAGGCAGGTGCTATAACCATTAAGTTACTGTTGTTGTTAGCTAATGCTGGATTTCTGACAATGAAGTCAATAATCCTCTTGCTCTCCAATATTTTTCACTGATGGATGGGGCACTAGAAGTGGCCGGGCATATTTGAAGGTGGTCTCGATCCATTTCCTCTTGCAGATCACATAGAGGACAGAGTGGTGAAGAATATATCCCAATTCTGTTTAAATGTTTTGCCAGACAATCATGTCCTGTAATCAACCTGAAGGTTGCAACTGCTGTTTTTCGAGGATACTCAGGAATTACTGTTTGAATGTTTCGTAGTTCCCATCTTTTATTTTTTGATTTTTCATAGTAATATTTTGCAATAATTTTTTTGAATTCAGAGTTGACTAATCTTTTAGCTGCATAAAATGGTAGATTGACTATTGATTTCTGCACATTGCCGGTACCCTTTTTTGCAAGAAAATCAGCTTTCTCATTACCACTCAGTCCACAGTGAGCTGGTATCCATTGGAAGACTAGGTGTTTCTGAAGTGCTGTTAGATGGGTACGGATTTTCCAACATTCTATAATTGTTTGGTTTTTTGGTGACAACTTGGAAGTAATTGCTATAATTGCTGCCCTGGAATCTGAGAGAATAACTGCTTGCTGGAAATGTGAAATTCTATACAAAATATTTTGTAGGGCCATTCCAATTGCTTCAATTTCTCCATCAAAGTTTGTAGTTCCATAACTTAAAGATTTGTAATAGGAAAAGAGGTGACATTTGACTCCAGCACCTGCTCCATCTCGGTTTGATATCAATGATCCATCAGTATAAATATGGAGCCACTCATGTTCTGGAAATCTAGTATGGATTGTCTCTAATGCCAATAATTTTAGAACACTAGTTGGAGTATCACTTTTCTTAACTTCTTCTGTCAGGTGTAAATAATATGTGATGTCTAATGTTTGTGTCGGATTGACTTTAGATATGAAGTTTTCCTTTGAATTAGGAAGGTATACATTCTTCTTGATGTCTTGAATTTTGGAAAGAAAGCTCTCCTGAATCTTTAGTGTATGTGTAAAATTTCTCGTGCCATGTATTGAATGGGAGTCTGATCAACTTTTCGTGTTGAATAAGAGCCGCTTTTTCTATTTCATATTCAATAGGGCATTGGTTGGTTAGTATTTCCATAGCTGCTATTGGTGTGGTTTTGATAGCACCTGTAATTAATCTCAGACTTTGGTTTTGAAAGATTTGAATCTTTTTTGTGTTTGCTGTTACAAGAACTTCGCTGCAGTAAGTAAATAATGGCTTTATATATACATTGTATGTTGTGTTAAGAGTTGCTCTGGAACATCCCCACTTCATTCCTGTTAGACATTTTAACAGTGAAAGGCGTTTCTCTGCTCTTTGTATTACATTTTCTATTTGTTTGGTCCATGTAAGTTTAGTATCAAATGTAACTCCTAAATACCTTGCTTCCTTTGTTTCTGGTAATTGTTGACCCTCAAAATTTAGTTTTATTTTTAGTGGCTTTTTTCTTAGTGAAAAGATTTGGTAGTTTGATTTTGGTGTATTAACAGTCATTAAATTTTCTTTGGTCCACCTTTGTAAGTTGGTTAAGGATTGTTGCATGGTTTTTTTCTAGTTCTGTACTTTTGTTTTTTGGTTTTGAAGTCCACATTACTAAGTCATCAGCAAATAGTGCACACTTCACACCTGATTCTTGTATTTGTTGTGGCAGATCGTTAATAAATATATATAAAAGTGTTGTGCTGAAAACTGCATCTTGTGGTAAGCCACGGTGTACTTGTTTGTATTTAGATATATATATTCCATATCTGGTTGCAATAAAGCGTTGTGTTAGGAAATGACATAGCCATGAAAACATTGGACCTTGTATCCCTATTTTTTTTACTTTCTTTAGTAGTTTTGTTCTGCATATAGAATCATATGCACTTTGGAAATCAATAAAAACTGATAAATTATCTTCTTTTCTATTGAAGGAGTCTTTGATTTTTTGACTGAGAAGTAAGACTTGTTCATTTGTAGAGTGGAACTCTCTAAATCCAGCTTGACATGGGGAAATTAAATTTTGTGATTCCAGGAACCAACTTAACCTGTTTGACACCATTCTTTCCATCATTTTTGCTATTATGCTAGCAAGAGCTATTGGTCTATAATTTTTTATTTCTGACGCTGTTTTGTCTTTCTTCAAGAGTGGGACAATTATTGCCTTTCGCCATTCACCAGGTACAGTGGTTTTCCAGGATAGATTGTAGAGTTTTAGTAGTTGTTTTGCTGTTTTTCCAAGGTTTTTTATGAACTCTGGATGTATGTGATCAGGTCCAGGAGACCTATCATACACAACAATAAAATATTAACAAATGATGCAGCCATTAAGTTACTGTGACAACCTTGCAGAATGACATTGAAATCTCAAACCAGTTCGTATTTTCCCAGTAAACCACAACGGCAGTCTTACATCAGAGACAATTACCCCAATGGTGACTTACTATTGCAATTACTTTATGTCCCGGGATTAAATAACCTTCAGACAGTAATTATTTATTTATGCCAACAAACTTCCTGTTGGTGTTTTTGAACACACGGACGGCTTGTGTATTTAAAAACACCAACAGGAAGTTTGTTGGCATAAATAAATAATAGACTGATTCTGTCATTTTGTCACACTGGTGTCAGGAGTGGGATTTGTCAAATTGCTGTTTTGTTACAATTTCTTTAACTTGTGACATCTTAATCAAAATTGTTAAGAGCCATCTCTGAGAAAATCAATATTTTAAAAGAAGCTTCAGCGTAAACGGTAGTTTGGGGTGGCGGGATTTTCTTGAAAATGTTTGTGTCACATCCTTGAAAAATTCTGCAATTAAATAGTTATCTCTGTTCTCAAACCCACACAAAACCTTTCTCTAAAAGTCTGACTTGTTGCACTCACATGACTTTCTCTACTCTTGTACTAACAGTTCTTACAAGCACTTATTTCTATATCTTCATGTTAATAGAGATAAACATTTGCAGAAATTATCTTATTATTTCCTTGTAGGTACACGAGGAATATGGGAATACAGTAGGCTTTGAGCGAAAGTCAAATATTTTAAAGCTTTGGAATTTCATTTTCTTTGCATGGCTAAGATATAAAAAAAATGAAAAAGAGAGTGAGTGTGTGTGTGTGTGTGTGTGTGTGTGTGTGTGTGTGTGTGTGTGTGTGTGTGTGTGTGTGTGTGTGTGTGTGTGTGAGGGAGTGTTGTTTAAGGGCCTGTCGACAACTAGGTCATTAGGGCCCATGAATAATGATGTTCCATTTGACAGAAGTTTTCCAAAACTCAAATAACAAGGAATATCTCTGAAATCGTTCACTCTACAAAAAATTTATTTGGACATACATTCTGGGTTTTAGTGAGATCTACATTTTTGTATAGTAAGATTTGGTCTATCACAGTTTAGCAGTTATGCAAAAGTCATCCAGAGTAAATACTACAGGGGCTACAGCAAGAAAATTCAAAATATACATTTCATTTGTTACAAAAACGTCTTAAACATAGGGCATTTTAATCAAAATTGTTAGAGCAATTTTCGAGAAAATCCAAAGCTTTGAAAAATGTTCAATGTAAAGGGTAGTCTAGGCTGGAGGAATTTTCTTTGATACCCTGTGTCGCATCCTCAAAATATATTAAACGTAAATACCAACTTTGGCTTTTTACTAACTTTTTGTTTTTGAGTTATGCTGTCCACAGACTCACACATACACTCTCACAAGACCTTTTTCTAAAAATGCCTCTTTCTTTTGGATTCGGGGGGCCTCAAAACATATATTTCCAAAACATATATTTCCAGTAAAATCTTGACATCAAATTTTTGGGTGGAATACAATACTCTACATAGTAGAGAAAGTAAAAGTGGTATTTCTGAATTCAGGAAGTATACAAACATGCATTTGCAATTAAATGTTGGAATCAAACTTTTCCTTTAATTAATATAGAAATCAAAGTTTTAAAAAAGTACTGATATAAAAGAAATGATGCAGATCTAATACTCAAGAAGCAGCAGCTTAAATAGTATGGACATGTTAGGAGAATGGAAGGTCACCTATTACCTGGATCCAGGGAATCAACGAGGCCAACAGGGAGTGGCAAATAGAACATGATATATGAACAGACAGGAATGGAAAAATATGTTAAATAAAATTTGTTAAAGGCTGTGAATTTGGGTGCCAGGAAAATGTTTATTCATTATAAAACTGATTTTTCTACCAATCCACCAATATTTTTCATTTGCCTAAATTTGCCCCTTACAGGTTGGCAGCACCTGTTCATGCAAAAGAATTAAAATTTATGGCACCATTAGAAGCATTTTGGATGACATACATGGAAAGAATAACTTACGATTCCAGTGTGTTTAGTATGGGATCTGGATCTGTCCTCTCGGTGCTTGTGTGAAGATTCTCTCTTGACATCTTTATGACATCACAGAGAAGCTGGGAAGCGTTACAGTGTCGTTCTGTGTCGACGGAAGGATCCAACAATGCCACTAGACACTGCACCACCCGCTGGCTGTCCAACCACTGCAAGACAAACATGCCAAGAGCATGATACAGCAGACAGACACACTATTGCAACATAACATTACTAAACATTACTTCACTTACATTTAGAATGTTTTGCTTCATCTCGACTCCTTCAACATGTGTAATCAGTTTCAGCATCAGGTCCATTATGGCCGACGTGCCCAAATGTTTCAGCAACAAACTTATGCAGTTTTCTTTTGATTTTAGAAACTCCAACACCTGTAAACAAGTGAACTGATAGGAATACCAGTTCTGGGGAGAAGGGAAAAAAGGAGAGAAAGAGAGAAAAACAAAATGTATTTTATTTACGAACTTTTTTCAACAATTTGTTACTAACATTAATTTCAATATCTGTACTGCTTGAGCAATTCTTTGCACACTAACTTGTGATCCTGCCCCCTATAGACAGGCAGATAATAACGAAACAGTTACACAAATAATAGTGATATCCTAGACAGTTATTGAGTCTTAGTTACAATTCTGTGCATGTACACTGGTATATGAATGTAGTATGCAAGACTAACTCTGTACATCACACACCACCCCATGTTTCCATACAACACATTAACATCTTACCTTGCTATTGTTAACCCAAGAAACATATTTTTCAAAATTGTCCAAATCAGTAACTTGTAACTTGCTTTCCAATTTTGTGTTTTTCCCAGAGATGGCCGTAGCGCTTATTTATTGGGATGAAGCTATTTCACACTGTGTGTACAACACAGTCAATTCCAGGGCTTCTGAAAATCTAGTTACCTTATATTGTAGAGTGAGCATTAAAAACTGTGACACCGAGCATAGCACACAACAAAGGTGCTAAGGTCAAGCTGCTTCGTGTGACTAACAAGCTTCCCCACATCACTCATGCAATCAACAATCAGAGTGGAACAACCAAAGGGGCTTTTCTCTGGATGATTCAACAACTGTCCGGTGGCCAGCCTGTTCAACCTTCAAGGTTCTGAAATGTTCATGTTACATCATTCCCGCTATATACGGAGACAAGTCAGTCAGTGTGGTATTGTCATCGTGAAAGATGCGTCACATCAAAGTGGAGAAGTTTTAATGTCTTGAGTGATTGTATGTCAAAGTATATGAGAGACAGAGAAAGTGAAGAAAGACAGTGAAAGAAGTGAGTCAAGGCTTACTGATGGTGAATTTAATTTCTCAGTTCTGATTCTACCTCGCCAAGTATTGCCCACACATGGCTCGTGTGTTTAAAACCATCTGTAACTTGGTTGGTATAAAATAATTAGAATAGTTAATGTTTTATAAAACACGGGTATTAAATTCATACTTCAGTAATACATTTATTTTAATTTTCCAAGATACCCATTTGTAAGACCCTCCAGATTTTTTGGCTATAATTTTGTTAAAAAGGGGACTTCATTTTCCAAGTAAATACGGTAAGTTATTATATACTTCATTTCAGTGACATTTCATTTCTCAACAGTGATGCACTTTGCTCCCATATAGGTCAATTACCTTACAGCTGACTACCACCAGTAGAACTCCCCTCATCTTCACAATAAAGACAAGTTTGTGTGCGAATCATTGCTCAGTCAGTAAACAAAACTTCTCTGGTGCAATATATGTAACTTAAACATCAACTCTGCAATTTGTGTTTTTGCCTTAAAGTAATGCCAATATAGAGTGAGAAGTTTTGAAATGTCCTAAGTATATATCAGATTCTCATGTATATAGCCAATCAGAGCATCCATCCCGCTTTCTCTCAATGACACTAATACTTCTCTAGTCTACCTCTATGAAACCCTCAACTTTAAAACACACTTCTACTGTGTTTAACTAGTGTCAATTGCTTTTTTAACTTGGAATTAAAACTGAAAAGTTACTTTTACCTCAACATATTTGTTCACATTGTCATGTTAAACACAACTGACCTGCTCACTTTTACGTGCTACAAGAACGCCGATGGTTTTGCTGAAGAACGAGGCCAGCAGGGGGTTCAGAGGTTTATCAGACTCAAGGAAGGCGTACAACTTCCCCAACAACACCTCATCTCCAGCGAGACGTTCATTCAGAGCCGGCACATCGCATGTGAGTAACTCACATGCAATATTAGGATACTTGTAACGCATTCGCTCATCCACTTCTATTGATGGTTCAATGGTTGTCAGCGTTACCAGCTCCTCCATCACGTCTGGTCGCACCAAACTGCACAAACATAACACCAAGCATATTTTGTATACTCTACACAAAATTATAGATCTACAGTTGTTACAGTTTGACAAGTTACTCAACTGCAACTAGTCATTTTTCCACCATTATGAGACAAGTCACTAGAATCTAGTGATATTTTTGTTGTTAAGTTCAAATACCCACCTATTATATGTATTGTAAAGGTTAGTTACATTGTATTTGTTACTATATCATTGCAGATGTTCAAACTTTGCATACTCATTGATTATATTTAATTCATTATAATTATACACAGGCATGTAAGAAATTCTGGACACTTACACTTTTTGAAAAATTGATTGTAATGCTTTGCAAATCATGTGCTATTAAACTTCAGTTTACTTTCTCTGGAAAATACCATTACATTCAAGTGTTTCACTCCTATAACATCAATTATTGTCATTTAATTGTTTTAACTTACATTGTTTGATCCTTCATTTTTTACCTATTGTTACGTTCTACTGTTGTGTGTGTCATGAGTTGATGAAACAGTTGCACCAAGTTTTGAGAATTCTCAAGTTTATCATGTCACCGTCACATGAAGATGGTTGCAGCATCCGTTACAGTTCAGCACTATTAGCGATGTTATCAGAAGATACCCCAAGACTGGGCAAGGGTCTGGCTGTCAACAGTGTACATGACCTTCCACAGCATAGAGTTGCACATCAACTATGTGTACGGGGAACACTATACAGAAGCTGTATTACAACCAAGGTTCAGTTCCAGTCACACACAGCACATAGGTACATGAACAACGTATCCATGAAAAAGTCATGCCATATGCACCGTTTGTTGGTGGTAATTTTATTCCAATGCATACAAGTTTCCATGACACTATCAATATTATGGAATGTGGTCCCAACCTCAATGCTACCAAGGAACACTGTCAGAGATGTACTGAAATCATAGATGAACTTCAAGCTACTCTGGAAGAAGAATGGGGAAATATCCCCCAGGAAGAAATTGCAAGAAAAATCAAGAGCATGCCTAGATGTCATTAGAGCTAGGGCTGGCAACACCCTCTTATGAAGTCACAAAACTTAAAAGATGCTTAAAATACAAAACACTTGTTGGCTGTAAACAGCAAAAAGAGTTTATTTTGCACCATTGTCATAAATTCTTAATAAATCCAATGTTCTTTTTCCTGTTAATGTTATCTTTCATTCCTGATTTTAGATTATTCTCAGTTGGAAAGCTTTTCCAGTCATTTATGACTGTCTTAAAATGTAAAATGTAAGTGTACAGTGCATTAATTAGGCTAATTATACAAGCAATTATAGTTTGCATACTTTTAGTTGCTATTCTGTTGTGAACACTGAAACATGGAGACATCACTCTCGTCTCACAGCAGCTAATCAAGGCACTAATTAAGAGGCAAGCTGTATCCAAAGCAACAAAACAAACTCAGGGTTTCCAGCACTAACATTAAATACTATAAATACTAGCAAGATTGGTGAATTCCTTCCCAGGAAATCTCTACCTCATCTATGTTATAGTGCTGTAAATCTGCCAGTTGGCAACGCTTAATAATAAAACTACTTCAATTGCAGAAATGCAAAAATGTACTAACAATAACTCAATTACAATGGAACTTGAACAACAAGTTTTGTTAACTTATGAAAAACTAGTAACACTCCAAATTGTGAGAAATGCAAGCAATACTAGATCATGCCATTGTGCACACCCAAACTGGATTTACATAACAATAACATTAACCCTAGAACGCTAAGCCTCGTTATTTTTACGACGCATGATTGGTAATCCTACTTCTACTCCTATAGTTTTCGCGCCACAATTATTTCCTTTTCAGTAGCTTCCTAGCTTTTGAAGACCTTGGTCAGTGGGTGAGCATTGTCGAAATCGGGTGCAACAGTGCATTGTTAGTAGGTGCTTTGTCGTAAATTTTACGACGATTAGTGTTCACGTATCCAGAATTTCATAAGGAAGCAGATTTATTTTTGTAATATGAATTCAGGAAAGCAGGACGTGTAATAACAATTTAGGAAAGCAGTTGAATCATTGCTGTCGATAGTTTCAGATGACTATTCTGCGTGCAGACCCAAATTTTGGAAAAAAAGATTATAGCAATGCTTCTTGAAGAAGATAGTAGCCCCCAGATTGATTTTAGCTCCGGCGAAGAAATTGATAATGTGGAGTCTGATGATGTAATAATGACCGATACAGATGGTGAAGATATGGCAGGACGAAATATTGATATGTGTATGAGCAACGATGCAAATTCTCCTCTAACTAGGCAAAGAATGTTGTCATAGATACTGCAAAGGACATAGGGCAAATCTCTGCACAAATTGATGTGAGGCGAGATAGAACTGTCTTTGTTGTCTCATAACAGTTTAAATGAGTCAAGATAATATTTTATGAGGCAGGCATAAACATTTGTGAGATAATAGTAATGTATTTTGTAATAGAAATAAACAGTAGTAAATTTTACGAGGCTTAGTGTTTATGTACTATAGGAATAGGGTTAGTGTTCCAGGGTTAAAGAAACATTTGCAACCACTTAAAGGTAAAGAGAATGTCTTTAATAATAGTAATAGTAATAATCCATTGGACACTATTACAGTTAATTATAATATAATTTATAAACAGAAACACTTCTTCTTTGAAAACAAAAGCCCTTACGGCAGGATTAATGAACTTTACTTAATGTGACATGAAAGTCTAACACAATGTATTTAATGGAGCTACAACTTGCTCAGGGGACTTAGCCCCTCAAGTGAAAGGTGATCCTTTATGCCTACGCCTGTGATGGGGTACACCCCAGGAGGATTGATGAGGTGAATGGACCCTAAGGGTGGCCAGAACATTACCACGACAGAGCAGAGGGCAGGATCCCTACATTTTCCCAGTTAGAAGCATCCCAGCAGAGACTGGCGTAGGTCCCTTGGGCGTGTACCAGCTCATGGGGAGAGGCACCTGGAAACCAGTGGCTCACCTTCCAATCCAGGATGTGCGATTTCCAGAGCACATTTGTTCCCCCTGCTGCGTTGCTGCTTAGGTCCCCTCCTTGGGTGTGTACCAGCTCATGGGGAGAGGCACCTGGAAACCAGTGGCTCACCTTCCAATCCAGGATGTGCGATTTCCAGAGCACATTTGTTCCCCCTGCTGCGTTGCTGCTAAGGTCCCCTCCTTGGGTGTGTACCAGCTCATGGGGGGAGGCACCTGGAAACCAGTGGCTCACCTTCCAATCCAGGATGTGCGATTTCCAGAGCACATTTGTTCCCCCTGCTGCGTTGCTGCTTAGGTCCCCTCCTTGGGTGTGTACCAGCTCATGGGGAGAGGCACCTGGAAACCAGTGGCTCACCTTCCAATCCAGGATGTGCGATTTCCAGAGCACATTTGTTCCCCCTGCTGCGTTGCTGCTTAGGTCCCCTCCTTGGGTGTGTACCAGCTCATGGGGAGAGGCACCTGGAAACCAGTGGCTCACCTTCCAATCCAGGATGTGCGATTTCCAGAGCACATTTGTTCCCCCTGCTGCGTTGCTGCTAAGGTCCCCTCCTTGGGTGTGTACCAGCTCATGGGGGGAGGCACCTGGAAACCAGTGGCTCACCTTCCAATCCAGGATGTGCGATTTCCAGAGCACATTTGTTCCCCCTGCTGCGTTGCTGCTTAGGTCCCCTCCTTGGGTGTGTACCAGCTCATGGGGAGAGGCACCTGGAAACCAGTGGCTCACCTTCCAATCCAGGATGTGCGATTTCCAGAGCACATTTGTTCCCCCTGCTGCGTTGCTGCTTAGGTCCCATCCTTGGGTGTGTACCAGCTCATGGGGGGAGGCACCTGGAAACCAGTGGCTCACCTTCCAATCCAGGATGTGCGATTTCCAGAGCACATTTGTTCCCCCTGCTGCGTTGCTGCTAAGGTCCCCTCCTTGGGTGTGTACCAGCTCATGGGGGGAGGCACCTGGAAACCAGTGGCTCACCTTCCAATCCAGGATGTGCGATTTCCAGAGCACATTTGTTCCCCCTGCTGCGTTGCTGCTAAGGTCCCCTCCTTGGGTGTGTACCAGCTCATGGGGGGAGGCACCTGGAAACCAGTGGCTCACCTTCCAATCCAGGATGTGCGATTTCCAGAGCACATTTGTTCCCCCTGCCGTGCTGGTGCTACTGTGATGTTTCCTAAACTGAAGAAAACCTAATGGGATGAAGGATGGAATGAAATGAATTGTGTAACGAAATGGACGGACATGGAAATCCTTTCCAGCATTTGCCTGGCCACCCGGGGAAACCTACGAGTCAGGAAGGTCAGCCATGGGGATCAAACCCACGACCTCCTGAATGCTGGCCACAGACATTACCACCTGATTCACCCCACTCGATATAGGGTTGACTTGACGTAACATAACTCAAGAGTTTGACAATCACTAAGTTTCCCTTCATGTTATATCAATTTTCAACACCACGTGAGTAATTTGAAGCAATCAGCGAGAAGTATTATTACTAACTACTGAAAGAACAATGGTTAAAAACCCAGTTATCAAACTGAAATGGAGTGATGTTTTGATTGTAAAGTGTAATAACTTGTGATACTGTTGGTGACTAAACAAAAGAATGACCAAGTGAAATAAGATGTACACTTACTAGTCAATCAGCTTCTTGTTCTGAACCTTGCACTCCTGGAGAATGTCTTCCTCGTCCATTAACTCGTGCAGTGTCACATCCTGCGAGCATCATCAACAAGTCAGTCAGTCTAACATCTCTCTAACACACAACAAGCTACTACCAACATGTCCCATCTCTTCCCTTACCTCCTTGTTTAGCAGTGTTTCTATATGTGGAGATGATGCATGATTGAATTTCCAAAACATTTTGTTCACACCAACTCTTCTTTACCTGCAACAAACATGACTATGATAAAGTTTGCACAAGTTACACTCATATTCATTTATCTTACTTTTCAGGCCCTAATGACATAGCTGTTGACGGGTCCTTAAACCCTACTCACTCACTCACTCTTACTTTTACCTCTCTTCTACAAAGCATTTTTATAAAACAGTATGTTTCTATCCATTTTATACAATCAGTCCAACAGGAAGACAAATGTCTCTTTCTATTACAAACACAAAACAAATGAATGCCAACAAGGGCATTAAAACCAATACCCACTATGTTTGCATAGGTATATCTTCAGGTTGATTACAGGACATGATTGTCTGGCAAAACATTTAAACAGAATTGGGATATATTCTTCACCACTCTGTCCTCTATGTGATCTGCAAGAGGAAATGGATCGAGACCACCTTCAAATATGCCCGGCCACTTCTAATGCCCTTCCCATCCATCAGTGAACTGTCCTCTATGTGAACTGCAAGAGGAAATGGATCGAGACCACCTTCAAATATGCCCGGCCACTTCTAGCACCCTTCCCATCCATCAGTGAACTGTCCTCTATGTGAACTGCAAGAGGAAATGGATCGAGACCACCTTCAAATATGCCCGGCCACTTCTAATGCCCTTCCCATCCATCAGTGAACTGTCCTCTATGTGAACTGCAAGAGGAAATGGATCGAGACCACCTTCAAATATGCCCGGCCACTTCTAATGCCCTTCCCATCCATCAGTGAACTGTCCTCTATGTGAACTGCAAGAGGAAATGGATCGAGACCACCTTCAAATATGCCCGGCCACTTCTAGCACCCTTCCCATCCATCAGTGAACTGTCCTCTATGTGAACTGCAAGAGGAAATGGATCGAGACCACCTTCAAATATGCCCGGCCACTTCTAATGCCCTTCCCATCCATCAGTGAACTGTCCTCTATGTGAACTGCAAGAGGAAATGGATCGAGACCACCTTCAAATATGCCCGGCCACTTCTAATGCCCTTCCCATCCATCAGTGAACTGTCCTCTATGTGAACTGCAAGAGGAAATGGATCGAGACCACCTTCAAATATGCCCGGCCACTTCTAGTGCCCTTCCCATCCATCAGAGAGCAAGAGGATTAATGACTTCATTGTCAGAAATCCAGCATTAGCTAACAACAACTATGTTTGCATGGGGAATTCAAATCAATCTCAGTTTTCATTCTGGATTCAATATTGCATGGAAATATAGACTCAGATCCAACTAAATCCTTGGATCCAATTCTCTTAGAAGTGCAATCAGACTGAAATGTTGCTGCATGGAAACACCTACCGGATTCAAATCTATTTGAGTCCACCAAAGATACTAACTTGTACTGTACTCCTAACAGCTGCACGCTCATCATTTTGTTTTCTTAGTGAAAGTGATGTAATAAAACACAAGTCACTTACTGTTTCTATAATCTCACAATATATTCTTATAAAAACATTCACTAACCTCAAAACATACTTAAAATACACAGAAAATATTTTTTTACTGGTTTGCCAACATAAACCAAGTGACCAACATAACATTTTAAATTATTTATGCTTGAGCCTTGCATATACAAATCAATGTCATTCCAGATTGGAGTCAGCATGGAAATGCAGATCATATCGAGAATGGGACAGGACTCAAATTGATTTCAATCCCCCATTATAATGTAGTAATCAATAACTTGGGGAATGGCCAAGACCACTTTCTCTACTATGAACTTACAGAAAGTACTCAAGTCCAACTCAAAACTAAACACCAATGTTTCACCAGAAACGCATACTTTGAGACTCCATAAATAAAAAAACATGTGTGTGTATATATATATATATATATATATATATATATATATATATATATATATATATATATATATATATATTCTTTTCCTTATCTTCTTTTCTTAAAGAAAGATTTGTCAGTGAACAGCATTAAATGACTAAGTTCAGCACCTTCCATACAGTTGACATGAGGATTTGTAATAAAATCCCCCAGGGCACACCACTATTTACATAAAAAATGTTTCAAAAATATTGATTAACTCAAAAAGAGTCATACTCATTTTTTTAAATACATATTTAATATATTTTCATAACAAATGAAATGTATATGTTGAATTTTCTGTGAATATTGTCTGAAGTTCTCTTTATTCTGAATGACTTTTGTACAATTGATAAACTGTAAGACATACACAAAATATTGCTATATAAAAATATGTGACGTGTTGCACTCACATGACTTTCTCTACTTTTGTACTAACCATTCTTACAAACTCTTATTCCTATATATTCTTCGTGTTGATATAAACATTTTCAGTATTTGTATTTCTACTTTTTTTTTTTGCTTATTTCCTTGTAGGTACAAGGAGAATATGGGAATACAATAGGCTTTGATACAATAGGCTTTGAACGATAGTAATATCTTTTAAAGCTTTGAGATTCTGTTCTCTTTGCAAAGTTAATGTATATAAAAAAAAATGAATCATGACCTTCTATTTGACGAAGTTTTAAGTTTTCAAAACTTACACAAATAACAAGGAATATCTCCGAAATGGTTCACTCTACAACAAAATTTATTTGGACATAAATTGTGTTTTAGTGAGATGTACATTTTTTGTATAGTAAGATTTGATCTATCTCTTACGGTTTACCAGTTATGCAAAAGTCATCCAGAGTAAACAGGACTACATGAGCTATAGCCAGTAATTTCAAAATATATGTTTCATTTGTCATAAAAATATGTTAAACATATGGCATTTTAATCAAAATCATTAGTCATTTTGAAAAAAAAATCAAAATTCTCAAAAAATGTTCCATGTAAAGGGTAGTTTAGGGTGGAGGAATTTTCTTCAAAATCATGTTGCATCCTTAAAAAACTTTAACTTAAATTGGTTTTTAACCAACTTTTCATTTTTAAGTTATGCTGTCCACAGACTGACAGACACACACACATGGTATTCAGGGGCCTCAACACATATATTTCTAGTGAAATCTTATCACATTTTTGGGTGGAATACAACACTTCCCCTACTTAATATACATAGTAGAGAAAGTAACAATGTAGATCTTGTTAAAAAACCATCACTTCTATCAAACTTTTTCTTTGTGGAACAAACCATGAGATATTCTTTGTTATTTGTTTGAATTTTTAAACATTCTTTTCACAAATAGGAATATACCATTAATTTTTTTTATCTCTTGGTGACACTTTAAAGCCTTTATATAGCAACCAGGTTTAAAACATTTGAGTGTATTGCAATGAGTGTTTGTAAGTGATGGTGAACAGGGACTGTTGCTATCTAACATGATAAGCATTAATCAGTTGTAGAAAGTCAAGGGTCAGAGCAGCGCTAATCTTCCTCAATGACTTGCACTCCAAACGTGTGTAGATTCAAACAACTGTCATCAGACCAACGCAACTTTCTCTGCCACTAACAATTGTAATGGAGAATACTTTCAGTACTTATTCCATAAACATCTGATATGTTGTACTTACATGACTTTCTCTACTCACTCTTGTACTAAACACTACTTATACCTCTGTCTACTTCATGTTAATGATTATGCCAACACTGAGCTACTTGCGCACTGGATCTTTTTAATATCACCAAATATATCATAATTCTGGTTAAGAGAACTTGCAATCGCTTTGACCATTTTTATTGCAAAAGATTTCCTAAGATTAAAGTTAAAGGTTAAAGGTTTTTTCATAAGCCATTATGAAACATCTTAGAACATAAAACCAAACAAATAGTAGAAAGAGCTGAAAACAATATAACTAATAATAAATACAGATTAAACTTAAAATGAAACAGTGTTAAGTATTTTCTAAAAAAGCTTTTTTTGTATTCAGGGGGCCTCAAAACATATATTTCCAGTGAAATCTTGGCATTGAATTTTTTTTGGAGTGAATACAAAATACTAACTTTTGCTCAATAAGAATGGATCTTTGGTCACATGTTCCACATGACCAGTACAGAGTTATCTTACTGTGCAAGGGGGAAGCTAATCGCTCATTTCATGGACAATTACAACCTAGCTCTCCTCAACACTTCCTTCACACTGAGTTGGCTGTGTACACTTATGAGTACGACTGAATGATTCTGTCCAACTTCTCATCCAAGAACAAAGATGTTTAATTAAGGTTTTAGAAAATTTTAATGTGTTTTTGTTACTTTTGTATTATGCTGGCATTTAACTATAAAATAAAGATATTGTCAGCTATTCATATCCTAAATATATCAAATTATTTCAGTATTATTATAGTTTCCATTCTTTTCGTTTTTATAAAATCAAAAACTCTGTCACCATCTATGTGTACCATATTACTGGTTATTTTACGTGGGCCCTCCCCATCCTTTACTCCAGCCGCATTTGATTGCAGTCACTGGGATTAAACCCATGACATTCTGTTTGAATGCATGGGCAGTCCATATTATCTCGCCTTTAACAATCATTCCCATTTGTATTACGAGTGCTTCCTTTTAGGTACCTGTGAGGTACAGCGAGGCCTAAACAAGAGCAAGAGTGGCATATGTAGCAAAACAATTCATGCAATCTAACATTTTGTTATTTAACTACTTCCCACATAAAGAGGTTGCCTCAAGAATACAGTATACAAAAGCAAAACTACAGTATGTTCACTACAAAACTTGGCCGGCAGGAGCGTGGCCCATGTGACTTTTACAGCACGTAGTACATATACAGGAGACAGGCTGGACATCTGCCAGCCAAGACATGCAGTACATGTACAGGAGAGAGGCCAGACATCTGCCAGCCAAGTCATGCAGTACATATACAGGAGACAGGCCAGACATCTGCCACCCAAGTCATGCAGTACATATACAGGAGAGAGGCCAGACATCTGCCAGCCAAGTCATGTAGTACATATACAGGAGAGAGGCCAGACATCTGCCAGCCAAGTCATGTAGTACATATACAGGAGAGAGGCCAGACATCTGCCACCCAAGTCATGCAGTACATATACAGGAGAGAGGCCAGACATCTGCCAGCCAAGTCATGTAGTACATATACAGGAGAGAGGCCAGACATCTGCCAGCCAAATCATGCAGTACATATACAGGAGAGAGGCCAGACATCTGCCAGCCAAGTCATGCAGTACATATACAGGAGACAGGCCAGACATCTGCCAGCCAAGTCATGCAGTACATATACAGGAGACAGGCCGGACATCTGCCAGCCAAGTCATGCAGTACATATACAGGAGACAGGCCAGACATCTGCCAGCCAAGTCATGCAGTACATATACAGGAGACAGGCCAGACATCTGCCAGCCAAGTCATGCAGTACATATACAGGAGACAGGCCGGACATCTGCCAGCCAAGTCATGCAGTACATATACAGGAGACAGGCCGGACATCTGCCAGCCAAGTCATGCAGTCCATATACAGGAGACAGGCCGGACATTTGCCATCCAAGTCATGTAGTACATATACAGGAGACAGGCCGGACATCTGCCGGCCAAGTCATGTAGTACATATAGAGGAGAGAGGCCAGACATCTGCCAGCCAAGTCATGCAGTACATATACAGGAGAGAGGCCGGACGTCTGCCAGCCAAGTCATGCAGTACATATACAGGAGACAGGCCGGACATCTGCCAGCCAAGTCATGTAGTACATATACAGGAGAGAGGCCAGACATCTGCCAGCCAAGTCATGCAGTACATATACAGGAGAGAGGCCGGACATCTGCCAGCCAAGTCATGCAGTACATATACAGGAGAGAGGCCAGACATCTGCCAGCCAAGTCATGCAGTACATATACAGGAGAGAGGCCGGACGTCTGCCAGCCAAGTCATGCAGTACATATACAGGAGACAGGCCGGACATCTGCCAGCCAAGTCATGTAGTACATATACAGGAGAGAGGCCAGACATCTGCCAGCCAAGTCATGCAGTACATATACAGGAGAGAGGCCAGACATCTGCCAGCCAAGTCATGCAGTACATATACAGGAGAGAGGCCAGACATCTGCCAGCCAAGTCGTGCAGTACATGTACAGGAGAGAGGCCGGACGTCTGCCAGCCAAGTCATGCAGTACATATACAGGAGAGAGGCCAGACATCTGCCAGCCAAGTCATGCAGTACATATACAGGAGAGAGGCCGGACGTCTGCCAGCCAAGTCATGCAGTACATATAGAGGAGAGAGGCCGGACGTCTGCCAGCCAAGTCATGAAGTACATATACAGGAGAGAGGCCGGACATCTGCCAGCCAAGTCATGCAGTACATATACAGGAGAGAGGCCGGACATCTGCCAGCCAAGTCATGCAGTACATATACAGGAGAGAGGCCAGACATATGCCAGCCAAGTCATGCAGTACATATACAGGAGAGAGGCCGGACGTCTGCCAGCCAAGTCATGCAGTACATATACAGGAGACAGGCCAGATATCTGCCAGCCAAGTCATGCAGTACATATACAGGAGACAGGCCAGACATCTGCCAGCCAAGTCATGTAGTACATATACAGGAGACAGGCCGGACATCTGCCAGCCAAGTCATGCAGTACATATCCAGGAGAGAGGCCGGACGTCTGCCAGCCAAGTCATGTAGTACATATACAGGAGAGAGGCCGGACATCTGCCAGCCAAGTCATGCAGTACATATACAGGAGAGAGACCGGACATCTGCCAGCCAAGTCATGCAGTACATATACAGGAGAGAGGCCGGACATCTGCCAGCCAAGTCATGCAGTACATATACAGGAGAGAGGCCAGACATCTGCCAGCCAAGTCATGCAGTACATATACAGGAGAGAGGCCGGACGTGTGCCAGCCAAGTCATGCAGTACATATACAGGAGACAGGCCAGACATCTGCCAGCCAAGTCATGCAGTACATATACAGGAGACAGACCAGACATCTGCCAGCCAAGTGATGTACTACATATACAGGAGACAGGCCGGACATCTGCCAGCCAAGTCATGCAGTACATATACAGGAGAGAGGCCGGACGTCTGCCAGCCAAGTCATGCAGTACATATACAGGAGAGAGGCCGGACGTCTGCCAGCCAAGTCATGCAGTACATATACAGGAGAGAGGCCAGACATCTGCCAGCCAAGACATGCAGTACATATACAGGAGACAGGCCGGACGTCTGCCAGCCAAGTCATGCAGTACATATAGAGGAGACAGGCCGGACGTCTGCCAGCCAAGACATGCAGTACATATACAGGAGACAGGCCGGACGTCTGCCAGCCAAGTCATGCAGTACATATACAGGAGAGAGGCCAGACATCTGCCAGCCAAGACATGCAGTACATATACAGGAGACAGGCCGGACGTCTGCCAGCCAAGTCATGCAGTACATATAGAGGAGAGAGGCCAGACATCTGCCAGCCAAGACATGCAGTACATATACAGGAGACAGGCCGGACGTCTGCCAGCCAAGTCATGCAGTACATATACAGGAGAGAGGCCAGACATCTGCCAGCCAAGTCATGCAGTACATATACAGGAGACAGGCCGGACGTCTGCCAGCCAAGTCATGCAGTACATATACAGGAGAGAGGCCAGACATCTGCCAGCCAAGTCATGCAGTACATATACAGGAGACAGGCCGGACGTCTGCCAGCCAAGTCATGCAGTACATATACAGGAGAGAGGCCAGACATCTGCCAGCCAAGACATGCAGTACATATACAGGAGACAGGCCGGACGTCTGCCAGTCAAGACATGCAGTACATATACAGGAGAGAGGCCGGACATCTGCCAGCCAAGACATGCAGTACATATACAGGAGACAGACCGGACATCTGCCAGCCAAGTCATGCAGTAGATATACAGGAGAGAGGCCGGACATCTGCCAGCCAAGTCATGCAGTAGATATACAGGAGACAGGCCGGACATCTGCCAGCCAAGTCATGCAGTAGATATACAGGAGAGAGGCCAGACATCTGCCAGCCAAGTCATGCAGTACATATACAGGAGAGAGGCCGGACGTCTGCCAGCCAAGTCATGCAGTACATATACAGGAGACAGGCCAGACATCTGCCAGCCAAGTCATGCAGTACATATACAGGAGACAGGCCAGACATCTGCCAGCCAAGTCATGTAGTACATATACAGGAGACAGGCCGGACATCTGCCAGCCAAGTCATGCAGTACATATACAGGAGAGAGGCCGGACGTCTGCCAGCCAAGTCATGCAGTACATATACAGGAGAGAGGCCGGACGTCTGCCAGCCAAGTCATGCAGTACATATACAGGAGAGAGGCCAGACATCTGCCAGCCAAGACATGCAGTACATATACAGGAGACAGGCCGGACGTCTGCCAGCCAAGTCATGCAGTACATATAGAGGAGACAGGCCGGACGTCTGCCAGCCAAGACATGCAGTACATATACAGGAGACAGGCCGGACGTCTGCCAGCCAAGTCATGCAGTACATATACAGGAGAGAGGCCAGACATCTGCCAGCCAAGTCATGCAGTACATATAGAGGAGAGAGGCCAGACATCTGCCAGCCAAGACATGCAGTACATATACAGGAGACAGGCCGGACGTATGCCAGCCAAGTCATGCAGTACATATACAGGAGAGAGGCCAGACATCTGCCAGCCAAGTCATGCAGTACATATACAGGAGACAGGCCGGACGTCTGCCAGCCAAGTCATGCAGTACATATACAGGAGAGAGGCCAGACATCTGCCAGCCAAGACATGCAGTACATATACAGGAGACAGGCCGGACGTCTGCCAGCCAAGACATGGAGTACATATACAGGAGAGAGGCCGGACATCTGCCAGCCAAGACATGCAGTACATATACAGGAGACAGGCCGGACATCTGCCAGCCAAGTCATGCAGTAGATATACAGGAGAGAGGCCGGACATCTGCCAGTCAAGTCATGCAGTAGATATACAGGAGACAGGCCGGACATCTGCCAGCCAAGTCATGCAGTAGATATACAGGAGAGAGGCCGGACATCTGCCAGCCAAGTCATGCAGTACATATACAGGAGACAGGCCAGACATCTGCCAGCCAAGTCGAGCAGTACATATACAGGAGAGAGGCCGGACATCTGCCAGCCAAGTCGAGCAGTACATATACAGGAGACAGGCCGGACGTCTGCCAGCCAAGTCATGTAGTACATATACAGGAGACAGGCCGGACGTCTGCCAGCCAAGTCGAGCAGTACATATACAGGAGAGAGGCCGGACATTTGCCAGCCAAGTCATGCAGTACATATACAGGAGAGAGGCCGGACATCCGCCAGCCAAGTCGAGCAGTACATATACAGGAGAGAGGCCGGACATCTGCATGCCAAGTCATGCAGTAGATATACAGGAGAGAGGCCAGACATCTGCCAGCCAAGTCGAGCAGTACATATACAGGAGAGAGGCCGGACGTCTGCCAGCCCAGTCATGCAGTACATATACAGGAGACAGGCCAGACATTTGCCAGCCAAGTCGAGCAGTACATATACAGGAGAGAGGCCGGACATCTGCCAGCCAAGTCATGTAGTACATATACAGGAGACAGGCCGGACGTCTGCCAGCCAAGTCATGCAGTACATATACAGGAGAGAGGCTGGACATTTGCCAGCCAAGTCATGCAGTACATATACAGGAGAGAGGCCGGACATTTGCCAGCCAAGTCATGCAGTACATATACAGGAGAGAGGCCAGACATCTGCCAGCCAAGTCATGCAGTACATATACAGGACACAGGCCGGACGTCTGCCAGCCAAGTCATGCAGTACATATGGAGGAGAGAGGCCAGACATCTGCCAGCCAAGTCATGCAGTACACATACAGGAGACAGGCCGGACGTCTGCCAGCCAAGTCATGCAGTACATATGGAGGAGAGAGGCCAGACATCTGCCAGCCAAGTCATGCAGTACACATACAGGAGACAGGCCAGACATCTGCCAGCCAAGTCATGTAGTACATATACAGGAGAGAAGCCAGACATCTGCCAGCCAAGTCATGCAGTACATATACAGGAGAGAGGCCAGACATCTGCCAGCCAAGACATGCAGTACATATACAGGAGACAGGCCGGACGTCTGCCAGCCAAGTCATGCAGTACATATAGAGGAGACAGGCCGGACGTCTGCCAGCCAAGACATGCAGTACATATACAGGAGACAGGCCGGACGTCTGCCAGCCAAGTCATGCAGTACATATACAGGAGAGAGGCCAGACATCTGCCAGCCAAGTCATGCAGTACATATACAGGAGACAGGCCGGACGTCTGCCAGCCAAGTCATGCAGTACATATAGAGGAGAGAGGCCAGACATCTGCCAGCCAAGACATGCAGTACATATACAGGAGACAGGCCGGACGTCTGCCAGCCAAGTCATGCAGTACATATAGAGGAGAGAGGCCAGACATCTGCCAGCCAAGACATGCAGTACATATACAGGAGACAGGCCGGACGTCTGCCAGCCAAGTCATGCAGTACATATAGAGGAGAGAGGCCAGACATCTGCCAGCCAAGACATGCAGTACATATACAGGAGACAGGCCGGACATCTGCCAGCCAAGTCATGCAGTAGATATACAGGAGAGAGGCCGGACATCTGCCAGCCAAGTCATGCAGTAGATATACAGGAGACAGGCCGGACATCTGCCAGCCAAGTCATGCAGTAGATATACAGGAGAGAGGCCAGACATCTGCCAGCCAAGTCATGCAGTACATATACAGGAGAGAGGCCGGACGTCTGCCAGCCAAGTCATGCAGTACATATACAGGAGACAGGCCAGACATCTGCCAGCCAAGTCATGCAGTACATATACAGGAGACAGGCCAGACATCTGCCAGCCAAGTCATGTAGTACATATACAGGAGACAGGCCGGACATCTGCCAGCCAAGTCATGCAGTACATATACAAGAGAGAGGCCGGACGTCTGCCAGCCAAGTCATGCAGTACATATACAGGAGAGAGGCCGGACGTCTGCCAGCCAAGTCATGCAGTACATATACAGGAGAGAGGCCAGACATCTGCCAGCCAAGACATGCAGTACATATACAGGAGACAGGCCGGACGTCTGCCAGCCAAGTCATGCAGTACATATAGAGGAGACAGGCCGGACGTCTGCCAGCCAAGACATGCAGTACATATACAGGAGACAGGCCGGACGTCTGCCAGCCAAGTCATGCAGTACATATACAGGAGAGAGGCCAGACATCTGCCAGCCAAGTCATGCAGTACATATAGAGGAGAGAGGCCAGACATCTGCCAGCCAAGACATGCAGTACATATACAGGAGACAGGCCGGACGTCTGCAAGCCAAGTCATGCAGTACATATACAGGAGAGAGGCCAGACATCTGCCAGCCAAGTCATGCAGTACATATACAGGAGACAGGCCGGACGTCTGCCAGCCAAGTCATGCAGTACATATACAGGAGAGAGGCCAGACATCTGCCAGCCAAGACATGCAGTACATATACAGGAGACAGGCCGGACGTCTGCCAGCCAAGACATGCAGTACATATACAGGAGAGAGGCCGGACATCTGCCAGCCAAGACATGCAGTACATATACAGGAGACAGGCCGGACATCTGCCAGCCAAGTCATGCAGTAGATATACAGGAGAGAGGCCGGACATCTGCCAGTCAAGTCATGCAGTAGATATACAGGAGACAGGCCGGACATCTGCCAGCCAAGTCATGCAGTAGATATACAGGAGAGAGGCCGGACATCTGCCAGCCAAGTCATGCAGTACATATACAGGAGACAGGCCAGACATCTGCCAGCCAAGTCGAGCAGTACATATACAGGAGAGAGGCCGGACATCTGCCAGCCAAGTCGAGCAGTACATATACAGGAGACAGGCCGGACGTCTGCCAGCCAAGTCATGTAGTACATATACAGGAGACAGGCCGGACGTCTGCCAGCCAAGTCGAGCAGTACATATACAGGAGAGAGGCCGGACATTTGCCAGCCAAGTCATGCAGTACATATACAGGAGAGAGGCCAGACATCTGCCAGCCAAGTCATGCAGTACATATACAGGACACAGGCCGGACGTCTGCCAGCCAAGTCATGCAGTACATATGGAGGAGAGAGGCCAGACATCTGCCAGCCAAGTCATGCAGTACACATACAGGAGACAGGCCGGACGTCTGCCAGCCAAGTCATGCAGTACATATGGAGGAGAGAGGCCAGACATCTGCCAGCCAAGTCATGCAGTACATATACAGGACACAGGCCGGACGTCTGCCAGCCAAGTCATGCAGTACATATGGAGGAGAGAGGCCAGACATCTGCCAGCCAAGTCATGCAGTACACATACAGGAGACAGGCCAGACATCTGCCAGCCAAGTCATGTAGTACATATACAGGAGAGAAGCCAGACATCTGCCAGCCAAGTCATGCAGTACATATACAGGACACAGGCCGGACGTCTGCCAGCCAAGTCATGCAGTACATATACAGGAGAGAGGCCGGACATCTGCCAGCCAAGTCATGCAGTACATATACAGGAGAGATGCCGGACATCTGCCAGCCAAGTCATGTAGTACATATACAGGAGACAGGCCGGACGTCTGCCAGCCAAGTCATGCAGTACATATACAGGAGAGAGGCCAGACATCTGCCAGCCAAGTCATGCAGTACATATACAAGAGAGAAGCCAGACATCTGCCAGCCAAGTCATGTAGTACATATACAGGAGAGAGGCCGGACATCTGCCAGCCAAGTCATGCAGTACATATACAGGAGAGAGGCCGGACATCTGCCAGCCAAGTCATGCAGTACATATACAGGAGAGAAGCCAGACATCTGCCAGCCAAGTCATGCAGTACATATACAGGAGAGAAGCCAGACAATTGCCAGCCAAGTCATGTAGTACATATACAGGAGAGAGGCCGGACATCTGCCAGCCAAGTCATGCAGTACATATACAGGAGAGAAGCCGGACGTCTGCCAGCCAAGTCATGCAGTACATATACAGGAGAGAGGCCGGACATCTGCCAGCCAAGCCATGTAGTCCACATACAGGAGAGAGGCCAGACATCTGCCAGCCAAGTCATGCAGTACATATACAGGAGAGAAGCCAGACATCTGCCAGCCAAGTCATGTAGTACATATACAGGAGACAGGCCAGACATCTGCCAGCCAAGTCATGCAGTACATATACAGGAGACAGGCCAGACATCTGCCAGTCAAGTCATGCAGTACATATACAGGAGAGAGGCCAGACATCTGCCAGCCAAGTCATGCAGTACATATACAGGAGAGAGGCCAGACATCTGCCAGCCAAGTCATGCAGTACATATACAGGAGAGAGGCCGGACATCTGCCAGCCAAGTCATGCAGTACATATACAGGAGCGAGGTCGGACATCTGCCAGCCAAGTCATGCAGTACATATACAGGAGACAGGCCGGACATCTGCCAGCCAAGTCATTCAGTACATATACAGGAGAGAGGCCGGACGTCTGCCAGCCAAGTCATGCAGTACATATACAGGAGAGAGGCCAGACATCTGCCAGCCAAGACATGCAGTACATATACAGGAGACAGGCCGGACATTTGCCAGCCAAGTCATGCAGTACATATACAGGAGAGAGGCCGGACATTTGTCAGCCAAGACATGCAGTACATATACAGGAGAGATGCTGGACATTTGCCAGCCAAGTCATGCAGTACATGTACAGGAGAGAGGCCGGACATCTGCCAGCCAAGTCATGCAGTACATATACAGGAGAGAGGCCGGACGTCTGCCAGCCAAGTCATGCAGTACATATACAGGAGAGAGGCCAGACATCTGCCAGCCAAGTCATGCAGTACATATACAGGAGAGAGGCCGGACGTCTGCCAGCCAAGTCATGCAGTACATGTACAGGAGACAGGCCAGACATCTGCCAGCCAAGTCATGCAGTACATATACAGGAGACAGGCCAGACATCTGCCAGCCAAGTCATGCAGTACATATACAGGAGACAGGCCAGACATCTGCCAGCCAAGTCATGCAGTACATATACAGGAGAGAGGCCGGACATCTGCCAGCCAAGTCATGTAGTACATATACAGGAGAGAGGCCGGACATCTGCCAGTCAAGTCATGTAGTACATATACAGGAGAGAGGCCAGACATCTGCCAGCCAAGTCATGTAGTACATATACAGGAGAGAGGCCGGACATCTGCCAGCCAAGTCATGTAGTACATATACAGGAGAGAGGCCAGACATCTGCCAGCCAAGTCATGTAGTACATATACAGGAGAGAGGCCAGACATCTGCCAGCCAAGTCATGCAGTACATATACAGGAGAGAGGCCAGACATCTGCCAGCCAAGTCGAGCAGTACATATACAGGAGAGAGGCCAGACATCTGCCAGCCAAGTCATGTAGTACATATACAGGAGAGAGGCCGGACATCTGCCAGCCAAGTCATGTAGTACATATACAGGAGACAGGCCGGACATCTGCCAGCCAAGTCGAGCAGTACATATACAGGAGAGAGGCCAGACATCTGCCAGCCAAGTCATGTAGTACATATACAGGAGAGAGGCCAGACATCTGCCAGCCAAGTCATGTAGTACATATACAGGAGAGAGGCCGGACATCTGCCAGCCAAGTCATGTAGTACATATACAGGAGAGAGGCCGGACGTATGCCAGCCAAGTCATGCAGTACATATACAGGACACAGGCCGGACATCTGCCAGCCAAGTCATGCAGTACATATGGAGGAGAGATGCTGGACATCTGCCAGCCAAGTCATGCAGTAGATATACAGGAGACAGGCCAGACATCTGCCAGCCAAGTCGAGCAGTACATATACAGGAGAGAGGCCGGACATTTGCCAGCCAAGTCGAGCAGTACATATACAGGAGAGAGGCCGGACATCTGCCAGCCAAGTCGAGCAGTACATATACAGGAGACAGGCCGGACGTCTGCCAGCCAAGTCGAGCAGTACATATACAGGAGAGAGGCTGGACATTTGCCAGCCAAGTCATGCAGTACATATACAGGAGAGAGGCCGGACATCTGCCAGCCAAGTCGAGCAGTACATATACAGGAGAGAGGCCAGACATCTGCCAGCCAAGTCGAGCAGTACATATACAGGAGAGAGGCCGGACATCCGCCAGCCAAGTCGAGCAGTACATATACAGGAGAGAGGCCGGACATCTGCATGACAAGTCATGCAGTAGATATACAGGAGAGAGGCCAGACATCTGCCAGCCAAGTCGAGCAGTACATATAGAGGAGAGAGGCCGGACGTCTGCCAGCCCAGTCATGCAGTACATATACAGGAGACAGGCCAGACATTTGCCAGCCAAGTCGAGCAGTACATATACAGGAGAGAGGCCGGACATCTGCCAGCCAAGTCATGTAGTACATATACAGGAGACAGGCCGGACGTCTGCCAGCCAAGTCATGCAGTACATATACAGGAGAGAGGCTGGACATTTGCCAGCCAAGTCATGCAGTACATATACAGGAGAGAGGCCGGACATTTGCCAGCCAAGTCATGCAGTACATATACAGGAGAGAGGCCAGACATCTGCCAGCCAAGTCATGCAGTACATATACAGGACACAGGCCGGACGTCTGCCAGCCAAGTCATGCAGTACATATGGAGGAGAGAGGCCAGACATCTGCCAGCCAAGTCATGCAGTACACATACAGGAGACAGGCCGGACGTCTGCCAGCCAAGTCATGCAGTACATATGGAGGAGAGAGGCCAGACATCTGCCAGCCAAGTCATGCAGTACATATACAGGACACAGGCCGGACGTCTGCCAGCCAAGTCATGCAGTACATATGGAGGAGAGAGGCCAGACATCTGCCAGCCAAGTCATGCAGTACACATACAGGAGACAGGCCAGACATCTGCCAGCCAAGTCATGTAGTACATATACAGGAGAGAAGCCAGACATCTGCCAGCCAAGTCATGCAGTACATATACAGGACACAGGCCGGACGTCTGCCAGCTAAGTCATGCAGTACATATACAGGAGAGAGGCCGGACATCTGCCAGCCAAGTCATGCAGGACATATACAGGAGAGATGCCGGACATCTGCCAGCCAAGTCATGTAGTACATATACAGGAGACAGGCCGGACGTCTGCCAGCCAAGTCATGCAGTACATATACAGCAGAGAGGCCAGACATCTGCCAGCCAAGTCATGCAGTACATATACAAGAGAGAAGCCAGACATCTGCCAGCCAAGTCATGTAGTACATATACAGGAGAGAGGCCGGACATCTGCCAGCCAAGTCATGCAGTACATATACAGGAGAGAAGCCAGACATCTGCCAGCCAAGTCATGCAGTACATATACAGGAGAGAGGCCGGACATCTGCCAGCCAAGTCATGCAGTACATATACTGGAGAGAGGCCGGACATCTGCCAGCCAAGTCATGCAGTACATATACAGGAGAGAAGCCAGACATCTGCCAGCCAAGTCATGCAGTACATATACAGGAGAGAAGCCAGACATCTGCCAGCCAAGTCATGTAGTACATATACAGGAGAGAGGCCGGACATCTGCCAGCCAAGTCATGCAGTACATATACAGGAGAGAAGCCAGACGTCTGCCAGCCAAGTCATGTAGTACATATACAGGAGAGAGGCCGGACATCTGCCAGCCAAGCCATGTAGTACACATACAGGAGAGAGGCCAGACATCTGCCAGCCAAGTCATGCAGTACATATACAGGAGAGAAGCCAGACATCTGCCAGCCAAGTCATGTAGTACATATACAGGAGACAGGCCAGACATCTGCCAGCCAAGTCATGCAGTACATATACAGGAGACAGGCCAGACATCTGCCAGTCAAGTCATGCAGTACATATACAGGAGAGAGGCCAGACATCTGCCAGCCAAGTCATGCAGTACATATAGAGGAGAGAGGCCAGACATCTGCCAGCCAAGTCATGCAGTACATATACAGGAGAGAGGCCGGACATCTGCCAGCCAAGTCATGCAGTACATATACAGGAGAGAGGCCGGACATCTGCCAGCCAAGTCATGCAGTACATATACAGGAGACAGGCCGGACATCTGCCAGCCAAGTCATTCAGTACATATACAGGAGAGAGGCCGGACGTCTGCCAGCCAAGTCATGCAGTACATATACAGGAGAGAGGCCAGACATCTGCCAGCCAAGTCATGCAGTACATATACAGGAGACAGGCCGGACATTTGCCAGCCAAGTCATGCAGTACATATACAGGAGAGAGGCCAGACATCTGCCAGCCAAGTCATGCAGTACATATACAGGACACAGGCCGGACGTCTGCCAGCCAAGTCATGCAGTACATATGGAGGAGAGAGGCCAGACATCTGCCAGCCAAGTCATGCAGTACACATACAGGAGACAGGCCGGACGTCTGCCAGCCAAGTCATGCAGTACATATGGAGGAGAGAGGCCAGACATCTGCCAGCCAAGTCATGCAGTACATATACAGGACACAGGCCGGACGTCTGCCAGCCAAGTCATGCAGTACATATGGAGGAGAGAGGCCAGACATCTGCCAGCCAAGTCATGCAGTACACATACAGGAGACAGGCCAGACATCTGCCAGCCAAGTCATGTAGTACATATACAGGAGAGAAGCCAGACATCTGCCAGCCAAGTCATGCAGTACATATACAGGACACAGGCCGGACGTCTGCCAGCTAAGTCATGCAGTACATATACAGGAGAGAGACCGGACATCTGCCAGCCAAGTCATGCAGGACATATACAGGAGAGATGCCGGACATCTGCCAGCCAAGTCATGTAGTACATATACAGGAGACAGGCCGGACGTCTGCCAGCCAAGTCATGCAGTACATATACAGCAGAGAGGCCAGACATCTGCCAGCCAAGTCATGCAGTACATATACAAGAGAGAAGCCAGACATCTGCCAGCCAAGTCATGTAGTACATATACAGGAGAGAGGCCGGACATCTGCCAGCCAAGTCATGCAGTACATATACAGGAGAGAAGCCAGACATCTGCCAGCCAAGTCATGCAGTACATATACAGGAGAGAGGCCGGACATCTGCCAGCCAAGTCATGCAGTACATATACAGGAGAGAGGCCGGACATCTGCCAGCCAAGTCATGCAGTACATATACAGGAGAGAAGCCAGACATCTGCCAGCCAAGTCATGCAGTACATATACAGGAGAGAAGCCAGACATCTGCCAGCCAAGTCATGTAGTACATATACAGGAGAGAGGCCGGACATCTGCCAGCCAAGTCATGCAGTACATATACAGGAGAGAAGCCAGACGTCTGCCAGCCAAGTCATGTAGTACATATACAGGAGAGAGGCCGGACATCTGCCAGCCAAGCCATGTAGTACACATACAGGAGAGAGGCCAGACATCTGCCAGCCAAGTCATGCAGTACATATACAGGAGAGAAGCCAGACATCTGCCAGCCAAGTCATGTAGTACATATACAGGAGACAGGCCAGACATCTGCCAGCCAAGTCATGCAGTACATATACAGGAGACAGGCCAGACATCTGCCAGTCAAGTCATGCAGTACATATACAGGAGAGAGGCCAGACATCTGCCAGCCAAGTCATGCAGTACATATAGAGGAGAGAGGCCAGACATCTGCCAGCCAAGTCATGCAGTACATATACAGGAGAGAGGCCGGACATCTGCCAGCCAAGTCATGCAGTACATATACAGGAGAGAGGCCGGACATCTGCCAGCCAAGTCATGCAGTACATATACAGGAGACAGGCCGGACATCTGCCAGCCAAGTCATTCAGTACATATACAGGAGAGAGGCCGGACGTCTGCCAGCCAAGTCATGCAGTACATATACAGGAGAGAGGCCAGACATCTGCCAGCCAAGTCATGCAGTACATATACAGGAGACAGGCCGGACATTTGCCAGCCAAGTCATGCAGTACATATACAGGAGAGAGGCCGGACATTTGTCAGCCAAGACATGCAGTACATATACAGGAGAGATGCTGGACATTTGCCAGCCAAGTCATGCAGTACATGTACAGGAGAGAGGCCGGACATCTGCCAGCCAAGTCATGCAGTACATATACAGGAGAGAGGCCAGACATCTGCCAGCCAAGTCGAGCAGTACATATACAGGAGAGAGGCCGGACGTCTGCCAGCCAAGTCATGCAGTACATATACAGGAGAGAGGCCAGACATCTGCCAGCCAAGTCATGCAGTACATATACAGGAGAGAGGCCGGACGTCTGCCAGCCAAGTCATGCAGTACATGTACAGGAGACAGGCCAGACATCTGCCAGCCAAGTCATGCAGTACATATACAGGAGACAGGCCAGACATCTGCCAGCCAAGTCATGCAGTACATATACAGGAGACAGGCCAGACATCTGCCAGCCAAGTCATGCAGTACATATACAGGAGAGAGGCCGGACATCTGCCAGCCAAGTCATGTAGTACATATACAGGAGAGAGGCCGGACATCTGCTAGCCAAGTCATGTAGTACATATACAGGAGAGAGGCCAGACATCTGCCAGCCAAGTCATGTAGTACATATACAGGAGAGAGGCCGGACATCTGCCAGCCAAGTCATGTAGTACATATACAGGAGAGAGGCCAGACATCTGCCAGCCAAGTCATGTAGTACATATACAGGAGAGAGGCCAGACATCTGCCAGCCAAGTCATGCAGTACATATACAGGAGAGAGGCCAGACATCTGCCAGCCAAGTCGAGCAGTACATATACAGGAGAGAGGCCAGACATCTGCCAGCCAAGTCATGTAGTACATATACAGGAGGCCGGACATCTGCCAGCCAAGTCATGTAGTACATATACAGGAGAGAGGCCGGACATCTGCCAGCCAAGTCGAGCAGTACATATACAGGAGAGAGGCCAGACATCTGTCAGCCAAGTCATGTAGTACATATACAGGAGAGAGGCCAGACATCTGCCAGCCAAGTCATGTAGTACATATACAGGAGAGAGGCCGGACATCTGCCAGCCAAGTCATGTAGTACATATACAGGAGAGAGGCCGGACGTATGCCAGCCAAGTCATGCAGTACATATACAGGACACAGGCCGGACATCTGCCAGCCAAGTCATGCAGTACATATGGAGGAGAGATGCTGGACATCTGCCAGCCAAGTCATGCAGTACATATACAGGAGAGATGCTGGACATCTGCCAGCCAAGTCATGCAGTACATATGGAGGAGAGATGCTGGACATCTGCCAGCCAAGTCATGCAGTACATATAGAGGAGAGATGCTGGACATCTGCCAGCCAAGTCGAGCAGTACATATAGAGGAGAGAGGCCAGACATCTGCCAGTCAAGTCATGCAGTACATATACAGGAGAGATGCTGGACATCTGCCAGCCAAGTCGAGCAGTACATATAGAGGAGAGAGGCCAGACAGCTGCCAGCCAAGTCATGCAGTACATATACAGGAGACAGGCCGGACATCTGCCAGCCAAGTCATGCAGTACATATACAGGAGACAGGCCAGACGTCTGCCAGCCAAGTCATGCAGTACATATACAGGAGAGATGCTGGACATCTGCCAGCCAAGTCATGCAGTACATATACAGGAGACAGGCCGGACATCTGCCAGCCAAGTCATGCAGTACGTGCCCAGAAGACAGACTGAGTGCCAGTCAGCCGAGTTGTACAGTACGTTTCCAGTGAGTTTAAAATGCAAGTTTTTCTGTTGGTATTGGTGATTATTTTCCCATCCACTCCAGTCAATATTCAATCACAAAGTGTGTGTGAACTGGATGGTACACAACTGAAGTAAAATTGGCGGCAAAAAATAAAATTGTGCAAATTGAGGACTATAAATTTCAGCACAGAAAATACAACTGGGGACACCTTGTGTAAGCACAGTAGGTGTTTGGTGGTGTGGATAAAAGCCACTTCTTTCTGGCACGAAGGATTGAACACAATATTTCCAAGTCCCATGTTATGTTGCAGCACTGATATTTCCAACATGCAGCTGACAGACTGCTCCATATGTGAACATCTGTCGGACACACAAATAGGTTGTGTCTTGAACCACCACTGTATACAAGTACAACGTGCTGATTCAACACTATCAATAAACGTTCTGTTTATGACTGTGCTTTCACTATTACCTTTCTTTCCTGAAATTTCTCTACCTTGCATTAAGTACATTTTACACACACATATACAAGTAACATAGTATGGATGTAAATTATTATTCTGTTTAACTACACTGATGATATCAGTACCACCAGTGTACCAGAATTTTGTCCCACAGGAGTTCTTTTAGATCCCAATAAATCTACTGTTTTTTAACCACACCTAGAAACCATCAGTCTGGGCTAGGGTTGAACCCATTATCTCGGGATCTAAGCAGCTGAGTCACCCAGACCAACACTCTTGCTGGTGTATATGATGAACTATCTTACAGATAATATTGCGATGCTGGCAATGCTTGTTGATGTGCGAGAAAGATCTGGACAAGCCATCACTGTTATAGGAGCTTGTGGAGCATGTGAAGGTAATTGGTTAGTTTGTCAGTGAGTGCAAGGCAACTGTGAAAGATACATTGCATCAAAGTGAAAGTTTTAATGAGTGTTGAGTGGTTGTATTGTCAATGTTAGTGCTTGAGACAAAGAAAGTGAAAGGACTGAGTCAAGGTTATGAGAAGAGCAGTTGTGAGTTGTAATATCATGAAGGACTGTGGACTGCGCCAACATCAGTAAAAGAGAACTGAGTATTTGTGCAAAAGTTTAGAAGAAGCATAAAGTTATAAAGTAATTGGAATGAATTTTGTTGTCTTTGTCACATTATAACTTGACAACAAATCTTGATGTGCATAACACAGTATGAGGCATGCAGGTAATTTGTATACACAAGTAAATAGCTTAAAAATTTTTCAAAAAGGATGTGACTATTCTGCAATGAAAATATATATTAACCTTCCATGTTACCTAAACCTATTAGACAATCATAGTCAACATAAAATCTTTAAGACAAATTTAAAGTCATTCTTATGAACTCACTTCCCATATAGTGTGGAATTCTTTAATATTTTGACAACAGTAAATATTCATTACATACGGCAGAGTGCATGTGATAATGATTTAGAACATGTCAAACTTACTCCTGAGATTATGATGGCTTACAAACTTACGTTTTTTCCCCCTTTCTTATATAATGCAAGATAGACAGGAAAAAGTATTGATGGTGGGTATATTTCAGCCTGTGAGGAAGTTATCACATTTTCTACTGTCCTTGTCTAACACTGGGTAGTGAAAATAGGTGGGATAACAACCACTTCTTTATCATTTATTTATGCCAACCAACCTACTGCTGGTGTTTTTAAACACACAGGCTGAGTGTAGGCAATGTTTGAGAGCCGAAGGTCTCTGGTTCAAATCTCAGCCTTGGCACTGAATTTTTCAGTCCCCATTCTACCACTTCTTGGTAGATGGAAATTCCGGACTCTTAGAAACTTGCAACCCCTACTTCCACTGTATGTTGAGTGAAGGTTGCCATTGGAGTATGAGCATGTACAATACAGTGAACGTTTTACTGGGATAAAGATGATCTGATACATGAAATTATAGACAGATCACTCATAAATTTAGAAGAATCAGAATTGCAAGATGAAAACGAAAATTAGTTTGAAATTTCTGACAACATATTGTGGAATGAACAACCGGACAGGCACTCCGCCAGTGATACGTGTTTGGCTGGTGTATGTGTTGTCATTGAGTGAGATGGCAAGTATTCCTTTCTCTATCTGAGGGACATGACAAGTTAAATCTCATAAACGGCAGTAGTCATGATGCATGTTCCAAATTGAATGACGTGTTAAACGTCCATGAGCTCCGCTCACAAAGAGACGTAATGAACAATCATTGAACACAAGTTTATTTTGTATCAGTTGTATTTATGTACACTTTCTTTGCATAGCTATGGAATGATATAAGTAATAAACATGTTTATGTTTGAATACTTATGTTGCTGCTAACATAACATCCTAGGTAATTATTATTTATTTATGCTAACAAACTTAAGTTCCAGTTCTACCTCTCATAACATCCTAGACTTACACTCTCTAACCTAAAATTATCCAAACTCATTATAAGGTCTAACAGCATGTGATATTAGTTTGGATTATGTAACATATTTACCAGAACACTTCAAATGGACTTTCCCACACTTTTAACACTATATTGCACAAGTATTAAGAATACACCTTTAGGAACTGTAACTGACACACATAATGTTATTTATTTCTGTAAATGTCTGCAAACAGCACTTGAGGCAAGGTGCACAAAGTGAAACAAACAAAATTATCTGCACGTACTTCACCCAACTTATGTATAGGGGTCTGCTTTCTAACGAGGTTTGAAAAAAGCTTAATTACGCATTTTTGAGAGTTTAAGAAGGCAATATGATCTTTCAAAGCACCCAACATTCCCTAACGTATGTATTTGTAACGAAAATTGGAGTTTGGTAAATATGCTACATTATCCAATTTTACAATTGGTTATTTATAATTCAGATTCTGAACATATGGTAACCTCAAACTGATTCTTTATCATAAACTACCTCAAGTGGAGTACAAGATGCAACAGTTGTGATTTAAAATATTACAATCTACATATACATTAAAAACACTCTATGAGATTGCAGCACAACACGATACTACGTCAATCAAAAGTTGTAACACTGCATCTATAAAAGGCACCAAACATGCAACTCAAGCAGCAGTAATATTAAAATAAACAATAATCAAACACCTAACTTAGGCAACTGAAGGTTAACGAGTATTTTAGTTTTAATGGCGAAATTGCCATAACATAATGTTCGGTTCACAAACGTAACCAAAACTGCTTTTAACATGTTCATAAAATTGCAATTACTCCATTTTACTCACTACAACGAATAGTCTTAATTTTAGGCCAATCATTTCCCGCGAGCAACTAATTTGCTGTAATTTTAGCCTGGGAGGCATATTTCGTCTCGGAAAGAAAATTCGCGAATTGCATGCAGGAATAGCTTGCCATAACCTTTAACGTAAGCACCTCTCAACGACCTCTATCGCTCCTATTTCACTGTTATTATTTATTATAGTATTCCTGTTTCACATAATTTAATTTTAAATATCCTATTTTATCGTAGTGCGTTTTATTAACATTACCTTTCACTGATCTTCAATATAGGCCTCTCTCTGTAGAACCGAACTCCTGCTAAGCTAAATTTCTAGACATAAAATTCACACGACACATAATACTATAATTACTGTTATCAGCGTATCACACACATAGTTTTATGCTTTAATTTAACTATTACCACAAACATTTACTATTTCCTTTAGCATTAATGGCGTTGCAAAACCAACATCCCAGCATGCAAAGCGCTTCGTTCAAGCACCCACAATGCTTGTAATAAACAGCTGACCGTCGAGATTTCGCGCGAAGTTTAAAGTTGCAACCCTGGATATCAGAGGATACTATTTTTAGTAGCAGCAACAGGTTCGATCCCCGTCCGGACTCGCCAAGAGCAAATAACATTACGAATTACGCTTAGCGTTAAAGTTCAGGTGCGATCGTAACATTTTGTGTATTATGTTCTATTTAACGGAAATGTTGGGAGATTAAAAAAAGGGCTCAACATTTTAGAATTTCCAAACAAGCTTACTTTAATTCTGTATTGATTTGAAATGTGCTGATTATGTTTTTAAAAATCCTACATATAAAACTGCAACTCCCTGTTAGTAGCAATTTCAACGTTAGATGTGCGAATGGTCCTTATTTTTGTATCGATTTCACATAAATTTGAAATGCGTGAAAAATATCATTTAAATCTGTTTTACAGGCATAGTAAATATCAGTTCCGTAAGAGAAGGTGTTACCGGGCAGGATGGCATTCGGGAGGTGGTGGGTTCGATTCCCGTGGCCGACCTTCGGAGGTTTCCCCGGGTCGCCAGGCGAATGCTGGGAAGTATTTCCATATTCTCCGAAATTCCTGTTCCTCAATTTCGTTACAATAATCATTTCATTTCACCCTTCATCCCGTTAGGTTTCTTTCAGGGATGAAAGTGTCGGTAAAGGTCGCGGCAGCAGCACAGAAGGAAGAACGAATGTGCTCCGGAAATCTCGTCACCCGGGTTGGAAAGTAAGCCTACTGGTCTCCCCCCCCCCCCCCCCCCCCATAGGATGGGACAAGCCTGAGAGCAGGGAGGGCAACCCGTTTCCGAGTCCCGCGCCCCCCTTGGGGAACGAACCCGAAGGGGTGGGAGAGGAACTGGCCTGAGCCAGTCTTTTTTTTCCTTGTAGTGTTTAATGCCCACTTTTACTACATACCTCACCGAAGGCGGTGACACTGATAATACATGAAATGAAGATGGAGCACCAGTGGAATGAGATGGTGGGGTAAACGGAGAACCCGGAGGAAACCCGCTCCAGCGCCGCTTCGTCCACCACAAATCCCACATGCGGTTGCCTGGGATCGAAGAGTCAGTCTCCGCCACAGCGCTCCTAACTGGGAAAATGTAGGGACCCTGCCCTCTGCTGTGTCGTAGCAACGTTCCGGCGCCCTTTGGATCCATTTGCCTCATCCATTCTTCCCGAGGGTGCCCCATGAAGAACATAGATACATAAGGTTGCCTTTCAGTCAAGGTGCTAAGTCCCCCTCAACAAATTGTCATTAAATCAATAGCAGAAGTGTGATTTCTCTTCTTAATTTTGTGCCAATTTAAACAAAATTTGTAACCACGATTCTTTCTTTTTATTTTATTTATTTATTTTTTTATTGTTTTAAGAGATAACATTTTCCTTATCATTTTCAGCTTCTAGCTTTTATATTTTATATTCCTACCTTCAAATATGCCCAGCCACATCTAGTGCCCCATCCATCAGTGAAAAATATTGGAGAGCAAGAGCATTAATGACTTCATTGTCAGAAATCCAGCATTAGCTAACAACAACAACAACAACATATTTTATATTCGTTATGTTTTGTTAACTATTTTGTTACTTTTGTATGAGTATGCTTGGTCTTTGTGGCAGCCTGTAAATGTGACAGGAAGATGTTAAAATAAAAAATAAATTTATTATTAAAGTGCCGGGAAACAAGTGACATTTAAGACCTACACTGACTATTGAAACTGTGGCTACCATCTTGAATCTCCTCTTCTTGAAGTAATGCTGCCTGTGCAGTTCCTAGAAGAAGCTCACTTTAATTCCTACAGGGGATTTTTAGTTGGTAAGAATCCAACTTGCCAGAGGTGTCTTTCATAAGAGTTTTCCAAGAAGTCGCTTTCCTATCGGGCGATAATGGAGAACTACTTTAGGGATCCTAGTCCTGGGCATGTGGAATATGTGGTTCTGATATTGTTGCATGAAGTGTAATACAGGTTGAACCTCAAGTTCTTTCAATACCTATATCTTCATTATGGATGTAGTGAATCTTGTCTCACTAGTTAGTACTCAACATTTGAGTGTCTAAGTGAATAGAGGGTTGTGACAGAGTCTTATAAAGACATGTTTGTACTAGACACTTTGTTAATGGTACTCGTAGTTCTCTTAAATTTAATCATTTTTTCCAGAATGTCAGACTCTTGAAGGAAAGATAGTTAAATGCATTCACTCTTTCTATTTATTATCAATACAAATTTTATATTTCCCATCTTGTTGAATTAATTCATTATTTTTTAATTACATAAGCATTGGCACTTATTTCCTTGTGGATCTCCCATTTTTAATTTACTGATATGCAAAATTGTTCTTTATCTTCCGTATTTCTGTTATAAGATTCAATTTATAATAAACTGCCAAAAAAGTATAGAGATTAAAGAGAAAAGTAAGTTCCTTAATATACTAAAAACAATCCATTCTAGTCAGTAAAGGAATATATGGAAGAAAGCGTCTAAGACTATATACAGTATGTTTAATATAAAACTTGACCAACAGGTGTACAGTCCATCTCCGAGACACGTACTGCATGACAGACTAGCAGTCACACAACCCATCTCCTAGTCACACACGCATGAACATCACATTAACAATTATCAGAATAAATGCAGAACATGCCTTATCACAGGCAATGTTGTAAATTTCATCTGCATCAATACATCTACAGCATCTGCTGAGGCAATTTCCACACATTAGCACACATTAGTTCAAATTCCAAAATAGTGCTTTTTTTATTTATTTATTAATCCTTTAAAGTCAATTCTGTACATAGTACTTTGATACAGGATACATCAATAATTAAAGTTATATATTTACATTACAATAAAGTCAGATATACATTTCTAATCTGCATTCAACTCATTATGTATAATGGATTAAAATATGTCAATCAAGTGGACAAGATACAAAATGACTAGACAGATTAATGTAATATCTTAGATTTATTAAGTTGCAGATATTCCTTTACTGTGTAGAGGCAGTGTTCCTACAAGAAAGCCAATTTGTTAATTTCTGCCCTGATATTTGTTTTAATTCTTCTAGAGTGTGAGGATTAGTTCTATATACTTTATCTTTGAAGTGACCCCATAAATAAAGACCACATGCCGTAAGATGAGGGGACTGAGCAGGCCATAAACTCTTTCAAATGATTCTATCCTCAATAAACTGCAATGAGAAATCAGCTGTGCCTCAGTGTTTGGTACTAAGTGTCATGTTGTTTGCTATAGCAATGAACTCCATCTGGAAGTGTATCTACCTGGAGTTTCATCATGCCTATTTGTGGGCGAGTTTGCCATCTATTGTACTTCTCAGCACATGGCATTTTTGGAATGGTGCTTGCAGCAATGTTTGGACAACCTCCAAGAATGCTTTTGTTTCTCAACTGACAGGTCAATCTACATTAATTTCTGGTGCTGCAGGAGATGATTACCATCTTTGCTTCATTTCGGTCCAAATTTACTTCGCTTTGCAGATGAGACACGTTTCCTGAGGTTGATCTTGGATAGGAGGCTTATAGTTTGTTCAACAGTTCATGGTCTGGTAGACATGGTCCCTAGGTACACAGCAATATTTGAAGCTGGACTCATGCTTCTGATTGTGCTTACATTACATGCAACCAGAAGTACAAGTGCAGTTTCAGATATCATTGTGTACCTAGAATTATTTACTGATGCACTGATTTGTTGCATTCTTGTCAGAGGCCTTGAGCTGCTGAACAAACTGTAGTTAGTCATTGATATAGTACAGCTAAAGGCATGATGTGACCATTCCCTGAATATCTTGTGGATACTAAATTGCAAATCATGGGGAGCGTATCGGACAATTTTGTTGCAAATGTACCGTGCACTAGTCCGATCCAAACTAGTCTATGGGTGCATCATTCATTCGTCAGCACGATCATCTGTGCTGAGAAGATTAGGCTCAGTGCATAATAGGGGCATATGCATGGCAACCAACAGGAGGTTTTCCAACAAGTCCAGTCGTGAGCCTTCACACCGAATCCACAGAACCTCCTCTGCAATATTGGCATGAAATTCTCTTAACAAATTATGGTTGTGCACTTAGGTGTCTGCATAAGCACCCATCATTCACTTCATTTTTCACCATCATGCTGAGAGAACAATATAGGAAAAGCCCCCTTAGTCCTGAGCTAGTGGGTTTTCATTTTTGGGGGTTCTTAGGAAGCTTGTTATTCAAATGCCCAAGGGCAAGAGACTCTACCCTCCTTGGTTACCTGGCACGCCCCACGTACATCTTGGGATGAAGACCACAATGCCTATCACTTTTTGTCAGGTTATACTGACTGATGGTTTATTCACACTGAGGGATCAAAGAGCACCAGCGGTGTTGGATGTGCTTATGTTTATGGAACTGAACCAAATCCATTCGGTTTGCATAATAGCACTTCCATTTATGCTGTAGAGCAATGTGCGATATACCAAGCTGTTTTATATGTGCACCTGGATAATTTCTGTGACTGCCTGAGTTTGAGTGCTTCAGAGCCTTTGTGAGCTGTACAACTCCCATCCTATTGTATAACATATCCAGTATGTAATCTCTGAAAGTCTCTACAGGAGGTCCTGGAAGATGATAAGCAAGTGGACAATAAGGTTTTTAAGATTTTAGCAAAGATCAATATGTGCTTGAGAATTTTGAAACTTTAGATATCTAATTTTTATACTCATTTAACATCTTTGTCATTTTTCTTTGATTCTGGATTTTGCCTTTCTTGATGTTCCAGATGCAGCAAAGATTGAATCAATGCAATGACGTTCTCGACCCATGTCAATCTCCACCTGGTTTGTGATGCACACTATTATTTCCTGCTTGAAAACCTGCAATTCAACATACCACAGTCCCGCATGCTTCACGTAGGCCAGAGTGCCATTCTTTCCATGGGCCATTTCAATCGTTCTCCATATACATTGTTCAAACTTGGTAAAGATTCTCTTTTGGGCAGATTCATTTGATAACTTACATTCAACGCATGCCAGTTCTATCACTGCAGCATGTACACTAATGTTGCCACCAAAGTTGTATAGCTCCATCAAACCCTCACATGTGTTGCCAATTGCAGCTTGAGCAAAAATCATTCTGTGGAGATAAAATAGTGCTGCCACTTATTTCCTTGTACTCCTCATATTTGTTCTTTACTTCCATCTGTTAGTTTGTGTTTCACTGCTGCATCTTACAGGTATATATATGGCTAATTTCCACAAATATTTTGATTAAGCAGTGATATTCAATAAAATAGAAGTAAATAGTGCAACTATTTTGAAGTAGGCAGTAGTAATAATAACAGAACTGTATATTAAACAGGTTGTCTCCTTAGCATGGTGCTGTTTAGCATGTTGGAAACCTGGATTTGATTCCCTTTACTGAAATAGGGATTTTCTCATGCTGGAAGAACTGGTTCGGGGTACACTTAGCCTCGTTAGGTCCTTAAGGAGCCACTTGATTGAGAAGTAGCAGCCCCTAATTGTGAATTAAAAAAATTATTGTGCTTAATGACGCTGTCAATTGCCAGGATTACAGTAGCAACACTGGCGTTCCAGAATTTTGTCCTGCAGGAGTTCTTTTACATGCTAGTAAATCTACTGACATGGAGCTGTCATTTTTAAGCACAATTAGAGACTATTGGTCTGGACCAGATTTGAACCCACGACCTTGGGATCAGTAGGCCAGTATTTAACCGACTGAGGCACCGAGACCTCTAATTGTGAAGATGGCATAACCGGCTGGGAGGGACCGCCTCCCACCTCCAGTTACTGCAAATGGCTGTTGCACCTTGGGGTTGGTTAGTGTGTTAAATATTTTTGCATGGTAGTAAGACACACAATAAAAAAGTGCATTACATTTATGCACCAAGTGAAGTTCATAGAAACAGCAATGCTTCTGTCAATCATCATTATGTCCCCTGTTTGTAACAACTGGCGCCATTTTCTGGAAGCTAAACTTCATGCATCTCTGTTTCTCCATTGTTCTGGCTCCAAATTTCTTAATGCTAAGACTAGTTGTACATCATCCATCCAAGTTGTCATCGAATGTCCCTTTTTTCTTCTGCTATCCATTCCAGTATTTTCTTTGACAGTCGTTCCTCTTTTAACATGCCCACACCTCTGTAGTCCTTTTCTTCTCATGATATCCAAAATATCTTCTTTCTTTCCCTGATTATCCTCCCCTTATGTAGGACTTACACCCCTAAGATTTATAAGCCAGCCTAGGGTCAGAGCAAGTTGGGGAGCAGAGGAACTTCTGGACCAGAGTGAAGACCTGCAAGTATGAGAATGAGGACTTACAAGTCAGTGTCTAGGGTCAGACGTCTGTCAGGGAACACAGGAACCTATGTACCAGACAGAGTGAACACCTGCAAGTATGAGAGTGAGGACTTACAAGTCAGTGTCTAGAGTCAGACGTCTGTCGGGGAACACAGGAACCTATGTACCAGGCAGAGTGAACACCTGCAAGTATGAGAGTGAGGACTTACAAGCCAGTGTCCAGGGTCAGACGTCTGTCAGGGAACACAGGAACCTATGTACCAGACAGAGTGAACACCTGCAAGTATGAGAGTGGGGACTTACAAGTCAGTGTCTAGAGTCAGACGTCTGTCAGGGAACACAGGAACCTATGTACCAGACTGAGTGAACACCTGCAAGTATGAGAGTGAGGACTTAAAGCCAGTGTGTAGGGTCAGACGTCTGTCAGGGAACACAGGAACCTATGTACCAGACAGAGTGAACACCTGCAAGTATGAGAGTGGGGACTTACAAGTCAGTGTCTAGAGTCAGACGTCTGTCAGGGAACACAGGAACCTATGTACCAGACAGAGTGAACACCTGCAAGTATGAGTGTGAGGACTTACAAGTCAGTGTCTAGGGTCAGACGTCTGTCAGGGAACACAGGAACCTATGTACCAGACAGAGTGAACACCTGCAAGTATGAGAGTGGGGACTTACAAGTCAGTGTCTAGAGTCAGACGTCTGTCAGGGAACACAGGAACCTATGTACCAGACAGAGTGAACACCTGCAAGTATGAGAGTGAGGACTTAAAGCCAGTGTGTAGGGTCAGACGTCTGTCAGGGAACACAGGAACCTATGTACCAGACAGAGTGAACACCTGCAAGTATGAGAGTGGGGACTTACAAGTCAGTGTCTAGAGTCAGACGTCTGTCAGGGAACACAGGAACCTATGTACCAGACAGAGTGAACACCTGCAAGTATGAGAGTGGGGACTTACAAGCCAGTGTCTAGGGTCAGACGTCTGTCAGGGAACACAGGAACCTATGTACCAGACAGAGTGAACACCTGCAAGTATGAGAGTGGGGACTTACAAGTCAGTGTCTAGAGTCAGACGTCTGTCAGGGAACACAGGAACCTATGTACCAGACTGAGTGAACACCTGCAAGTATGAGAGTGAGGACTTAAAGCCAGTGTGTAGGGTCAGACGTCTGTCAGGGAACACAGGAACCTATGTACCAGACAGAGTGAACACCTGCAAGTATGAGAGTGAGGACTTAAAAGCCAGTGTCTAGAGTCAGACGTGTGTCAGGGAACACAGGAACCTATGTACCAGACAGAGTGAACACCTGCAAGTATGAGAGTGAGGACTTACAAGCCAGTGTCTAGAGTCAGACGTCTGTCAGGGAACACAGGAACCTATGTACCAGACTGAGTGAACACCTGCAAGTATGAGAGTGAGGACTTACAAGTCAGTGTCTAGGATCAGACGTCTGTCAGGGAACACAGGAACCTGTGTACCAGACAGAGTGAACACCTGCAAGTATGAGAGTGAGGACTTACAAGCCAGTGCCTAGGGTCAGAGCCTGTTGGGGAGCAGAGGGACCTATGTACCAGACAGAGTGAACACCTGCAAGTATGAGAGTGAGGACTTACAAGCCAGTGTCTAGGGTCAGAGCCTGTTGGGGAGCAGAGGGACCTCTGGACCAGAGTGAAGACCTGCAAGTATGAGAGTGAGGACTTACAAGCCAGTGCCTAGGGTCAGAGCCTGTTGGGGAGCAGAGGGACCTCTGGACCAGAGTGAAGACCTGCAAGTATGAGAGTGAGGACTTACAAGTCAGTGTCTAAGGTCAGAGCCTGTTGTGGAGCACAGGAACCTATGTACCAGACAGAGTGAACACCTGCAAGTATGAGAGTGAGGACTTACAAGCTAGTGCCTAGGGTCAGAGCCTGTCGGGGAGCACAGGAACTATGTACCAGACTGAGTGAAGACCTGGAAGCGGGTGGTCAGCCAAGCACCAGGTATGATAGTGAGGAAGAGGATGATATGAAATGTAGGTGAAATGGATGATTGGAAGGGTGATAATGGAGCAAATGGTGGAATGAATGGCGGGGGAAACCGGAGAACCTGGAGAAAAACCACCCAGATGCTGCTTTGTCCACCACGAATACCACATGCAGGTTCCGCCTAGGTGGTAGGCAAGCGGTCTAACCACTCAGTCATGGCACTGTAATTATACTTCCAGACTCAGGGATGGATGATGAATAATCCTGGCTGGAGAATATGTCCTACCCACTGCCGGGAATCGAACCCAGGATCCCTTGCACAGCAGGCAGGTGTTCTACCAACTGCGCTATGGGTCAGCCTAAGTATCTTCTTTCACTCTCCTAATTTCCATTATTTTATCATTTTTTATTCTTTCCGATCTTGATTATGTAGCAGATTGCCTCAATACACCCATTTCTGTAGCTAGAATTTTGTTTTTGTTAATTAAAAATAAATAATGCAATTGTTAAGCAAATTATTGAACCTCACTGTTGTTTCTTTTGAAATTTATTTATTGACTAAACAGTTTGGTTTTAAAGATCCACAGGATGTTAAGGTGCATCTCAGCACAAATAAATCAACTCTCAACGTCATTTTGTACAAATGTTTATTAAAACTTTGCTTATACATTAATTATGCTTTATGGCAGTGATATAAGGTGGGGAAAAGTCTCAGGTTCAGAGGAAATTTTGCTTCACACATACACACCACACACACACCACACACACACACCACACACACACACACACGCACACACCACACACACACACACATACACACACACCACACATACACACTCACCACACACACACATATACACACATACACACATACAGGCATACACACACACATACAGACATACACACAGCACACACACACAATTATACACACACACGCACACACACACCATACACACACACCACACACACACACCACACACACCACACACACACACACCACACACACACATATACACATGCAGGCATACACACATACAGACATACACACAGCACACACACATATACAGACATACACACAGCACACACACACACACACATATACACACCACACACACACCACACACACACATATACACATGCAGGCATACACACACATACAGACATACACACAGCACACACACATATACAGACATACACACAGCACACACACACACACCACACACACACACCACACACACCACACACACACACCACACACACCACACACACACCACACACACACACATACAGACATACACACAGCACACACACACACACACACACACACAACCACACACTCACACACACACACCACACACACATATACACACCACACACACATATACACATACAGGCATACACACACACATACAGACATACACACACACACACACCACACACACACACATATACACCACACACACACACATATACACATACAGGCATACACACACCACACACACACATATACACATACAGGCATACACACACACATACAGACATACACACAGCACACACACACACACACACACACACACACACACACACACACACACACACACACAACCACACACACACACACACACCACACATGCACACGCAGTTTCATTGTTTTACTGTATGATGCCACAGTCCAGATTCTTGTGCTTCTTGAGGTTCAAAATTGCAGTTACCTGTAAATACAAACAAAACTTAATAATTTAATTTAAAAGGTGAGTCAATTAATAACACTAAACAACACTTACATTATAATTTTCCAGAACGCATTTCGGAGGTTAACTTTCCTCCATTATCAACCTCCAAAATGCGTTCCGGAAAATTATAATGTAAGTGTTGTTGTTGTTGTTGTTGTTGTTGTTGTTAGCTAATGCTGGATTTCTGACAATGAAGTCATTAATCCTCTTGCTCTCCAATATTTTTCACTGATGATATTGAAGAGAGCAATAGCAGTAATAGTAACCACTTTTGAGAGAGCACCATATTTTTATGTTTTGGCGGTCACATTGCTCTCTCACAACCCCCAGAATGTCTGGAGGACCACACCTGCCATTGGTTTACGGGTCTCACTGATCTGACCGGGAGAATTATCAAAATAAATTCACCGACCATATCCTCTGATCACCAATCAGAGGACGTATTACATGCCATGACAGGTCAGCATGTTAGGGGTTAAGAATTTATAGAGAAATGGAGAGGTTGGAAAAATAAAGACTGCCTAGCCCTCGGGAACCCTAAAAGCATCGGGGTCGGAAGAGAACAAGGGATGACCAAGGTAAGGTCAGATAGAAAAGTTACAGTGAGGAGCAAAACACCAGTAAGTGGAAGTAATGTTCTGCTCAGCTTGGGTACCTTGTGGTTGCTATTCACATATCCCCTAGACGGAGACCCCTGAGTCAAATTATTATTTATTTATGCCAACAAACTTACTGCTGGTGTTTTTAAACACACGAGCCGTGTGTGGGCAATGTTTGAGAGGTAGAACTGGAACTTAAAAATTCAATGCCACAACTGGGATTTGAACCACAGACCCTCCGCTTACTAGGTGGGTGCTCTAACCATTAAGCTACTGTGACAACCTGACAATGATATTGAATTCCCAAACCAGTTTGTATTTTTTCCCGGTAAACCACAAAGGCAGTCTCACATCAGAGACAATTACCCCAATGGTGACTAATTATTGCAAGTACCTTATGTGGTTCAAATCCCAGCCACTTACTAGATGGGTGCTCTAACCATTAAGCTACTGTGACAACCTGCCAGAATGATATTGAATTCCCAAACCAGTTTGTATTTTTCCCGGAAAACCACAAAGGCAGTCTCACATCAGAGACAATTACCCCAATGATGACTTATTATTGCAAGTACCTTATGTGGTTCAAATCCCAGCTGTGGCATTGAATTTTTAAGTTCCAGTTCTGCCTCTTAAGTAACTGAATCTTACGGTTGCCCATTTGCAGATTTCTTCAATATGTTTTCCTTCCTTCATTTTGCTATCTATGGTTAAACCTAGATACTTGGTGCTCTCATTTTTTGAAGCAAGTTTCAGGTTTGTGAACATGATAGGGTATGCAATATCAGTGTATATGTATTGTGTCAATTAATAAAGTACCAAAGTATAAATTGTCTCTCATCTCATTGTCTTGAGATATCCATACCAATCATACTCTACCACTATTACTAAAATAGCAAGCTAGCAAAGGATGAATCAAGGACCACATATGTATAATAAGCTTTTGGATCATATTATCTCACTATCCATTCATAAAATCAAAACATTTCTGGATAAATGGCTAAGAAATAAAGTGTTTTATTCAATAGAAGGGTTCTATGAATGCAACACTGTTCACCAATGAACCAGTTTTCTCAAGGTGTTAAGCAGCTCACCAATTTATCACTATTGTATAAATTTAATTTAGTAACTAAATTGTAAAATATATATACTTAATGTAAGTGTTGTTTAGTGTTATTAATTGACTCACCTTTAAAATTAAATTGATTATAACAACAACACTGTTTTCAAACTTCTATGAAAGGAAGATAATAAAACTCAATAAACTAATTTTATGTTTTTACTTTCTCTGTCATACATATACTTTGTAGAGAATTTATTGTATTCCAGAGAAAATTTTTAATATCAAAATTTCAAAATAAATACATTTTCTGAAGCATTTTGAATCCAAAAAACTATTTTTAGGGAAAGCTTCCAGGGTGTGAACAGCATAAGTCAAACAAAAAGTGAGATAAACACATTTTTGACTCATCTGTGAAAGATAGTGAATGAAGATTATCAAGAGCATATTAAATTAAATTAAATTATGTTCAGCGAGGTCAGTGTGTGTGTATAGTGCTTAATGCCCACTTTTACTACACTGATGATACATGGAATGAAGATGGAGCACCGGTGGAATGGGATGGCAGGGTAATCTGGAGAACCTGGAGGAAACCCGCCCCAGCGCCTCTTCGTCCACCACAAGTCCTACATGTGGCTGTCTAATGTGAGTTCACAAGTCTTCATCTTTATTATTGTTATTGGAACTAATACAGCTGACATGGTCAAAGTAATATAGCTTGTGTGTTACTAGCTTGCAATCATAGAAATATAATATCTTATAGCAGAATTCCTATTTTACAGTTTTGAATAAATACTTATATACAAAAATAAATATATACAAAAATAAAAATGTACAAAAGTAAATATATACAAAAGTGAAAATATACCAAAATAATTGCTCATCTAGAGCGCAGCTATTTTTCATTTAATGAGTACAAGCATTTGCAGATTAAAAATTCCTTAAGTCTTTTCTTAAATATTTTTCCTGCAGTTGTTTTAATTGGCATTGGTAATTTATTATACATAGATGAACCAAGAATATAGGGAAGGGATCATTATCAATAATGCTCTAATTAGCTGATATCCTGTGCATGTCATTTCTGTTTCTAGTTAAATATGTGTGAATATCACTGTTTTTAAGACTGAGTTGGGGTTTTGTTACTACAAGTTTGTTTTATGAATAATTTCTGTAGGTGCCTTGGATTTCGTCTGTTAAGAAAGAGGAAATCAGTATACACTGTAGCCAAGTGCAGCAAACTGCAGATTTACACAAACCTTAAGTAGCCACAGAGGCCCATTTAGTAGTAGTAGTAGTAGTAGTAGTAGTAGTAGTAGTAGTAGTAGTAGTAGTAGTAGTAGTAGTAGTAGTAGTAGTAGTAGAGTGGAAATGTACAGTATAGCATAAAAACACATTATGTACCGACACAAAAACAAAACAGGAATAATGGAGAAACACAATCAAATCTTCCCTTAGTTATAAGACTTGACATAATATATATTTACAGATACAAATTAAACTTTGCTATAAACTTTCACTGGACTTGTTCTGCCACAGTTATATAACTAGCAATGAATGGCATCTTTCGTCAGTTGTTCACTACATATAGATTTAAGTAGCTATCGAGCAGGTATCAAATGTAATGAAGAGTGATTTGTCACTAAATCAGCTAGAAATTACATAGCTACATAAGCATTAAGTCATTCAGATAATGCTGTACGGAATAAAATGTTTTTGAACATAGCTACAACTTTAAGAGTATCGAGGAAAAGAAAGAAAATGTTGTTGTTGTTGTTTTCTAGTGCCTTGCATCTGGCAATGAAGCCATTAGCATTCGTGCTTTCCAATACTTTTGAACTGTAGTTTCTTCTGATCTTAATGCTTCACAGGTCTTCAAATGGTATTCGTTCATTTCTGCTGGATCATTACACAGGACACATATTGGTGAGGATGGAAAAGAAAGAAAATAACCTCACCACAAACCAGCCTTTACAAGGAACATTTTTGAAATTTATGATTTTGTCAAAAATACCTCTAATATTCTGATTAAAATAACACAATAACCCTGTGGCCCAACAACCCTGAGTGCACTTTGGACCAGGCCTCCCAGTGGGAGAAAATCCCCCATGCCGACATTAGGGAATGAACCAAGGTCTCCCACTTGGTAAGGAACAGTACTACCACCTCACTAATACATACTTCTTCTACATACATAAGAAGTAATATGTAGGTGTTGAGTTTTCTAAAAATAGCCTCTGAAATCCTCTCCATTCAGAAGGAATTATATATAAAATCTGATGTTACACTCACATGACTTTTTCTACTCACTCTTGTACAGAGCATTTTTACAAACAGTTATTCTTTAATTCAGTTATCAGTTCAATATATTCATTTGATGGAACTTAAACATGTTGTGGATTTGTCCAGTATTATAAAACTTCAAGTATAATATTACAAAATGCAAAATAATTACTTAAAATTATACCATGCAGTAGAGTCCCACTATCCAAACTAATTGGGACCAAATACACTGTTCGGATTAGTGAAAATTCAAATTAGATGGTTTTTCATCAAATAAAACAACCTTTGACTATTAAGCAATTTCAGTGCATTGCGTAAATATAAGATCGTTGATTTTACTTGTTAAGTGTTGATCTACTTTTCTGTTTTTTCTTCTTAATGTAAAACAATTGCATTCAAACTTTGTTACACACTTGTTAAGAGGCCTGAGTCTTCTGCTTTTTAGTTTTTGTGTATAAGATAGCCAATAGATTCACTGTTTACTCCTGTAGCATTTGTTCCATATATCTTGGTGCTAATAAATTCACTTTTTACTTGGAAAAACTAGCTCAATCCTAATGTTTATTTTTTCTGTTTTAAAATTCAAAATAAATTTTGTAGATATTTTTTCCTAGCCCTCTTTGTATTACATGGATTTTTGGATTACTGGGGTTCAGATTGGCAAATCTGTACTGTATACATGTACTTAGGCTTTCATGGCCGGTGTCTTGACTATTCTAAATGTTTAGTTCTTCCGGGATTGTAGGCCGTGGTCTAGAAGGCATGATACATACCAACGTTTCGTCAAGTACTGCACTTAGCATCATCAGGGCAACACGATCCAAGTTTCCATACTCTCAGCTCAGTCCCTCACTTACTGTTGTTATCACATGCTAGTTCCTCAAACTTGTAACATGGTCATATTTCCATACTCTCAGCTCAGACCCTCACTTACTGTTGTTATCACATGCTAGTTCCTCAAACTTGTAACATGGTCATATTTCCATACTCTCAGCTCAGACCCTCACTTACTGTTGTTATCACATGCTAGTTCCTCAAACTTGTAACATGGTCATATTTCCATACTCTCAGCTAGGACCCTCACTTACTGTTGTTATCACATGCTAGTTCCTCAAACTTGTAACATGACCATATTTCCATACTCTCAGCTCAGTCCCACACTTACTGTTGTTATCACATGCTAGTTCCTCAAACTTGTAACATGGTCATATTTCCATACTCTCAGCTCAGACCCACACTTACTGTTGTTATCACATGCTAGTTCCTCAAACTTGTAACATGGTCATATTTCCATACTCTCAGCTCAGACCCACACTTACTGTTGTTATCACATGCTAGTTCCTCAAACTTGTAAAATGACCATATTTCCATACTCTCAGCTAGGACCCTCACTTACTGTTGATATCACATGCTAGTTCCTCAAACTTGTAACATGGTCATATTTCCATACTCTCAGCTCAGACCCTCACTTACTATTGTTATCACATGCTAGTTCCTCAAACTTGTAAAATGACCATATTTCCATACTCTCAGCTCAGACCCACACTTACTGTTGTTATCACATGCTAGTTCCTCAAACTTGTAACATGACCATATTTCCATACTCTCAGCTCAGACCCACAGTTACTGTTGTTATCACATGCTAGTTCCTCAAACTTGTAACATGGTCATATTTCCATACTCTCAGCTCAGACCCACACTTACTGTTGTTATCACATGCTAGTTCCTCAAACTTGTAACATGACCATATTTCCATACTCTCAGCTCAGACCCACAGTTACTGTTGTTATCACATGCTAGTTCCTCAAACTTGTAACATGACCATATTTCCATACTCTCAGCTCAGACCCACACTTACTGTTGTTATCACATGCTAGTTCCTCAAACTTGTAACATGGTCATATTTCCATACTCTCAGCTCAGACCCACACTTACTGTTGTTATCACATGCTAGTTCCTCAAACTTGTAACATGGTCATATTTCCATACTCTCAGCTCAGACCCTCACTTACTGTTGTTATCACATGCTAGTTCCTCAAACTTGTAAAATGACCATATTTCCATACTCTCAGCTAGGACCCTCACTTACTGTTGATATCACATGCTAGTTCCTCAAACTTGTAACATGGTCATATTTCCATACTCTCAGCTAGGACCCTCACTTACTGTTGTTATCACATGCTAGTTCCTCAAACTTGTAACATGGTCATATTTCCATACTCTCAGCTAGGACCCTCACTTACTGTTGTTATCACATGCTAGTTCCTCAAACTTGTAAAATGACCATATTTCCATACTCTCAGCTAGGACCCTCACTTACTGTTGATATCACATGCTAGTTCCTCAAACTTGTAACATGGTCATATTTCCATACTCTCAGCTCAGACCCTCACTTACTGTTGTTATCACATGCTAGTTCCTCAAACTTGTAAAATGACCATATTTCCATACTCTCAGCTCAGACCCACACTTACTGTTGTTATCACATGCTAGTTCCTCAAACTTGTAACATGGTCATATTTCCATACTCTCAGCTAGGACCCTCACTTACTGTTGTTATCACATGCTAGTTCCTCAAACTTGTAACATGGTCATATTTCCATACTCTCAGCTCAGACCCACACTTACTGTTGTTATCACATGCTAGTTCCTCAAACTTGTAACATGACCATATTTCCATACTCTCAGCTAGGACCCTCACTTACTGTTGTTATCACATGCTAGTTCCTCAAACTTGTAACATGGTCATATTTCCATACTCTCAGCTCAGACCCACACTTACTGTTGTTATCACATGCTAGTTCCTCAAACTTGTAACATGACCATATTTCCATACTCTCAGCTCAGACCCACAGTTACTGTTGTTATCACATGCTAGTTCCTCAAACTTGTAACATGGTCATATTTCCATACTCTCAGCTCAGACCCACAGTTACTGTTGTTATCACATGCTAGTTCCTCAAACTTGTAACATGACCATATTTCCATACTCTTAGCTAGGACCCTCACTTACTGTTGTTATCACATGCTAGTTCCTCAAACTTGTAACATGACCATATTTCCATACTCTCAGCTAGGACCCTCACTTACTGTTGTTATCACATGCTAGTTCCTCAAACTTGTAACATGACCATATTTCCATACTCTCAGCTCAGACCCTCACTTACTGTTGTTATCACATGCTAGTTCCTCAAACTTGTAACATGGTCATATTTCCATACTCTCAGCTAGGACCCTCACTTACTGTTGTTATCACATGCTAGTTCCTCAAACTTGTAACATGACCATATTTCCATACTCTCAGCTAGGACCCTCACTTACTGTTGATATCACATGCTAGTTCCTCAAACTTGTAACATGGTCATATTTCCATACTCTCAGCTAGGACCCTCACTTACTGTTGTTATCACATGCTAGTTCCTCAAACTTGTAACATGACCATATTTCCATACTCTCAGCTAGGACCCTCACTTACTGTTGTTATCACATGCTAGTTCCTCAAACTTGTAACATGACCATATTTCCATACTCTCAGCTCAGACCCTCACTTACTGTTGTTATCACATGCTAGTTCCTCAAACTTGTAACATGACCATATTTCCATACTCTCAGCTAGGACCCTCACTTATTACTGTTATCACACCCTAGTTCCTCAAACTTAATGTATAATGCTCACACTGCATACTTTTACTCCATGAAGAAAACATAACAAATATAATGATGAGACACGGTATGTATATGTTCAGTGGAATCCCAATATTCAACTCTTGTGATTGAAGAGGAACGTGTTAGCTTCTTTATGTACCAAGTTTTCAAGTTCAAGCATACCTGAGGATTAAATATGTAATTACAAATATATAGTTACTATATAAAATTTAGTGAAAATGTAACATACTTACATCTGCTCAGTGTGTTCTTCATGTCTGATATCTGTTCATAAAGAGCAGGTATTCTCAAAACTTCTCTTTTAAGTTCCTTAATACTTTCAAACTGCACTTCAAAGTCATTCTGACGTACTTCCTGAAAAGGCATATTAAAATTATTATTCATATCTGTTCTGTGTGCTTTCTTTCATAATTCAAACATACACTACTTCCTTGACTCAATATTGCATATACAATGAAACTGTCTAAAGCCTCTATACAACTGTATTTTACACACTACATTCCTACAAAGTTGAACATATCTGCATATGTATCTTAATGAATTTACTTGAAAAAATAAAAACTAAGATGTCTGCATCAGGGCTGGCTCTGGGGGTAGTGCCTCTGTCCCATGCCGCTATGTTAATAAAACAAAAAATATGCATTTTAAATTACTTGTATACTCCACAGTTACATCGAGGATATGAGTATTAATCTTATTACTCTTAAAGGTGCAATGAAATGGCTTGCCTGACAACAAACACTATAAAAGCTGAAAGAAGTGACAGCAAATTTTGCAACTTTATTATCTTACTATTCTATGGAACCGTACCACTTTATATCTGGCTCAGATTTATAGTGTTCTGAAGGTCAAGTCTAGATCCAGGGGAAGGGGAATAGCTTATATTCATGCCAGTTGGTAACTGTGATGGTTACCGTTGGCAGCACATGCAAATTATTTGTACCAACTTTATCACACACTTAACAGAATGTGCTATATTGCAAAATGACAAATAACCCACCAACCACTACTACCGCATAAAAGTATCAGTATCAGTAGTATCAGTATCAGTAGTATCAGTATCAGTATCAGTTTATTCACCAATGTAATAAAATTTACAAGGTTAGTCAGATTAAAAAAAAAAAAAAAAAAAAAAAAAAAAAAAAAAAAAAAAAAAAAAACGTATAAATTTTACAATTTGAAGAATTTTGTACATAAGACAAGTGAATACATTCACAATTTTTATAATTTTAAGAGTTGTTTCATGAGATTACAATTTTAGTTAAGTATACACAAGTATCAGATTTTAACTTCAGAGCTACTCTTAAAGGAGAGGTAAACTAACAGTGTACATTTCTTCCTGCCTTATACTCTTCTACAGAATAAAATACATTTTTGATGAGATAGGATTTTATTTCCATTCTCATTTTCACCTCATTCTTTATTTCCTTAATTTCACCAGGTAAGTGATTATATAAATCCTTTGCATTACTCTCAATACATTTCTTTCCAAGGGAGCCTCTTAATCTACTTCTAAAATAGTTTTGCCTAGTTCTAGTGTCATGTTTGTGTACATTCATGTTTTTATCGTTTTATGTGCCTTTATTACATGCTTGAGACATTCATAAATGTACAAGCAAGGTAGTGTTAGTAAATTTAATTCTTTAAAAGCATCTCTACATGAGATTCTAGTCTGTATTTTTTCTATTACCCTTATTGCTCTTTTCTGTAGTCTGAATATTTTCAGTAAATGTTTCATATTTGCTGATCCCCATAGTATCAGCCCGTATTTCAGATGTGAATGTACAAAAGCATAATATACCTGTATTACACTATCCTCTGCCATAATTTGTGCTACCTATTTTAATATGTAGATACCACTATTTATTTTCTTTGAAATCCTTTCTGTATGTTTATTCCATTTTAAATTATTATCAATAATTAATCCCAAAAAGTTAGTTTGATTTATCTGTTTGATTTGTTTATCTTGTATTGCCAAGGTAATATTTGGTTGTGTTTTGTTGCTTATACTTATTTGCATCCATTGTGTTTTGTTTCTATTTAGCGCCATCCCCAATTCTGCAAAATGTGTATCTATGATTTTTAATATTTGATTTGCTCTGATCTGCACATCTGCAGTTGCAACTATGATAGTGTCATCAGCATATCCTATATGCTAGACCTCCTGCTTTGTGTATTTTTATAAACAGACTATTTATATACAGGATGAATAGGTATGGTCCCAATTTTGAACCCTGTGGTACACCATGTGTTATGCGTTTAAATGGAGATCGAACTTTTGTAAGATTTCCGTTTGCGTTGTGTACTATCTCTACACATTGCTCTCTATTTGTCAAGTAAGACGTTATCCACTCTAGTGGTACACCTCTAACACCATAATTTTCTAATATTTCTATCAATTTTTCAATGTCTACACAGTCGAATGCCTTCGAAAGGTCAAGAAAGATTGCAGGCACATATTCTTTTCTGTCTAATGCCTTAATAATTATGTCATTTCCCTTGCTAATTGCATGTATGGTCGATTTCTTTTTTTGAAAGCCGAACTGATACTCAGATACAATGTTGAATTTGTTACAGAATTTTTGCAGCTGTTCTAGAAATATGCCTTCCATAATTTTTGAAAATCCAGAACATAAAGATATTGGCTGATAGTTTTCCATCATTAGTTTGGAACCCTTTCTTTTATAAATTGGTCTAACTATTGTATACTTTAATATATTTGGAAATGTTCCACTGTAAAAACTTTCATTTATTAGGTGTGTTAGAATCTCTGCTATCTCATGTTTGCAATATTTGACCATCTCATTTGAGTACTGATCTAAGCTATAGGATTTTTTACACTTTAATGAGTTTATTTGTTTGATGACATCTTCCTTTGTAGTTTCTCTTATTACTAAAGAATTGCAGATTTACTGTTTCATTTGTTGATTGCATTTTCATTTTCTTTATTCCCAAATTTGTTACAATATTGTGACTTTTTGGGTTTGGTGTGAAGTAAAGTAGCCAGATGTAGTCGAGATAAAGAAACACTTTTATTTCCGTAAACAGTAACTTTGTACACTCGTTGCAACAACAAGAAAGTCTTTTCTGATTCTCCAACAGCACGGCTCCGAACTCGTAACACAAAGAACTGTCCGTTCTCCGTCGGCACGACTCCTCAACCTTCACATACGTCTGTCCTCTCCGTCGGCACGACTACTCAATGCTTCACATATGTCTGACTGACTCTTCTGTCGCACTTTACCGCTATTTATATCTCCCAGGCACTATTCTGGAAGCTTCAGGAACGTTCAGTTATTGCGGCGAGATACAAAGTAGAAGATTCCAGTAGCCTCTATCCTTTTCTCTCTTTCGGCAAGCGCCCCAACAATGCGGCCATTCTCTTTCTCTTTCCTTCGGCTCCTTTGTGGTAGTGCCGACAATAATGCGATGGGTGACACTGCTGTTGTCGGCAATTAGATGCGGCGGGCGCAGTGACACTATTTATATAATATTCATTTAGTGATCTGGTTATATCTTTTGGATTTAATATTAACTCATTATTTGTTTGAATTTTAAGATTTTCTGCCCATTTTGAATCACTTTCTTTATGAATGACTTTTATTATATCCCATGTCTTTTTTGATTTGTTTTCAGCCTTTTGAATGATTCTTCTGTTATGTAATTTCTTTGCTTCATTTATTACTTTATTTAGTGTGTTTTTATAATTTAATATGTACGTGAGAGACTTCTCCCCTAGCGTATTACACTTTAGACTATTTAAAAACTGCATTCTCGCTAAGGACCTATTTATGCCTTTTGTCAGCCAGTTGTCAGATTTATGTTTATTGCAGAACACCTTTCGTAATGGTACTGACTCCTCTAAACATGATTTTAATATATTCATAAAGTGCTCAAACTTATCATGTATTTCTGTTGTATTATATATGTTTGTCCAGGTTGCCTGTTTAATATAGGCTCTTAGAGAATTTAATGTGGTATTATTTATGATTCTTTTGATTTCTACTAGCGATTTAGTTGTCCCTCCTTGTATATTAATATCACTACATTCTACTAATTACCCATAATGATCGCTAAGCCCACCCATGATTATTTTTACCCCTACTGATTCCCTTTTTAGGTTTGTGTATATGTGATCTATGCATGTTGATGATGTTTTCGTCACTCTAGTTGCACACGTTTTTATTTGAACTAGATTATTTCTTTGCAAAAGCTCCAGCAACGATCGTTTCTTAATTCCCTCCGTTAAGATATCTATATTCACGTCACCTATAACTATAATTTTGTTGTTTTTTATTGTATTGGTAAGGCATGTATCTAGTTTTGCTAGAAAATTAGTTTTGTCTGATATTGGGGGGCTGTAAACTCCCAAAACTACTAGCTTTAATTTTTTAAAATTTATTTCAATACCGCACATTTCACTACTCATTTCCTCAGAATATTCTTTGCAGTCAATTTCCTTATATTTAGTACCCTTTATTACATAAATTGCTACTGCCCCACTTTTATGGTTTTCTCTACAATAGCTACTTGCCAACACATAGTTTTCATAGCAATTTACCTTAATTTCCTCATGTTTTAGCCCATGTTCAGAGAAGACCAGTATTTTCGGTTGAAGTTCCATAATTATTTGTTCCACCCTTGCTCGTTTATTTGTGATATACTGTATATTTTGGTGAAATATTTTAAAATGTTTTGTGTTATTTGAATTTTCTTTATCTACATTTATTTTTGAACTCTTTTTTGCATCTATAATGTTATTACTTTTAGCTACCTGTAAGCAAGGATTTACATAGTCACTCACCTTACCTATTTGTGTCTGTCCTTCATGTCTTTTGCAGCCTTTTATTTCCTGTTTAGCTGTAGCTGTACCTCCCCTGGTCACTAGTTTCCCTGCCCCATACACAATTTTATTACACTATTTATTATATTTCCCAGTTTGTAAGTTCCCTTCCTATTTAGATGTAAGCCATCTCTTCCTAAACAATCACTGCCTATCTGCTTATTTACATCTACAAACACACTTTTTAAAACATCACAGGCCCAACGTATATTTTCATTTACAAGTTTGATGTACCTGGGGCTCACATCGTTTCTGTTTAAGATTCCATTTACTACCGTTCTAGATTTAGGGTATTTGTTTTTGACACATTTTATAACACTGTATATGTCGCCCATAACCTCTTCTGGACACTTCCTAATGTTATATCATTTGTGCCTACGTGTAGATAAACGAGTTTTGGTTCACTTTTTGCTGTTACACTGCTGTTTAGTACCACGTTTTGCATCTGACTTGCTTTTATGCCCCTATACACTTGCACTTTGGCTACTTCACTCAGATTTACATGTTTGATAACTGAGTCGCCTATGAGCATAATTTCTTCAGGTTTCGCACTGTTTGTAATTTTGTTTTCTCTTCTTTCATCTTGATGTGATCCATGGTGCTTCCTTTTTTCTTTTTCCTGTGTTTCTGTGCTTTTTTGCGTTGTTGGTTTTGAGGTTTCACCACGTGTCAAAATTTTCGTGGTAGCAGCATATGTCCTTTCTTCTCATTTAACTTTACTTTTTAGTTGCTCATTCTCAATCCGTAACGTTTTGAGCTCTTCTTGAGCCCTTTTAAGATCCTTGTTAAGAATTCCGATAACTGTTTGCAAGGACGCTATCGTCTCGGCATCCCGCGGACCATGCCGATTTTCTAAGTGCTTGCTATTTCCGTCTTGTATCGGTTGTAATATGTTTCTTTCATTTCTACAGCAATTTCCATCTCTGACTTTTAGGATTTTGTTCTCATCTGCTATTTTTTTTGTGGTTTTCAAGTTTTTTTCGGCTAATTTATGGATCCTACCACGGGTCAACATCGAACACTCCGCCATCTTGTTTATGGTAATCATGTCTTATATCATTCATTTTCTGTTGTTTATACTTAAAATTATATGAATAATTGTTGTCTATAAAGTTGGATGCACTGCTAGTAATCCCATACATTTGAAAGAGAGATATGCTAGGATGTAGGAATGGTAAACACTGTCGAGTGCATGAGTATGCTGTGTGTGCTTTGCTTTGTTTAATTAATATGAATAAACTGAGTTGTTTACTAAGTAGCCCATTTTCTACATTATTGTTAGAAGACAAGGTGAAGGGAAAATCTATGGGAAGACCTACTCCTTATCTGCATATAAACACAGAACAAGAAAGTGCAAGGGTAAACCACATTAGAAAATTCAATAGTGACATTAACACAAAAAACAAATGGAGTTACAACAAGAAGTAAAATTTGTAAGTTGTGATAACACAAAAAACTGTCGACTCTTTAACAACAAGGAGGAAACTATGTATTTATGATACACTTTTAGAAGACAGTAAAGTGATAGAAAAGTAACCAGATGGATTATGTCATTTCATCACAATATTTTGCCATATGATGTGCATTTGTTTTAAGTATATTTACATGTTAAAATCTATCCTCTAAAGACTGGAGCAACATTACCAACATTCCTGAAAAGGAACTGTTAACTAAAAACTATGCAATTTAAAATGCATTTTAAAATCTGTCCAAGACTAAACAAAGAAACTGAGAACAAGAGATATTGGGAAGCTCAAAGATTAATAAGTGAATGACACTATTGTTTTCTTGCTTTTGGCAATGTGTTTGCCACTTGAAAAATAAATAAATATGTTAAAATCTGAACTTCCACGATTTTGTGACTTGATTGCCCAGGTCCATTAAGTTAGGAGGTTGTATAGAACTTGAACAATCAAGTCACAGTCAGGAATTGTGCCAACATTCTACAGCTGACATAGACAAGAAAGTTCAGCAGTGATGGTTCAACTTTAGAATGTGTCAATAATATTTACATGTTACCACAGGAAATAAAATAAGATATGCACTTTAATAAGGGTTATTAAGGTGCATATGGAGATTAGTGGCGTTCAAATGATTAATAATAGTGAGTGAATATTTTACAATATTAGACATCAGCACACCTTGTTGTGAATAACAATCAAGTTCAGGCGTTAAATTTCATCAAAAGTGAATCATTGATCCCTTTTCATTACTCCTCATATATCCAGAGACAAGATACTTGCTCAAATGATAGCTAGCCAGGGAAGCAGAACTGCAACTAATAACACAGCACTGTCAATCCTAACCAAAGTAACAACAAATATTACTTGCTAGACATCGCAATTGTTGTGACAATCAGGGGATCAACTTGTGAGCAGAATGCATCAACTCCTAGGACAAGGTATCCTGCAGTTTGTTGGGCACAAATTGCCGTTTCTAGGAGGAACTTCTAGAATCTGACGGTCATCCAAGCATGTAACATATCCTCTTGTTACAACTCTTTATAATGCACAAGAAATGCATAATACAATGGCATATTGTATATAATGCACTGGACATAATACAAAACAGCCTTTGTTGAATGTTTAATTTGCACAATAAACTGCCAAATGACATTAAACAACCTACTACATACAAATTTAAAATTTTGTTAAAAATAGATGTTTACTAATTCAGGTGGCTTCTAAATGCTTTTACTGGAAATGTGTTTATTTTTTTCACTGTAATTTTGAGAATGTGAACAAATATATAGAGGACATTACTTACAAGTTGTTCCCTGAGAAATGAGATGCTGTTACTAAGCAGTCGTATCTTCTTCATGATGTCCTTCAGAGATTCACTGTCGTCATGTGTCTGTAACATACATACATCCACAAGTAAACATAAGGTACTGACGCTCGGTGTCACTTCCAACTCTGAGTCTGAAAAACAGCAGCATGCAATAACGTATTCTAACAAACAAAAGGTGCAAAATGTGAAGTCTGTTACTTTTCTAACACTTTATTTTCCTCTAAATCTTACTAAAAATGCACAATTACCTTCTTGTTGATAACACACTTCGCAATTTATAAACTGTTCTACATTACAATTTACAGTTGTTCTTCTGATGATCTTTGCTAGTCTTTCAACGTCTTTCGCCAATTTCACTGTCTCTTATATCTTTACAATTATGATACAATCACCCAACTACACATACATACTCGCTGTGATAGGTTGGCCGACTCACTCTCGTAACTAAAACTAACTGTACACAACGACTTAAACAACTATCATTCACTCAACTCTAAAAACAGGACACCAACTGACTGAACTGCTTACTGTCTGTCCTACTTATACTGGAGCTGGCATTCTTTCCACTGCACATGTACAGTGACTCAGCAAAGAAGCTTCTAGAGCTTGATGGACACTACAGTGTTATCATGCTGTTCAATCTGATACACACAGTTACTAGTTACCCTGTAGCCTCAGACCTCCTTTATGTGTGCAGTCATTATTACGCTTACACACATACATAGCTGCTTGCCTTATTCAAGGTTACCTGGCCTCCTCTTGTCCATATATTGTTGAACGACCCAATGTCACAGTATCATTCTTGTCACTACAGGCTTAATTACACAAAAAATCTTGGCGTTTCATAAACATTAACACGTACTTCTTCTCCCAAAATAAGGATAGGATGTCACAGAGGGGGTTTGGCTTATTGACCTTGAAGATTTTTTTGGGACTATGGCCCTTACAGAGTATCCACAGGAGGAAGAATGAAATGACAGCCAACCCAAGGAATACGACAAAGTAGATGGCAGGGCTGCTACCATTTACAGTTTGAAACTTTTAGGTGCTGGCTAGTGCAACTAACGTCCTACCCACATATGGTCTTAGGTCACTTTGGATACCAGACCTCCCAGGGTTCACTGTTACTAGATGGCAGGGTTGCTACCATTTACAGTTTGAAACTCTTAGGTGCTGGCTAGTGCAACTAACGTCCCACCCACATATGGTCTTAGGTCTCTTTGGATAACAGAGACCTCCCAGCGTTCACTGTTACTAGATGGCAGGGCTGCTACCATTTACAGTTTGAAACTTTTAGGTGCTGGCTAGTGCAACTAACGTCCCACCCACATATGGTCTTAGGTCACTTTGGATACCAGAGACCTCCCAGCGTTCACTGTTACTAGATGGCAGGGTTCCTAGCATTTACAGTTTGAAACTTTTAGGAGCTGGCTAGTGCAACTAACGTCCTACCCACATATGGTCTTAGGTCTCTTTGGATACCAGAGACCTCCCAGCATTCACTGTTACTAGATGGCAGGGCTGCTACCATTTACAGTTTGAAACTTTTAGGTGCTGGCTAGTGCAACTAATGTCCTACCCACATATGGTCTTAGGTCACTTTGGATACCAGAGACCTCCCAGCGTTCACTGTTACTAGATGGCAGGGTTGCTACCATTTACAGTTTGAAACTTTTAGGTGCTGGCTAGTGCAACTAACGTCCTACCCACATATGGTCTTAGGTCTCTTTGGATACCAGAGACCTCCCAGCATTCACTGTTACTAGATGGCAGGGCTGCTACCATTTACAGTTTGAAACTTTTAGGTGCTGGCTAGTGCAACTAACGTCCCACCCACATATGGTCTTAGGTCACTTTGGATACCAGAGACCTCCCAGCGTTCACTGTTACTAGATGGCAGGGTTGCTACCACTTACAGTATGAAACTTTTAGGTGCTGGCTAGTGCAACTAACGTCCTACCCACATATGGTCTTAGGTCTCTTTGGATACCAGAGACCTCCCAGCATTCACTGTTACTAGATGGCAGGGCTGCTACCATTTACAGTTTGAAACTTTTAGGTGCTGGCTAGTGCAACTAATGTCCTACCCACATATGGTCTTAGGTCACTTTGGATACCAGAGACCTCCCGGCGTTCACTGTTACTAGATGGCAGGGTTGCTACCATTTACAGTTTGAAACTTTTAGGTGCTGGCTAGTGCAACTAACGTCCCACCCACATATGGTCTTAGGTCTCTTTGGATACCAGAGACCTCCCAGCGTTCACTGTTACTAGATGGCAGGGTTGCTACCATTTACAGTTTGAAACTTTTAGGTGCTGGCTAGTGCAACTAACGTCCCACCCACATATGGTCTTAGGTCTCTTTGGATACCAGAGACCTCCCAGCGTTCACTGTTACTAGATGGCAGGGTTCCTAGCATTTACAGTTTGAAACTTTTAGGAGCTGGCTAGTGCAACTAACGTCCCACCCACATATGGTCTTAGGTCTCTTTGGATACCAGAGACCTCCCAATGTTCAGTATTACCTACTTCACTAATGTGATCTACTTCAATTGTTATTCTCACTTCACTAATATGATCTCATAAATCCAACACGTGTACAACTGATTAAAAGCAAAGAAGGTCTCTCAGAGAAGCAATCTGCATTCAGGAAAGGTCTTTCAACATTAGATGCATTAGAGGCTATAAAAGGTTATATAAAACTATAAACAGAAGAAAACAGTATGGTTATGGCCACACTAGATGTGAAAAATGCTTTTAATTCAGCACCATGTTTGGGTATAATAAATAAATTAAAGAGAATGAAACTAGTGCCAGATTTAATTAAACTTCTATGTAGGTACTTGGAAGACAAACAAATCCTTGTAGGAGAAATGCTATGATTGGATATAAATTGTGGAGTCCCACAAGGTTCAATCTTAGGACCAACTTCATGAAATACATATTATGACAGAGTCCTCAAACTGGAGTTACCAACAGGAGTTAAAACAATACGATATGGAGATGACATAGCAATGATACCTGGCAAACCAATACAAGATATATATGCTCCAAACAGCAACTTTGATTTGTGCCAGGGAAGACATAAATTACCTTAGAGGAAAGGTGAACAATAAAAGACATAAATATTAATTTTGGAAACCAGGAATTCAGATCTAAAGGATATATAAAATATCTAGGAATGTGAATAGGACACTACATGAGTGTAGTGTGGTGTGTGGGCTGGTATATGACTGACCATTGCAACACCCAGAATATTAATGCTAAATATTGCAGCTCCTAGTAGTATTAAAAGAGGGATACTGGGAAGCTGATGAATTTAATCATGCACCTGTTTGCAACATCTGGCTACAAAAAAACAACCTGTAGGAAGAGTGCAGCATAAGAATTTCTGGTGCATATAGCACAATTTCCGTTAAGGCAATTCAAGTTATTCCAGATAGCTGCAGAACACTCATATGGTATAGGATACATGAGAACTCAAGAGAAAATACTATGAATATGTGGCAACAAGAAGGAGAAACAGATACTGAAGTGGCCCAATGGATAAAAAGGCTTATACCACAGATAAAACAATGGATCACAAGAAAACATGGAAAGCTATATTTCTGCTTAACCCAGTTTTTGTCAGAACATGGGCAATTTAAATCCTACTTGTTTAAAATGTGCCTAGTAATAATAATAATAATAATAATTTATTGCAGTCAATAGACTCTTACAAGAGCATCTGACACTTTCATCATATCTTAGTAAAGAGCAAAGACTTTTCATATTGTAAGGCACAGCATGTTGTACTGCTGCAAACAGAGGATAAAAACACATGAAGCTTGCTTGATAACTGAAAATGTAATAAAACAGAGCAAAAACAATGGGGACATTATATAACAAATGATACTAACTATTATAAAAGTAAAGAAGATCGGTGAAAAAGGTAGATCAATAAGGAGTATTGCAGCTTACAAAATAGTTCCAGAGTGCTGCAGGATGGTTCTGGAAGTGTTGTACTGGGCAAGCCAGTGACACATTTCTTCTCCAATTAAACAAAAACTATGATCTACTTCAATTTTCACTTGTTTTGTTTAACATAATAAAAAGCAGCCTCTTATTCACTTGCTGGGGAGTAGGACTCAAGACCTCTCTAATGTAATGTTGTAATCTCATTCAGTCTCATCACTTACACAACCAATGGAATATTCAGGAGCTAGGGAGAAGCAAAACATGCATAACATTGTGGTTATGTTGGACATTACTTGTGGATGAGAGTGCATCTGAGGCGTGGACTGTCTGAGCTACTGTATTTACCACTTATGTTGTGTTATAATTAATAACACAAATTTTATTATTTGTTAGGCTCTGTTTAGTCCTTAGTTTTCTACTTATAATAATTACTTGCATCCAGTTTAATTGAATGGGTGATTATTAAAAGGTAGCAATTGGTCTGTTTGAGTCAGTAGCACACTTGAATTGTCTGTCGGTAGGTACATACAATAGAGCAGGTCATGATTCTTTACATGTAATTGTAAAAAAGGACTTCATTGATGAGCTCTTAACACGCAAAAATGATGGTGGCGGCAGCGGTAGCGGTGGCGGTGGTGATGGTGATGGTGGTGGTGGTGATGGTGGTGGTGGTGATGATGGTGATGGTGGTGGTGATAGTGGTGGTGGTGATGGTGGTGGTGCTGGTGGTGATGGTGATGGTGGTGGTGATGGTGGTGGTGCTGGTGCTGGTGCTGATGATGGTGATGGTGGTGGTGGTGATGGTGGTGGTAGTGATGGTGGTAGTGGTGGTGATGGTGATGGTGGTGGTGCTGGTGGTGATGGTGATGGTGGTGGTGATGGTGGTGGTGCTGGTGCTGGTGCTGATGATGGTGATGGTGGTGGTGGTGGTGATGGTGGTGGTAGTGATGGTGGTAGTGGTGGTGATGGTGATGGTGGTGGTGATGATGGTGGTGGTGGTGGTGGTGATGGTGATGGTGGTGATGGTGGTGGTGGTGATGGTGGTGGTGATGATGGTGCTGGTGATGATGGTGATGGTGGTGGTGGTGATGGTGGTGGTGATGATGCTGGTGGTGGTGGTGATGGTGGTGGTGCTGGTGGTGATGGTGATGGTGGTGGTGATGGTGGTGATGGTGGTGGTGGTGATGGTGGTGGTAGTGATGGTGGTACTGGTAGTGATGGTGATGGTGGTGGTGATGGTGGTGGTGGTGGTGGTGATGGTGGTGATGGTGGTGGTGGTGATGGTGGTGGTGATGATGGTGCTGGTGATGATGGTGATGGTGGTGATGGTGGTGGTGGCGGTGGTGGTAGTGGTAGTGGTGGTGGCAGTGGTGGCGGTGGCAGTGGTGATAGTGGTGGTGATGGTGGTGGTGATGGTGATGGTGGTGGTGATGGTGATGGTGGTGGTGATGGTGGTGGTGATGATGGTGGTAGTGGTGGTGGTAGTGGTGGTGATGGTGGTGATGGTGGCGATGGTGGTGGTGGTAGTGGTGGTGATGGTGGTGGTGATGGTGGTGGTGATGGTGATGCTGGTGGTGGTGGCGGTGGCAGTGGTGGTGGTGACGATGGCGGTGGTGGTAGTGGTGGTGATGGTGGTGGTGGTGGTGATGATGATGATGATGATGATGATGATGATGATGATGATGATGATGATGATGATGATGATGATGATGATGTATGTTGATATGCTTACAAGACACAATGTGATACTGTAGACTTGTGATCAGTTCTATACACTGATATTTAATGTGGTGTACATTATGGAATGTGATTGGATCAGTCTGTATGTATGTTGATATGTTTACAAGACACAATGTGATACTTACTGTAGACTTGTGATCAGTTGTATACACTGATATTTAATGTGGTGTACATTATGGAATGTGATTGGATCAGTCTGTGTGTATGTTGATATGTTTACAAGACACAATGTGATACTGTAGACTTGTGATCAGTTGTATACACTGATATTTAATGTGGTGTACATTATGGAATGTAAACCAACGACAGGTGTGGTCCTCCAGACATTCTGGGGGTTGTGAGAGAGCGATGTGACCGCCAAAACATAAAAATATGGTGCTCTCTAAAAAACGGTTACTATTACTGCTATTGCTCTCTTCAATATCATTGTGAAAAATATTGGAGAGCAAGAGGATTAACCACTTCATTGTCAGAAATCCAGCATTAGCTAACAACAACATTATGGAATGTGATTGGATCAGTCTGTGTGTATGTTGATATGTTTACAAGACACAATGTGATACTTACAGCAGACTTGCGATCAGTCCTATACGCTGCTGCCAAGTCTTTAGCCTCTGTAGCAGTCTTTCCTTCAAAACAAATAATACACCATACATGTATCATCTACCTGTCCTTCCCTTACATGCTACACAGCTGACTCTCAGGTTACAATATCTTTCCTAATAGATCACAATGTAAATCTATAAACCAAAAATATGATAATTATGACTAAAACTGACATTTGTGAAATATAGTAATGTAATTAATAAAATGGTAGAAAACTAGGGATGGTACCTTGATAGCAACAGCTCAATAGTTTCAATACTTGGTGATATGCATGTATGTAATAATACTTTGGGATAACCTTTCATATTTTTAAACTTTCAAATATACCAAGTGAAGTTTAAAGAACGCCTATTGAAAAATCTGATGTGTTGCGCTCACATGACTTTCTCTACTCTTGTACTAACCATTCTTACAAACTCTTATTCCTATATCTTTTTCATGTTAGTTGAGATAAACATTTGTACAAATTATCTTATTGCTTATTTCCTTGCAGCTGCAAGGGGAATACTAGAATATAGTAGGCTTTGAGCAATAATAAAATCTTTTAAAGCTTTGTTAACTCTCTTTGCACACTTAACATTTAAAAAAATGAACAACAATGTTTCATTTCACGAGTTTCCTGAAACTGACACAAATAACAATGAATATCTCTGAAATGGTTCACTCTACAAAAAAAATTATTTGGACATAAATTGTGTGTTTTAGCCAGATCTACATTTTTTGCAGATTAAGAATTTGTCTATCTCTTACGGTTTACAAGTTATTCAAAAGTCATCTAGAGTAAACACAACTGCATAGGCTATAGCCAGAGAATTCAAAATATACATTTCATTTGTCATAAAAATGTCTTAAAACATATGGCATTTTAATCAAAATCGTTGGAGCCACTTTCAAGAGAATTAACATTTTCCATGTAAAGGGTAGCTTAGGGTGGAGCAATTTTCTTCAAAATCTTCATGTCACATCCTTCAAAGACATTAAACTTAAATACTAACTTTAGTTCTTAACCGTCTTTTCGTTTTTGAGTTATGCTGTCCACAGACTGACTGACCCATAGACACGCAGACACATGGACCTTTTTCTAAAAATGCTTTTTTTTTTATTCAGGGGGCCTCAAAACATATATTTCTGGTGAAATGTTGACATTGAATTTTTGGGTGGAGTACAATACTTGCTCTACTTACCAATAGAGAAAGTAAAAGTACGAGTTGCTTATATGCATTTATAGACAGACAGTAAGTAGATTATTACTAAGTAGGTACGTAGTTTAATAGACAAGCGATCGATCACCTTTACAGCCTTTTATAAACTGAATATTGAGTAGTATCAGTATTGTTATCAAGTATTCAAGAAAGCTTCTACTCAGTTCAGGAATTTTTAAATAGAAGAGAATTTCTTATATTATTCAAATTAGTAAAAATTATTTAGATGAAAGATAATGTAAAGTTCGTTATGTTGTTCAAATATGAATTAAGGAGTATGTATTCAAGAATAGAATTACATAAAGAACAATTAGGTTCAATAGGTAATCACTTTCAACTTGTATTTTTATTATCTATACATGTATGTTTTATAATATGTATTTGTATTTATATTTTTATGTGTATTGTTATAAAACTATTGTGGCAATGCTATAAATTACTATATAATTCCAACAACAGAAAAATATTAAATAAATAAATATACAAAATAATGTCATCATTCCATCACTGTGTGAAACAGAAACTGTGTCTCATCTTCCCTCTGTACAACTTACGAGGGCTATCCCACAAATATCCAAACTAACAAAGAAAGCACAGAAATTTGGGGAGAAAACATCTTTATGTCTGTCTGTACAGTCTTGATACACTTTTCCAGCAAGGTCAATATGTTTGATACCTTCTTTATAGTGAGAACTGTCAAGTTTTGCAAAATAGCAGACTCTCTCTCTTCATTGTTGGCAAATCTTTTACCACCAAGTTTGGCAACCGAAAATAATCAGTGAGGTCTAAATCTGGTGAATAAGGTGCATGAGAAAGCAATTCAAACTTTAACTGTGCTTTGTGAGGAATTTAGAAACCAGGTTTAAAGAACACGTGAGATGCATCAAATGCAAATAAACAGATAAATCTGCAGTTGCACACCATTTTTGGACATCCAACCACAATGTTACATTGAGCATAAAACTTTTAAAAGCTATAAAACACCCTGCAGAGTTGGATGCTTGGGAAAAAATTCATATAATAAAAAAGAAGCTCCATGTAATGAACTTTGATTTGCCCCTACAAAACCCTTTATGGAAGTGTATCGGCTCACTACTAGATGTCATCCCAACCAACCATACATCAAACAATATCAGCAAGAACCAGTTGTTTAATTCTGATGATGGGAGCAAGTTGGAATCTTGAAACCGGTCAAGTTTAAGTATATGTAAGTCATGTTTTGTGTTTCAATCCTACTCAGTTTTCATTATAATTTAAATTCACATCACTGTTACTACCATATAAAAAGATGCGTAAGTGGACTTTCTTGTCCTCGTTTTTTAGTATTTTCAAACTTGCAGAACAATGTGCAAGGATGATTACATAGACTTCCACAGCCTTTATCCATTACTTCTTTCTTGGTTTCCAGTATGGGCCACATTTTGTTGGCTTTTTTAAGAAAGCTGATGTTTTGCTGCAAACTATGTTCAGCTTCTTCATTGGGCAACTGTAAAACTCATCTAATTAGTCACTGCCTACTCTGGCTGGCCTCACTGTCCCATTCCAGTTGCAACCCTATTGGTTCCTTCTCCTCCAATAGGAAGTTGGCCTGCTAATAGGGTCTTCCATATTGTGCTGAGTGGTTTGCTGGTGTCATGGTTCAAACTGCTCTTTTCTTTAAATATTAAATTCTTTCCCTCACTATTCTTTGAGAGAAATTGCCACAGATTGCTCAAATTGTTAAATTGTCAAAGTCAATGAAGTGAAGAAGCCAAACATAGTTTGCGGCGAAATATTGGCATAATTTTTAAACTTTTAACTTCTTACAAAAGCCAACAAGACGTGGCCCATGCCAGAAACAAAGAAAGAAGAGATTTTGACTATATAGAAAAGTGACAGAAGAGTCTGTAGATTAAGATTGGTTGGTTTAAACAAGAAGGATTTTTAAAAATTGTTGCTAAGTACATGAAAGATTACCTTCATGACTTCTGCATGACCTGCCATCACTGAGCAAGTCGAACCCCTGATGACACTGACATGTGAAGCTGCCCTTTGTGTTAGTACACACTTGGTCACATGGTTTCTCCCTGCACTCGTCAATGTCTGCAACACAGGAACATGATGCCGTCTGAATGTTTCCTTGTACATATCAGTGTCAGCTTATATCATCATCTCAGTAATATCTGACCTGTTTGACAGAGCTCTCCCGTGTATCCTGCAGGACATACGCAAGTGTCAGGCTTCACACACGTTCCTCCGTTCATACAGCCACGTGTACACAGTGCTGCAAACACAACAATATTTACTATCTCTGTACTCCACCTTTCATAGTAAATACATCTTTGGAGGCCTACACAATAAAATAAAACCAACATTTTTAGAAAGGCATGCACTTGTGAACAACAAAACCTAAAATGAAGAAAGTTCATCACCTTCCAAAGATGTGCCACAAAGATTTACAAGAAAATCCCCCCCACCCAAAATAACCTTTCGCATGAAAATTTTTCAAAAATGTTGATTTTGTCAGATAATTATGTAATGATTTTTGTTAAAATGTGATAAAATAATAAAAGTCCAGTCCAGTTACTTTTCTTTCACTTTATTTTCTTCTAAGACTTATGCACAAATACACAGTTCTCTTTTACTGATGTTAACACAGTCTACAGTCTTTCATGATATTACAACTCACAACTGTTTACTTCTCATAACCTTGACTCACTCCTTTCACTGTCTTTCTTCACTTTCTCTGTCTCTCTCTATCTCATACACTAATTACACAAATACACAGTTCTCTTTTACTGATGTTAACACAGTCTACAGTCTTTCATGATATTACAACTCACAACTGTTTACTTCTCATAACCTTGACTCACTCCTTTCACTGTCTCTGTCTCTCTCTCATACACTAATTGCACAAATACACAGTTCTCTTTTACTGATGTTAACACAATCTACAGTCTTTCATGATATTACAACTCACAACTGTTTACTTCTCATAACCTTGACTCACTCCTTTCACTGTCTTTCTTCACTTTCTCTGTCTCTCATACACTAATTACACAAATACACAGTTCTCTTTTACTGATGTTAACACAGTCTACAGTCTTTCATGATATTACAACTCACAACTGTTTACTTCTCATAACCTTGACTCACTCCTTTCACTGTCTTTCTTCACTTTCTCTGTCTCTGTCTCATACACTAATTACACAAATACACAGTTCTCTTTTACTGATGTTAACACAGTCTACAGTCTTTCATGACATTACAACTCACAACTGTTTCCTGATCTTCTTGTAGTGTGTAGATAACAGCATATAGAGGTAGAGGAGCATCATCTCTTGAAATACAGTGAAGTACTTGGGGCCTGTATATCTGTCTAATACAGGCATCGGCAAACATGTACTCAATGAGGCAATGACGTGTCGGGGACAGCACTTATTCTGCCTACCCCTCCCTCTCCCTCGCAGCCTTAACTGGCACTGCATACACACCGATCACGGGCAAACTGTCCTGTCATATTTACTTGCACTTCTAAACATGTCTGTCAAAGTGTAATTAGATAAACTTCTTTATTTATAACTTTGAAGGATATTAGTTTATTTAACTTAAAGTCTTAATATTTTCATAGAATTAGAGTGCATCTAATTATTCCTTGTCTACTAAATTTGATATCTAGAATAGCACTTGTAGGAAACATAAGGTGTTTGTTGTGCTCTAAAGTTCAAAAAGGCACTCATCAGTGGAACATCAAGCGGCATTATGATACATGTCATAAGATCACCATACAATTATAGACGAGCATGTATTCATAAATTTACACCACGATTTAAAGTAGCATAACACTGACGTAGTGTCCTTTATTCGTTTTCTTTTTTTCAGGTCTAGATTGGACTAACCAACTGCAACAGCTCAAAGAGCAATATTCAGATAATACACATAATATTAATTGAAATAGTATAACTGATAGACAACTTCACGCCAGCTATGCTGTTGCTTTGGAGATTGCTCAGTCACTGAGGTGTTTTAGTGATGGAGATTTCATAAAAAACGTGAGAGTAAAGTTACCAACATAATTTGCCCTGAATAATATGATATTTTTAGTAATATGGCATTATCACCATGAACCATACAGAGAAGGATACATAAAATAGCAGAAATAACCGAAAAAAGACTACAAACCAAGGTCTATGAATTTATAGCGGTTTCTCTCGCGTTGGATGAAAGCACTGACAACAGTGACACAGCACAAATGGTAATTTTCACTCGTGGAGTTACTAACAACCACTCGATACAAGAATATATGCTTGAAGTCATTCCACTTAGGGAACACATAACAGGGACAGAATTATTTCAAGCATTTAAGAAATGTTTAGAAGAAAAGAAATTGAATCCAAAAAAATCTTGTATCGCGATTAACAAATGTTAATTTGCATGCTACACTGAGAGTGGCTACTTGTGATATATCATTAGATTTTCATGGTTCATTGCAAGTAGAAGTGAATTGAAATATATTGCTCAAATATCTAGGCCTACCTAAAGTATCGTAGACCAAAATAGCTGGATTCAAGTATGTGTAGTATTCCTTATTGTACTCTGTAGCGAGCGAGTCCAGCACTGACTCTCAACGAAGGTCAATGCTATCCGCTCTTCTACATTATGTCATGTGCATTGCGGGTTGCATGTTGAGATGTCATACTGATACCTCATTGAGTACATGTTTGCCTATGCCTGGTCTAATATATTTAAATAAGCAATTCTTGTATATATATATGTTTCGCGCATCTTGGGAACGGCTTTAATGATTTAGATCAAGTTTTGTATTCAGATAAGGTTTCGCCTTTTATTAAGTTTATCTATATAGGTGTCATTCCTGAAAAAGCACAATTTTACATAAAAATTACATTTTTTATTCCCGCTTCTATAGAACAATTATTGTACATATATTCCCGGTATCTCAGAAACAGCTGTAATGATTTGAATGCAATTTGGTATACATATAAGATTTTGCTTTTTAAGTTTACCTATATACATAGGTAGGGGTCTTTCCTGAAAAACATGATTTTACACAAAAAATAGTATCTTTTATTCCCTCTTATATGGAGCAATTTTTGTATATATTATGCGTATCTTGCAAACAGTTCTATAAATCTTGATCAAATTTTGTGTTCAGATAAGGTTTTGCTTCCTAAGTTTATCTACATTTGTGTCTTGCCTTGAAAAATGTGGTTTTACATAAAAAACATGTTTTTATTCCCTCTTCTATAAATAGGAAATGAAATGTATTCCAGAATGCAGCAGATGGAAACAAATATGAAGACCAAATTAAAAAATGTAAACTATGGAATGGAAAATGTGGAAACAAAAATGGAAAAAAATCTGATGTGTTGCACTCACATGACTTTCTCTACTATTGTACTACCCATTCTAACAAACTCTTATTCCTATATCTCCATGTTAGCTAAGATAAACATTCGTACAAATTATCTTATTGCTTATGTCCTTGTAGGTGCAAGGGAAATATAAGAATACAGAAGGCTTGGTGCGAGTCAAATCTTTTTGACCTTTGAGATTCCGTTCTCTTTGCACGAGTAACATATAAAAAAATGAACAACATTGTTGCATTTCGCTAAAGTTCCAAGTTTTCTGAAACTCACACACATAACAAGATATATCTCCGAAATGGTTCACCCTACAAGAAAATTTATTGAGACATAAATTGTGTATTTTACCAAGATCTACATTTTTTTATAGTGTAATCTGGTCTATCTCTAACGGTTTACCAGTTATGCAAAAGTCGTCCAGAGTAAATACCACTACAGGAGCTATAGCCAGAAAATTCAAGATATACATTTCATTTGTCATAAAAATATGTCAAACATATGACATTTTAATCAAAATCGTTAGAGCTATTTTCAAGAAAGTCACAATTTTCAAAAAAATTTCCATGTAAAGGGTAGTTTAGGGTGGGGCTGTTTTCTTCAAAATCTTTGTGTCACATCCTTGAACAACATTAAACTTAAATACCAACTTTGTTTTTTAACCGACTTTTCGTTTTTGAGTTATGCTGTCCACAGACTGACAGACTGACACACAGACACACATACGGACCTTTTTCTAAAAACACTTTTTTTGGATTCAGGGGGCCTCAAAACATATATTTCCGGTGAAATCTTGACATGGAATTTTTGGGTGGAATACAATACTTCCCCTACTTACCAGTAGAGAAAGTAAAAATTGGGAACAAAACTGGAACTGAATTGAAAAATATGAGAACGGGAATGTCCGATATGAAGATGAGCTATCAGAGAATACTAACGAGTGACTGGCCAGGGTTAAGGAAGCCATGGAAGAACTCGATGGAAAGATGAAGGACCTGGCTAAGGTGTTAACGTCCTGGAAGATAGAGTCGACCGCAGCACCCAAGAACTGAACTCCATAGTGGAACAAATGCTCGATGGAAATCTCAAACTAAGTGGATATCTATTGGGGAGGCCTGTTTTCAGCAGTAGACATCTTACAGGTGAAATGATGGTGCTTATGAAATATTTATGTGTACCTCTATACCTCTTGTATCTTGGAAATGACTCTAAACAATTGCAACAAAATCTTTTATTTAGTTAACATTTTGTTTTTCAAGTTTATCTAAATAAGTATCTTCTCACAAAAAGCAGGATTTCACAAAAAAGGCAGGAAAAATGCTGAGTGAAGCCAGGTTATGTCTTCTTCTATTGCAATGTTGAACTAAGAAACTGTTCTTAGAATCCTTAATATTTGCATGACAGGGTTTACGCATTACATTTTTTCTGATTATAGCAAAACTTGTGTTAGAGTCTTCTAACCATGGAATATTTGATGGTATTGGTGTTATTAATTAATTGTGCTTTATTGACCTTATTCAGAGATCACAAATGTTACGTAGGATAAGTCTCCATGTTGTTGATTGTGCATGGATATACCCATCCCCTTCCTCAAGCTCTCACATAACAGACTTGCCATGTATTCTTATAGTGATCCTAACTGTTACAGCTCTAGTTATGTTATTTTGATCAAAACTATTAAGAGTAGCTTTTGTCAAAGTAAAAATGCTTGAAGATAGAGGTTGGTTTGGGGTGGGAGCATTTTCTTCAACATGTTTGTGTTGCAAATATGAAGTTTGCTATTTAAGCATGTTTCAGTTTTAGATATGCTGTTCATGTCCATGCATGCACACAACTTTTATTTTGGGATTCAAGGACCTCACAATGTTTAAAGCGACACTGCGAGTGATATTTCAAATTTCCATACTTTTGTAAGGGTGTTTCTGAACATTTTACTGTGACTGCATTGCTATTAAATTAGTATGAATACCAACTTTTCTCCAAATTGAATGAATACTTATGAATAAATATTTTGTAAATGCATCACATATTCAAAAATTGTGTACATGCCTCAAAAGTTGAGAAAATTGGTTGGTATTTTTTGAATTGCAGCCTTGAGTCACAAATAAACTTACTATGTTTTTATTCATTCAATAAACTTAATGAGTGAATTATTATAATTTCTTTAATGTGTTTGAATTAATAATTTTTTGATGAAAAAATATTCTTTGAAAAATTATTACTGGTGTTAGCATGAATTTTGCAAAATAGAATATTATAAGGGATACTTCTATTCATTTTGGGAAATGTTACTTCTATTTAAACAAAAATTGAGACGTGCAGAACATTTGGAATGTATGAATGTATGAAAAAAACACTTTTATAAAATATTATGTTAGAAAACAGGGAATTAATTGTATTCTCTAGGTATCAAAAAGCTCCTGATTTACAGTCTTGTGTTACTCTGCATCTTTTTTCTGTACTTCTATGTCCTTTTAGCCACCTGCAGACCCTTTCCTGTTTGTAGCAGGAGGTCTCCTGCTTTCGTGGAGTCGAGTTGTATCCTGTTTCTTGCTGAACGTACCTTACCCTTTCCCACAGATCTCAGCCCCTGAGAAGCTGTATAGCCCATATTCAGAGCAGTGACAACATTCAATGCTCCAATCTCTAGCTGCTTCTTAGAAATAAACATTTCCTTGGGACGTTTGTATTTGTGTCCCCAGGTAGCACAAGTTTTCACTTCTAGCTATACATTTGCACATATGTATACACATGGATTTAGGGACCTCGACATGTATATTTCTAGTGAAATCACAATGTGAAATGTTTATTGGTTATAGATCAAAGTTGTACATACGCTTGTTACAGCCGTAGTCTGTGTTGTGGCGTTGGGTCCAGCCTGGACAGCAGACGTGCATCGTGTGGCTTGTTACTTTTGTCTCATACACCATTCTGTATGCCGTCTCGTACACCAACCTGTAGTTCACAAACATTCTGTTCATATTGGAACATTATAAGCAATGACAAGATCCATTACTCCTACAAGTACGGAGGACCATCTTACAGGTTTTACTTCTCAGTTCAACTGATTTGAACGAGGATAAGAAGGAGTAGTGATCATTTAATTATAAACACAAGCATTGTTATAACTATATAACACAAAGACCTCTGTAGGCATTTCCTACAGATTATAACCGAATGTCAGCAAACAAATACATTTTTTAAGAGCCCATGATCATTGTATTGCATGCATTTGTTTGCAGAAAAATAATTTGTATAACTTTATGAAACATTTGGAGTTATCTAGCTTCTTGGCAAATGGTTGATTATTTCATTAACAAATATTGTGTAAGCAATGCTGCAATATATTTTTATTTCAATTTGAATGAATCTAGTCACAATTCAATGTAAACATAACATTGCCAACTCTGTTAGAAATTAAACTTTCCATGACATTTTAAGATTAAATTCTGACTAAATTCATTTGAATTAAGGTATAAATGCATTACAACATTGTTTGCACAATATTTGTTAGTTAAATAATAAATCATTTATATTCATTCCTCCAGAAACTAGATGTCTTCAAATATATGTTGGTCTGGGTGACTCAGTTGGCTAGATGCTGGTCTACTGATCTCAAGGTTGCAGGTTCAAGTCTGACCCACACTGATGTCTCCAAATATATGTTGGTCTGGGTGACTCTGTTGGTTAGATGCTGGTCTACTGATCTCAAGGTTACAGGTTCAACTCTGACCCACACTGATGTCTCCAAGTATATGTTGGTCTGGGAGACTCAGTTGGTTAGATGCTGGTCTACTGATCTCAAGGTTGCAGGTTCAAGTCTGACCCACACTGATGTCTCCAAATATATGTTGGTCTGGGAGACTCAGTTGGTTAGATGCTGGTCTACTGAACTCAAGGTTGCAGGTTCAAGTCTGACCCACACTGATGTCTCCAAATATATGTTGGTCTGGGTGACTCAGTTGGTTAGATGCTGGTCTACTGATCTCAAGGTTGCAGGTTCAAGTCTGACCCACACTGATGTCTCCAAATATATGTTGGTCTGGGAGACTCAGTTGGTTAGATGCTGACCTACTGATCTCAAGGTTGCAGTTTCAAGTCTGACCCACACTGATGTCTCCAAATATATGTTGGTCTGGGTGACTCAGTTGGTTAGATGCTGGTCTACTGATCTCAAGGTTGCAGGTTCAAGTCTGACCCACACTGATGTCTCCAAATATATGTTGGTCTGGGAGACTCAGTTGGTTAGATGCTGGTCTACTGAACTCAAGGTTGCAGGTTCAAGTCTGACCCACACTGATGTCTCCAAATATATGTTGGTCTGGGTGACTCAGTTGGTTAGATGCTGACCTACTGATCTCAAGGTTGTAGGTTCAAGTCTGACCCACACTGATGTCTCCAAATATATGTTGGTCTGGGTGACTCAGTTGGTTAGATGCTGACCTACTGAACTCAAGGTTGCAGGTTCAAGTCTGACCCACACTGATGTCTCCAAATATATGTTGGTCTGGGTGACTCAGTTGGTTAGATGCTGGTCTACTGATCTCAAGGTTGCAGGTTCAAGTCTGACCCACACTGATGTCTCCAAATATATGTTGGTCTGGGTGACTCAGTTGGTTAGATGCTGGTCTACTGATCTCAAGGTTGCAGGTTCAAGTCTGACCCACACTGATGTCTCCAAATATATGTTGGTCTGGGTGGCTCAGTTGGCTAGATGCTGGTCTACTGATCTCAAGGTTGCAGGTTCAAGTCTGACCCACACTGATGTCCCCAAATATATGTTGGTCTGGGTGACTCTGTTGGTTAGATGCTGACCTACTGATCTCAAGGTTGCAGGATCAAGTCTGACCCACACTGATGTCTCCAAATATATGTTGGTCTGGGAGACTCAGTTGGTTAGATGCTGACCTACTGATCTCAAGGTTGTAGGGTCAAGTCTGACCCACACTGATGTCTCCAAATATATGTTGGTCTGGGTGACTCAGTTGGTTAGATGCTGACCTACTGATCTCAAGGTTGTAGGTTCAAGTCTGACCCACACTGATGTCTCCAAATATATGTTGGTCTGGGTGACTCAGTTGGTTAGATGCTGACCTACTGAACTCAAGGTTGCAGGTTCAAGTCTGACCCACACTGATGTCTCCAAATATATGTTGGTCTGGGTGACTCAGTTGGTTAGATGCTGGTCTACTGATCTCAAGGTTGTAGGTTCAAGTCTGTCCCACACTGATGTCTCCAAATATATGTTGGTCTGGGAGACTCAGTTGGTTAGATGCTGGTCTACTGATCTCAAGGTTGCAGGTTCAAGTCTGACCCACACTGATGTCTCCAAATATATGTTGGTCTGGGTGACTCAGTTGGTTAGATGCTGGTCTACTGATCTCAAGGTTGCAGGTTCAAGTCTGACCCACACTGATGTCCCCAAATATATGTTGGTCTGGGTGACTCTGTTGGTTAGATGCTGACCTACTGATCTCAAGGTTGCAGGATCAAGTCTGACCCATACTGATGTCTCCAAATATATGTTGGTCTGGGAGACTCAGTTGGTTAGATGCTGACCTACTGATCTCAAGGTTGTAGGGTCAAGTCTGACCCACACTGATGTCTCCAAATATATGTTGGTCTGGGAGACTCAGTTGGTTAGATGCTGACCTACTGATCTCAAGGTTGCAGGTTCAAGTCTGACCCACACTGATGTCCCCAAATATATGTTGGTCTGGGAGACTCAGTTGGTTAGATGCTGACCTACTGATCTCAAGGTTGTAGGGTCAAGTCTGACCCACACTGATGTCTCCAAATATATGTTGGTCTGGGAGACTCAGTTGGTTAGATGCTGGTCTACTGATCTCAAGGTTGCAGGTTCAAGTCTGACCCACACTGATGTCTCCAAATATATGTTGGTCTGGGAGACTCAGTTGGTTAGATGCTGGTCTACTGATCTCAAGGTTGCAGGTTCAAGTCTGACCCACACTGATGTCCCCAAATATATGTTGGTCTGGGAGACTCAGTTGGTTAGATGCTGGTCTACTGATCTCAAGGTTACAGGTTCAAGTCTGACCCACACTGATGTCTTCAAATATATGTTGGTCTGGGTGACTCAGTTGGTTAGATGCTGGTCTACTGAACTCAAGGTTGCAGGTTCAAGTCTGACCCACACTGATGTCTCCAAGTATATGTTGGTCTGGGGGACTCAGTTGGTTAGATGCTGGTCTACTGATCTCAAGGTTGCAGGTTCAAGTCCAGTCCACACTGATGTCTCCAAATATATGTTGGTCTGGGTGACTCAGTTGGTTAGATGCTGGTCTACTGAACTCAAGGTTGCAGGTTCAAGTCTGACCCACACTGATGTCTCCAAATATATGTTGGTCTGGGAGACTCAGTTGGTTAGATGCTGACCTACTGAACTCAAGGTTGCAGGTTCAAGTCTGACCCACACTGATGTCCCCAAATATATGTTGGTCTGGGTGACTCAGTTGGTTAGATGCTGACCTACTGAACTCAAGGTTGCAGGTTCAAGTCTGACCCACACTGATGTCTCCAAATATATGTTGGTCTGGGTGACTCAGTTGGTTAGATGCTGGTCTACTGATCTCAAGGTTGCAGGTTCAAGTCTGACCCACACTGATGTCTCCAAATATATGTTGGTCTGGGTGACTCAGTTGGTTAGATGCTGCCCTACTGATCTCAAGGTTGCAGGTTCAAGTCCAGTCCACACCGACGTCTTCATGTAAGTAGATTTACTGGTATGTAAAAGAACTCCTGTGGGAGAAAATTCTGGCACACCGGCGATGCTCATGTTATCCTGGCAATTGATAGCGTCATTAAAGAACAATCTTTGTTTGCAAATATTTGACATAAATAGTTTTTTATTGACAACAATTGTATTGTTACACTCATGTAGAATTCCTGGCTATCACATGCAATGCCCATTGTTGTCTGTTTAATTGTATGGATAATATTCTAATAATACAGTCGCATTTGATATACAATATCGGGGTTTTCAAATATGTGACTGATCACAAAGAACAAAGTGACACGCAGGACCAAGTACCTCGTCTACATCATCAACTAGTTTGAACATCCACATTAATTTTGATAGACACTGATAGACTATTGCTAGTTAACTATAAAGTTGTGGAAGATTGCGTTATCTTGGACCTTGTGGAACCACGTGTTGGAATGGGAATGCCAAGTAAAGAAGCAACTCACCGCCTACCACTGCACACCTGGTTGTCCAGACACCGTCGAGTGTATGTCTTGTAGGTAGGCTTGCAGTACGACTGTACCATCTTCACGGGCTGTGTCACAGCCTTCTCCAGCGAACACACGTGTCTCCTGGAACAACACGTGTAGGTACATCAGTATTCCAACATATTCAAAACCACCATTGACAAAGAAAAACATTTATTATTCTTTATTTTGATTAATCTTGAACTTTTTTTAAAAAGGTGGTGAAAGACCTAGGTGGTACAAGTCCTAGGTGGTACAAGTCCTAGGTGGTACAAGTCCTAGATGGTGCAAGTCCTAGGTGGTACAAGTCCTAGGTGGTACAAGTCCTAGGTGGTACAAGTCCTAGGTGGTACAAGTCCTAGATGGTGCAAGTCCTAGGTGGTACAAGTCCTAGGTAGTACAAGTGCTAGATGGTGCAAGTCCTAGGTGGTGCAAGTCCTAGATGGTGCAAGTCCTAGGTGGTACAAGTCCTAGGTGGTACAAGTCCTAGATGGTACAAGTCCTAGGTGGTACAAGTCCTAGGTGGTGCAAGTCCTAGGTGGTACAAGTCCTAGGTAGTGCAAGTCCTAGGTAGTGCAAGTCCTAGATGGTGCAAGTCCTAGGTAGTACAAGTCCTAGGTGGTGCAAGTCCTAGGTAGTGCAAGTCCTAGGTAGTGCAAGTCCTAGATGGTGCAAGTCCTAGGTAGTGCAAGTCCTAGGTGGTGCAAGTCCTAGGTGGTGCAAGTCCTAGGTAGTGCAAGTCCTAGGTGGTGCAAGTCCTAGGTAGTGCAAGTCCTAGGTAGTGCAAGTCCTAGATGGTGCAAGTCCTAGGTGGTACAAGTCCTAGGTAGTACAAGTCCTAGGTAGTGCAAGTCCTAGGTGGTGCAAGTCCTAGGTAGTGCAAGCCCTAGGTGGTGCAAGTCCTAGGTAGTGCAAGTCCTAGATGGTGCAAGTCCTAGGTAGTGCAAGTCCTAGGTGGTACAAGTCCTAGATGGTGCAAGTCCTAGGTGGTACAAGTGCTAGCTGGTGCAGGTCCTAGGTGGTGCAAGTCCTAGGTAGTGCAAGTCCTAGATGGTGCAAGTCCTAGGTACTGCAAGTCCTAGGTGGTACAAGTCCTAGACGGTGCAAGTCCTAGGTGGTACAAGTCCTAGGTGGTGCAAGTCCTAGATGGTACAAGTGCTAGCTGGTGCAGGTCCTAGGTGGTGCAAGTCCTAGGTGGTACACGTGCTAGCTGGTGCAGGTCCTAGGTGGTACAGGTCCTAGGTGGTACAAGTCCTAGGTGGTACAAGTCCTAGGTGGTACAAGTCCAAGGTGGTACAAGTCCTAGGTGGTACAAGTCCTAGGTGGTGCAAGTCCTAGGTGGTACAAGTCCTAGGTGGTACATGTCCTAGGTGGTGCAAGTCCTAGGTGGTGCAAGTCCTAGGTGGTGCAAGTCCTAGGTGGTACAAGTCCTAGGTGGTGCAAGTCCTAGGTGGTACAACTCCTAGGTGGTGCAAGTCCTAGGTGGTACAAGTCCTAGGTGGTACAAGTCCTAGGTGGTGCAAGTCCTAGGTGGTACAAGTCCTAGGTGGTACAAGTCCTAGGTGGTGCAAGTCCTAGGTGGTACAAGTCCTAGGTGGTACAAGTCCTAGGTGGTACAAGTCCTAGGTGGTGCAAGTCCTAGATGGTACAAGTCCTAGGTGGTGCAAGTGCTAGCTGGTGCAAGTCCTAGATGGTACAAGTCCTAGGTGGTGCAAGTCCTAGGTGGTACAAGTCCTAGGTGGTACAAGTCCTAGGTGGTACAAGTCCTAGGTGGTACAAGTCCTACGTGGTACAAGTCCTAGGTGGTACAAGTCCTAGGTGGTACAAGTCCTAGGTGGTGCAAGTCCTAGATGGTACAAGTCCTAGGTGGTGCAAGTCCTAGGTGGTACAAGTCCTAGGTGGTGCAAGTCCTAGGTGGTACAAGTCCTAGATGGTGCAAGTCCTAGGTGGTACAAGTCCTAGGTGGTACAAGTCCTAGGTGGTGCAAGTCCTAGGTGGTGCAAGTCCTAGGTGGTACAAGTCCTAGGTGGTGCAAGTCCTAGATGGTGCAAGTCCTAGGTGGTACAAGTCCTAGGTGGTGCAAGTCCTAGGTGGTACAAGTCCTAGGTGGTGCAAGTCCTAGGTGGTACAAGTCCTAGGTGGTGCAAGTCCTAGGTGGTACAAGTCCTAGGTGGTGCAAGTCCTAGGTGGTACAAGTCCTAGGTGGTACCAGTCTTAGATGGTGCAAGTCCTAGGTGGTGCAAGTCCTAGGTGGTACAAGTCCTAGGTGGTGCAAGTCCTAGGTGGTACAAGTCCTAGGTGGTACAAGTCCTAGATGGTACGAGTCCAAGGTGGTACAAGTCCTAGGTGGTACAAGTCCTAGGTGGTGCAAGTCCTAGGTGGTACAAGTCCTAGATGGTACAAGTCCTAGGTGGTACAAGTCCTGGGTGGTACAAGTCCTAGGTGGTGCAAGTCCTAGGTGGTGCAAGTCCTAGGTGGTACAAGTCCTAGGTGGTGCAAGTCCTAGGTGGTGCAAGTCCTAGGTGGTACAAGTCCTAGGTGGTACAAGTCCTAGATGGTGCAAGTCCTAGGTGGTACAAGTCCTAGGTGGTGCAAGTCCTAGGTGGTGCAAGTCCTAGGTGGTACAAGTCCTAGGTGGTACAAGTGCTAGCTGGTGCAGGTCCTAGGTGGTGCAAGTCCTAGGTGGTGCAAGTCCTAGGTGGTGCAAGTCCTAGATGGTACAAGTGCTAGCTGGTGCAGGTCCTAGGTGGTACAAGTCCTAGATGGTACAAGTGCTAGCTGGTGCAGGTCCTAGGTGGTGCAAGTCCTAGATGGTACAAGTGCTAGCTGGTGCAGGTCCTAGGTGGTGCAAGTCCTAGATGGTACAAGTGCTAGCTGGTGCAGGTCCTAGGTGGTGCAAGTCCTAGATGGTACAAGTGCTAGCTGGTGCAAGTCCTAGGTGGTGCAAGTCCTAGATGGTACAAGTGCTAGCTGGTGCAGGTCCTAGGTGGTGCAAGTCCTAGATGGTACAAGTCCTAGGTGGTGCAAGTCCTAGGTGGTACAAGTGCTAGCTGGTGCAGGTCCTAGGTGGTACAAGTCCTAGGTGGTACAAGTGCTAGCTGGTGCAGGTCCTAGGTGGTACAAGCCCTAGGTGGTGCAAGTGCTAGCTGGTGCAGGTCCTAGGAGGTACAAGTCCTAGGTGGTACAAGTCCTAGGTGGTACAAGTCCCAGGTGGTTTAAGTCCTAGATGGTACAAGTCCCAGGTGGTGCAAGTGCTAGCTGGTGCAGGTCCTAGTTGGCGCAAGTGCTAGCTGGTGCAGGTCTTAGGTGGTGCAAGTCCTAGGTGGTGCAAGTCCTAGGTGGTGCAAGTGCTAGGTGGTACAAGTGCTAGCTGGTGCAGGTCCTAGGTGGTACAAGCCCTAGGTGGTGCAAGTGCTAGCTGGTGCAGGTCCTAGGTGGTACAAGTCCTAGGTGGTACAAGTGCTAGCTGGTGCAGGTCCTAGGTGGTACAAGCCCTAGGTGGTGCAAGTGCTAGCTGGTGCAGGTCCTAGGTGGTACAAGTCCTAGGTGGTACAAGTCCTAGGTGGTACAAGTCCTAGGTGGTGCAAGTCCTAGATGGTACAAGTCCTAGGTGGTGCAAGTGCTAGCTGGTGCAGGTCCTAGGTGGTGCAAGTGCTAGCTGGTGCAGGTCCTAGGTGGTGCAAGTCCTGGGTGGTGCAAGTCCTAGGTGGTGCAAGTGCTAGGTGGTACAAGTGCTAGCTGGTGCAGGTCCTAGGTGGTACAAGTGCTAGCTGGTACAAGTCCTAAGTGGTACAAGTCCTAGGTGGTACAAGTCCTAGGTGGTACAAGACCTAGGTGGTACAAGTCCTAGGTGGTGCAAGTCCTAGGTGGTACAAGTCCTAGGTGGTAGAAGTCCTAGGTGGTGCAAGTCCTAGATGGTACAAGTCCTAGGTGGTGCAAGTGCTAGCTGGTGCAGGTCCTAGGTGGTGCAAGTGCTAGCTGGTGCAGGTCCTTGGTGTTACAAGTCCTAGGTGGTACAAGTCCTAGGTGGTGCAAGTCCTAGGTGGTGCAAGTCCTAGGTGGTGCAAGTCCTAGGTGGTGCAAGTGCTAGCTGGTGCAGGTCCTAGGTGGTGCAAGTGCTAGCTGGTGCAGGTCCTAGGTGGTGCAAGTCCTAGGTGGTGCAGGTCCTAGGTGGTACAAGTCCTAGGTGGTACAAGTGCTAGGTGGTGCAGGTCCTAGGTGGTACAAGTCCTAGGTGGTACAAGTCCTAGGTGGTGCAAGTCCTAGGTGGTGCAAGTCCTAGCTGGTGCAGGTCCTAGGTGGTGCAAGTTCTAGCTGGTGCAGGTCCTAGGTGGTGCAAGTCCTAGGTGGTGCAGGTCCTAGGTGGTGCAAGTCCTAGGTGGTGCAAGTCCTAGCTGGTTCAGGTCCTAGGTGGTACAAGTGCTAGCTGGTGCAGGTCCTAGGTGGTACAAGTCCTAGGTGGTGCAAGTGCTAGCTGGTGCAGGTCCTAGGTGGTACAAGTCCTAGGTGGTACAAGTCCTAGGTGGTGCAAGTCCTAGGTGGTGCAAGTCCTAGGTGGTGCAAGTCCTAGGCGGTGCAAGTGCTAGCTGGTGCAAGTGCTAGCTGGTGCAGGTTCTAGGTGGTGCAAGTCCTAGGTGGTGCAAGTCCTAGGTGGTGCAAGTCCTAGGTGGTGCAAGTCCTAGGTGGTGCAAGTCCTAGGTGGTGCAAGTCCTAGGTGGTGCAAGTGCTAGCTGGTGCAGGTCCTAGGTGGTGCAAGTGCTAGCTGGTGCAGGTCCTAGGTGGTACAAGTCCTAGGTGGTGCAAGTCCTAGGTGGTGCAAGTCCTAGATGGTACAAGTCCTAGATGGTACAAGTGCTAGCTGGTGCAGGGCCTAGGTGGTACAAATCCTAGGTGGTGCAGGTCCTAGGTGGTACAAGTCCTAGGTGGTACAAGTGCTAGCTGGTGCAGGTCCTAGGTGGTGCAAGTCCTAGGTGGTACAAGTGCTAGCTGGTGCAGGTCCTAGGTGGTACAAGTCCTAGGTGGTGCAAGTCCTAGGTGGTACAAGTCCAAGGTGGTGCAAGTCGTAGATGGTGCAAGTCCTAGGTGGTACAAGTGCTAGCTGGTGCAGGTCCTAGATGGTGCAAGTCCTAGATGGTACAAGTGCTAGCTGGTGCAAGTCCTAGGTATTACAAGTCCTGGGTGGTACAAGTCCTAGGTGGTGCAAGTCCTAGGTGGTGCAAGTCCTAGGTAGTGCAAGTCCTAGGTAGTGCAAGTCCTAGATGGTGCAAGTCCTAGGTAGTGCAAGTCCTAGATGGTGCAAGTCCTAGGTGGTACAAGTCCTAGGTGGTGCAAGTCCTAGATGGTGCAAGTCCTAGGTAGTGCAAGTCCTAGGTAGTGCAAGTCCTAGATGGTGCAAGTCCTAGGTAGTGCAAGTCCTAGGTAGTGCAAGTCCTAGGTGGTGCAAGTCCTAGGTGGTGCAAGTCCTATATGGTACAAGTCCTAGGTGGTGCAAGTCCTAGATGGTGCAAGTCCTAGGTGGTGCAAGTCCTAGGTGGTGCAAGTCCTAGGTGGTGCAAGTCCTAGGTAGTGCAAGTCCTAGGTGGTGCAAGTCCTAGGTGGTGCAAGTCCTAGATGGTGCAAGTCCTAGGTAGTGCAAGTCCTAGGTGGTACAAGTCCTAGGTGGTGCAAGTCCTAGGTGGTACAAGTCCTAGGTGGTGCAAGTCCTAGGTGGTGCAAGTCCTAGGTGGTACAAGTCCTAGGTGGTACAAGTCCTAGGAGGTGCAAGTCCTAGGTAGTGCAAGTCCTAGGTGGTGCAAGTCCTAGGTGGTGCAAGTCCTAGGTAGTGCAAGTCCTAGGTGGTACAAGTCCTAGGTAGTGCAAGTCCTAGGTAGTACAAGTCCTAGGTAGTGCAAGTCCTAGGTGGTGCAAGTCCTAGGTAGTGCAAGTCCTAAGTAGT